>OV656759.1:8750068-9280167 GCA_927399505.1 Luperina testacea
CACTTCCAACCAGCCTTCGCGGTACGCGTCCAGGTCATCTCGCCATCTCTTTCTGGGCCGGGCTCGGTGGCGCCCTCCATCTTCAGGCACCCATAGTGTGTGGATTTTGGCAAGCGGTCATCGCGGCTGATGTGACCCGCCCAATTCCATTTGAGTCTGGCAGCCTTCTTTCCTACGTCCAGTATGTTACTTATTTCCTTATTCTGTTAATATTACTTTTTCCTTTGATACAACCGCGCTGCTAATATTATTAAAACATATACCTTTCCGTATATGTCAAAATTGATATGCAAAGTTCAAGGTGATATTATAAAATCTGCATTTCTACAAAGTGTTGCGTGTAGAAACTAGTTTTTTTAGACGAGGTCAAGTTTTGTATTTTTATTACCTACCTATTGCTTATGGACAATTGATGCCTTGTTTTTATGATAAGTCATTTTATGGACGATAGAAGATCCCGTGTAGAAGATGGCGGCACGAGCTGGAGAAAACAAACGACCAGTAGTCCACTTTAGCCCTGGATCGAAAGAGCGCCCCCGCCCCTCCGTCCCACCGCATACATACCTAAGGCGCGGCCAACTAGTTCTGTGCGGACTATAGCATAAATACAACGGCCCGAAATGAATCATCGGGCAGTTGCCCGCCAAACACCTCACCCGTCTGGGCGGAGGATCCTTCCTTTTCTATAGAGTATGAGTGAACTTTACACCTGTTCCTTATACCTCCGTAGTACCAATAGGTAGGTAACATGTGGCAGATAGTGTGTTGAAAAGAGTTTAGTTGTTATTAAACTAAATGTCAAAAGTGTGAAACTTAATACAGCTGTAGCAAACACGATTGGATATAAAATACCGGCGTTAAATATAACAGCATTATACATGACATAATTAGAGATACATTACATAGGTACTCTACAAAATATGTACATTCATAATTATATATAAGCCACAGATAGAGATAGACCTAGATAAAGCAAGTATCACGATCTGTATGAAAACCAAGCGTGCCATTTTTTGACTACCTAAGTACTATGAAGTCACGAGCAATATTTAGTGATGGGAAAAATCAAATCGATTCAAAGATACCGCCGCGTGCGGCACCCGTCTTGCCCCACCCCTGGGTCCTAGCGCTAGCGCTTTCGCTCACCCAGCCAGCAGTACACAGGACAGCGCGAAAGTTGCGGCTTACGATTTTTGTACGTAAACTGATGCGATTTTTCGCTCGCGAAGCAGTTGTTCTTACGTTGTCTAGGTGTATCTATCTCTGTGATATTAGCGCACTAGTTACTAGCATAAAGTAAACGCGCCTTATCTTACATACACGTGTAAACGTAATGGTGTTCATTATCTTTACATAATATCGGAAACGTATGTTAACATCAAAAGATTAATAAGGCCCGGCGCCCATTGGCGGCACGGCATGGCAAAGTATTTTTAGGCGACGAATAAAAATATAACTTAATGGTATGGAAATAAAGTTGAAATTTCAATGATAACGGTCGTAAGTATAAAAACAATACCGCGGTATGCTTATTCTTCTGCTCGGAACGCTTCGGCATCCCTCGGAACGCTTTGAGAATCTTTGGGATACCGCGGCAAGACAGCGTCCGCCCGAACCACATGGCCCTGCGCGTAGCTTCATTAGCTTAGCGTCGTTCATGCCAAAACGTGTCGTTGTTGAACGCGTATAAACCGCGCGTTAAGACCGTTCAGAAGAAGAGATCGCGTAGCGTGAGCACGGTGTCTAAGGACGCCTCGGCATGCCTAAAGACGCTTCGGTATGCTTAAGGACGTCGCGGCATACTTAAAAGGATGCCATGGCATAGTTACCTCCAGTGTGCGCGTACATGTAGGGATGCCGAAGGATCCCCTGCCGTGCCGTGCCGCCATGTGCGCCGGGCCTAAGTGTTCCAAAGGAGGCATATAGTTACCACGATTAATCGATATTTACGTTGTTAGCGATCCTAATTAAAATTAATGATGTAGATAGATTTTAGGACACAAAGAAGGAATCTCTTGATTTTATAACTTTTGTTGAAAAAACTTTTAATTTGGACATGAATTTGTTTTTAGTCATTTAGTCATAATATTATTAGTGTAGGTAGGATATTATTAGGATAGAATTAGAGGAGATAGGTGATCGTATTTGAATAAACAAGCAATAAATATGGAAAATAAAAGCTTTAGGACCACAAAAAAAATGATAGTTCGACTGTTCAGAAAACTTTCCTTAGTTCTTACTCTGCATAAAAAATTACGCATTACCAAAATTAATTGTAATTAGTAAGTTTATGAATATAATTTCCTTCTCCACAAGTGACTTGAGACAGAATTGTCTCATGCAGGGCTGCAATAAATACGAACACTACCATTGTGTTTCTAATCATACCACGAACAGGTTTAGTTTGCTGGTACAAGTTATGGGAGGTTCGCGTTTCCGTGTAGGAAACGAAGAAAATTATGTTCCGATGCTTATGTTTCGCAATATTATACTAACGTAAAATTAATGTATCGAACGGTAAGTATCTAACCGTATAGAATTAAGGATGGTTAGGTACAACCCGAAAGAGGTAACTTGAGAGTTCGCTCGGATGACGTATGCGAGTCGTTCTGAGGTGTCACATGTTGGTGGCGAGAGCGGAAACAGCGCGGGAATCGGGAGGGGGGCCACTCGGGTCTAAAGTTAATTCTTGCGGGTTGTACGCACAGCTACACATCAAGCTATATATAACCAGTATAAGCTGACTTCTGATTATAAGAGAAACCTATACAATGCGAGGTCAGCTAAAACTGGAAAATTTATAGCTTGATGTGTCAGCTGGCGTCTGTACATATAAGTAGATAAATAAATAAATAATATGTATATATTTCGACTATAATGTCCTAAACATTAATTTTATATTTATTTTCTCATTCATTGTTTCTAATCTTATATTCGTTAAAAATGAATTTATTTTAATTTATTGTTTATCGAAGATAATCATAGTACATCTTATGATTACACTGTTATGTACAGTTAATGAGTGTTTTTCTTACAAACTCATCATTCGTGTGCGGCGTTTCGTCCGTATGTGCTTGCTGGGTATTCCAGTATTTCAAAACAAAGCTTCGAAACAAAATCCAAAACCGCTACCGTCCATCACAAACACCTCACCCCAAGGTAGTCTCGTTAGCAAACCGTCTGCCACTGCCTCGGAAGCCTTTATTAAGTGAGGCAACATTAAACGTGCGACAAGACAGTTTGTTTCTCTGTTCCGTAGAGTTGTTTGATGCAAATCGACATGAGATTCCGCCTCGTTCTACTTATTGTTGTGGCTGCGGGCTTCGTGAGTGCAGTAAGTGTGATTCCGGCTTTATTTATGGTTCGTGTTTTCAAATTGGAAAGCTTGCAGTGGCTGGCTGGAAAATTAGAACAATTTTGAATGATTTGATTTAATTTGGAACAGTTTTGAAAAGTTTTTTGAAAAGACCTTTATATTTTTTTTTTTTATTTAGCCTACGCTGTCCCCCTGCTGAGCAAAAAGCCTTCCCCAAATCCTTCCATGCATTCTTTTCTAGCGTTCTTTTTCTACTATAGATATTGAGTTATATTCTTTAGCAAATAATTATAGGCTTATCACAAAATTGTTCTATTGGTTGAAATAATTTGTTTAAATGTTTTTTTTATTAAATTCTTTCCCATCTCAGTTTGTAAATACGAGCTCAGTTTGTGTAGAAAAACAATTTGTAGAGGCGTTGGTCGGGATTGAATCATAATAATGCAATACTCCACTTTACCTGCTCCTTGCTCCGGAACTTGAGAAATACATTCTAACTTTGCTCAGCTCTAGGTAATAGAACTTAAGTTTCCTTTTTGTTGCAACTATTTTTCTTAAACAGATTAAAATGCAAATTAGGTATTTCTAGTTAAAGTTTCTCCTCATTTTTTTCTCGCCACCTGAGTAAGTAGTTGTAAAGAATATTTTTTCATTAATTACAGGAAATCTCATTACTTACAGGGAAAAGTTAAACGAAGCAATGATCACTGTAAGTACCTACTCATATATCATTTTTATTTCACTTCGTCTGCCGAAACGCTGTTCCTTGGATGTTAATGGGCTGATATCAGTCCTGAATCATTACATTTATTATTTATGGCACTGAAATTATCGTAGAATCAAATTTGGGGACCATTTTTAATAACATTTTTGGGGTTCCGTTCCAAAATGGTAAAACGGAACTCTTATGGTGAGACTCAGTCTATCTGTCTGTCTGTCACAGCTGGATATCTCATGAACTTTTCTTTTTTACTTCTCCTTTCGCAGGTCTGCTGGAAGAAATTTCTTAAGAAATAAGCAGTACCTTTGTACTCAATTTATAATCATGTCATGTCCCTTTGTATTTTACTGTGTGTACATAAATTATAAATATAAAATAAACTACTAATGCTATCAACTTGAAATTTGGAATAGTTTAAGATGACGATTGCCCAACTATTTTGCAAATAAGAAAGAAATAAAAATATATATTTATATTTTTTGCAACAGGGACTGAAAGGGGGTCTGAAAAATTTGAAGTGGGGCTACTAGGGCATCTAGGGTATCATATGAAAGAGCGCAGTTTGCACATTCTCAAACATATTTTCTTTTTTTAGACCGCATAGTTTTCGACTTTTGATGAAAAATTAAAAAAAAAAATACCTCCCCCCCTTAAGCATCGAAGTTTGCAAACAGAAAAATCTGAAATTATTCTGTGATAGAAGTTTATGTAAAGATTACAGGAAAAATAAAACGCAGTCTCTAAATAGCACACTTTTTCTGAAAACGTCAACAAAAGTTACATGAGTTCCACTATCGGTCAAGGGATGGTGCTGACATGAAACTGCAATATTCTACACCGCAGTGCAGTGTTAAAATTCTCTGACGATTATAGGCCTCCCTGATGAAAATTTAAAAACATATGATGTTACGAAACCCTCGGTGCTTGAGTCCGACTCGCTCTTGCCCGGTTTTTAAAGATGGTGAAGGTTCCTATCATAAAATACTATAAATAAACAACTAATATTCCTGTTTTAGTTGTTTATTTATAGTATAAACAACTAATATTCCTTTATTAGTTGATTATTTATAGTGTTTTATGATACCTGAAAGAAGATTCTTAGGACGTCGCGAGCGAAAATGAATGTGAGCATAAATCTGTAAACCAAACATTATTTATTGCAATGATAAGCAATTCCGATTCAACTGATTCCACATTCCTTGGCCCAAATCAGCCTAATATTTGCTCGCAAATTTATTTCCCTATAGTCAATAAATTTCCCATTTATGAATAAACTTGCGTATAACTTGTTTGGAGGTAAATGTTGACTTTGGCAAGGAGGAGGAGGGAATATGGACTGAGAATGTTACATTAATAATGTATCAAATCAAATAAACTATTGCCTGCTGTTGGCGCTGCTGAAAGTTTTGAGTTTCAGCGATTGATATGAGTTGTTCGAGCACTTTGGAGGTTAGAGTACCTTGTAGCTGTATTAATAACTTTATTATAGCGGTTATAAGTCACTTTGTCTTGCTTGGTTTGAGACGAGAATTGTGTCGTGATTTAGGTACTCGATTTTGAGGTGGTGTGATTTACTGGTTTATCGTTTGGCAAGAATGGAAAACCTTAGGATTTCTTCGAAGCCTTCTGGTTGCGAATACTGCTTGTTTATATTAATATATACTTTTTAAGTATGAGAAAATTCATTTAAAAAAATCTTTACTATTGCTCAGTAAGATAGTGAAAATATTGTAATAAGAAGGTTACATGAAAAGATTTTAAAGAGATATACAGCCTCTTTCTAATTATTGTGCTCGATTTCCTCGAGGTCATTAAAATTAAGTGCCAATTAGCTAAAAACGATATTTATTAAGAAACCTAAACCTAAAATTATATCTAAATAACTTCAAATGAGCAGCTTATTCACGGGTAACAGGTCTGTTATTAAACAGGTGGATTACAAAGTGCGTGGGTTAGACCTACTCGCCTTGAGAGTCATATTGATGCTTGTAGAGATATTTTAAATGCTTTTTGTTATCTAAAATACCGATCTGATGACTAATTTGCGTTCTAACATCCTTTGTTTTACTAGCACCTTTTTATTTAAGGCTTCTACAAACAGGTGCAACACGCGATATAATCGCACGTGACACAAAGGCACCGCTCGTTGCGTGACTTGCGGTGCCTTTGCATCGCGCGCGATATAATCGCGTGTCGCGCCTGTTTGAAGGAGTCTTTATGGTGGTTACTATGGTATTTAGTAATGTCTTTGTTGTTATCAAACCAAACGGGGAAAGATCTGTTTTCTTGAAGACAGGACGTGTGTTGGTAATTACATAGTGTTGAATGAATAAATAAGGCTAGGTGTCATGGCTATTTAGTAATTACCCGACTGCGCCATAAGGAGGGTTATGTTTAGTAATATTCTTCAACTGCTACTACTGCAGTCAGCCTTCAAGCAGGATCTTCTACTCCTATGTTATTAAACCCGGACTAAACCTTCAAAAGTGTCTTGTCAAACTGAAGGTGGTGTAAATTTACCGGGTTCATTAACCGGTTGAATGCCGTAATTACAGAATCAATTAAAAAGCCAATGTGTCTCACGTGGATCCACGTTTCGGTTACGAATGGTTAAAGAGAATTTAGCGAATCTAGTCATACTAAAGACATTACCACTGTATAAAGTTACAAGCAACAAATTAAATTCAGTCCATTTATAAATTTTCTGGTAGATAGTTATTATAGGGATTGCTATCAGAGCAATCATTGTACCCTTAACCCTTAAGGAAACTCTTTCGATTAGTGTTCAAAATAGCATATCTTCAACTAGGTGTCTGTATTCAACTTTTTTTTTAAATTGCTATCTATGGACTTTCTTGCTCATTCTTCTCCATACAAAGCCACTTTTTCAAAAGGGCAACTAGAATCATTTCTTCGTTATCTTGTAATTTGTGATTTTCACTAGCATCATTTATTTTAATGGTCTAATTGATCCATTTGACTGTGATTCTGATATAGGTTTTTTGTTAATTTTTATGATAAAATAATAATAATCAAAAAACCTATATCAAAGTCACAACTTTTACATATAGATATACATATACATGTAAAACACAAATGACATATAGATGTAAAAGTTGTGTATATTTTTCCAGTGATAGGCTCAATGAATCTCGGTGGTACTGTCACATTTGGAGAGCAGGGAGTATCAGACTGCTTGGCTGCAGGGAATCCTGCTTGGAAGTGTTATACAGAACAGACTGGTTTCAACCCTCAGTGGCGATAACGAAGAACTGCTTTTAGTGTTTGTTATGATTAAATGATTTATTGTTGAATTTTGCGTTTTGTTTAGTATCCTGGGAGACCAGGGATGAACGTAACAATTTTCAGTTTTGAGTCCATATCTTTGGTGTGTTTTTAGTTAGGTAAAATAATACAATTCTTGAAGGCGGACATATCCTTACTTCATAATTTGACGTAAAAAGTTTTGTTAAAAAGATTGTGGTTTTCGATTAAAACCAAATTATTATTTAAGAGTCGGAGGTTTGTTACATTCATCCCTACCGCAGGGATAGATGTAACAAGCAAGAGGGATGGTTGTAACATAGGAAATAAACGTGATTTATGAAACATTTATTTATTAGCAGGCCTTATTTAAATTTAAGAACAATTTTTTGTTAAACTTTGTAAACAAATCAAACCTCTTTTTCACCTTAAATAATAAAAATCTCTGCATAGTAGATATAAACATAAAACTTGTCTTTCTCTTGGACAAAACAAAACACTTAAGTGCTTAAACTACTTAATCCAATAAACAATAAACATGATAAAATAATTAATAAGACAACGGCTTAAACAAACATAACTTTCCTACTGGTACACCGTACACGCTACAAAATACAGGAACATTTGACAGTTTTAGAACTTCTTCAGCCGCTAGTTCTAACATCTCTGGGGTGGCTAAGCCTCTATCGGTGGTTCTCTTGTGTGCGTTAGGCATTCTGAAATAAATATAGCAAATATTATTCACAAATTAAACACTATAATTACACAAAATTGATACGAAAAGTATCAGATGTTATAAGGGATGAAAGTAACGACATGTTACTTTTACCCCTTATTCCAAAATTCCCTCAATCTGACAAATATAATTTTTTACTGAGAATACCGATCAAGAACTTCAACTTTTGATAATGAAATATTGTAGATAGATAATCAACCAACAATATTAGCGATCAAGACTAAAACATATACATTTAATAAAAGAAATACACAAGAATAATAAAAACATCAAAAACTTACTTTTGACGTAAATTTCTGGCACCTACGAATTACACACACAACCGGTCGTCGCAGCCGTCCAGACGCCACTGAGGCGGGAGGGGAGGTGAAATAGCTACACTAACATGGCGGACAGGATTATACAAGTCGATTCGTTCACTCGTAAGGTCATTTGTTACTTTCAACCCGCGTTACTTTCATCCCTGGTCTATAGATAAAAAAGTGTACTATAGATAAAAAAGTGGTTTATTAATTTTGATAAACTGGACAATAGTCGCGGTTCAATGTGCCTACAAAGTATGTCTGATTTTCTAACTATAATTATTAAAAAGAGAAAATATCAGAGTTTTTGTATGTTTGTTTGTTAGACTTTTACGTTAAAACGGCTGAACGGATTTGGATGAAATTTGACACATGGGTAGACCCATGACCTGGAGAAGAACATAAGAAATTTTTTACCCTGGATCGAAGACGAAGTCGCCGGCAACAGTTAGTCTTTCATAAAAATGACACATAACGGAGATACTAACGTTATAAAAAGAGTAACCTTATATTATAGTTTCGATAGACTTAGCTCAATTTTCTTTTATATTGCGAATCAAATAGTTACATTATGCCTATAATATTCCTACGGCTGAGACTCAGGCCTCCCTCTCTCGAGAGGGAGTGGGCTATAATCTACCACGCGGACCCAGTGCGGGTTGGTAGATATCACATGGCTTCTAAGTTTTGGTTCTAGGTCATGCCGGTTTCCTCACGTTGTTTTCCTTCTCTGTTTTGAGAGCAGTGGTGATGAAATTATTTACACTTAAACTCCATTTGTTTAGGTAATTAAATAAAGGTACCTAAACAAAAAAACCACGCGACGTGGTTAACCGACTAAATGTAATACCAGTCTATTCAGTTGTCATGCTACGTCACAGTTGTACTCTTCAATTTAGCAACGTTATAATTTGTTAATAATATTGCTAAATTGAAGAGTACACCTGTGACGTAGCATGACAACTGAAGTGATTGGTATTACGTTCAGTCGATTAACTAAGTCACGTGATTTTTTTTTAGTTAAGCGTCTGCCTGGGTTCGATCCCACGTCCTACGACTCGTAAGTCGGGGTCACCACTGCTCTAATCAATCAAAATGAAATAGCCTTTGCAGACAAAATTGTTATTTCTCGCATTCTGAGTTTGAATTTTTGATACTCCCACTGTCCTTGTACCGTTGCTTGCAAATATAAGCACAATGTTTTGCGTGCGTTAGGTATCTATGTTATGAGAAAAGAGTTCCTGGAAGGACTTGACCTTTGCCTTTGTCCTTTGCCTTGGCCTTTGCCCAGCTGTGGGACAGAATAGGCTCAACACAACTTTAAAAAAAAAAAGGTATGTTGCATATACCGTAAACAGCGAATTTTCCCACCAAAAATAAAAGTCGTTTCCCGGCAATCATTTTGCAAAAAGTTATTTAGATTGATGTACAGTATGCGTAGATGACGGCTTCGTGAAGGGTCTTCTAACACACTGAAGGTAGGTAGGCAATACGCATGGTTATCATTAGATTTGCGCAGTAACATTGTAACAACGTGCAAATAGCTACACTAACCCAAAACATTGCGACTAAATAATTAGGTACCTATAAGTCATATCTTCCACGCAAGGATTATCAAATCGTTCCATCATCCCACTATAACCCGACCATTAGTTTCATTTTAATTTCAACTTTCAGGCTGCACGTACCGCACAGACGGGCAACTTTCATTCTAAGTCTAGTTTCATAAATCGTCTCACTTCCCTGTATCCGTTCCGTTTATTATCCGACTCGTACCAATTTGGATGGTCCCACTGAATTTCAGATATTATACAAGTGCTACGTGCCTTTAGAACCGTGAAGATTCGCCAGCTATCGTCGAATCAAATGCGGTTACTCGTACGTCGTCGGCGTTAATTTTAACTTATTCAGCTCAGTTCCTGTAGTTCTGTGCTGTTTGTTAGTGGTGTATTGTTATTTTATTATTTTTTTGTAGATATATTGTGTTGAGTTTGTGCTGCGTGCATTTGGAAGGCTAAAAATAACCTTTTTTTTTAAGTTGGTAATAAGTCACGACTGCTTGAACGCTGAATGTCATTGCGACTTGTCTCAGTGACTTCATCCTACGTTATATCACAGAACAGGTGGACAAAACTGAGGTTTGTGGACGTGGTTGAGTCGACTTTACTTGTCTAGAAGTCATCATCTGCCAAGCTATTTCCAACCATGTTGGCGTCCGCTTCTAGTCTAACCGGATGCACCTGAGTACCAGTATTTTATGTGGAGCGACTGCATATCTGACTTCCACAACCTGACCTGACTGGGTAATACTATACCCAGTTGTCAGACTTTCGGGCTTCTGACGACCTGTAACGATTACTTTTTTCATGAGTATTCTCAAATATCATGTATCTCTCAATGCCAATTTTTCAAAGTGAGTTAACCAGGTCGAAATTATACTTTACTGAAAATCAGCATGGTAAGAAAACTCGCCTCAAATTCTTAGGTTTGTGTATCCATAGAAACATTTAATGTTTTTTAAATGTCTCAGTTCAGTTCCTGTTCAGTACAGCCATTTAAAGAACTGAAACATTTGAAACACGATTTCTAAATAGCATTGTAACCATATCTAAAAGAGTCCTCGTAGCTCGCAGTGCCTCTACTTTGTTGATGGTATCTGACGCCATTAAATATTCAGTTGCAATTTGAGCTGCCAAAAACGCCCATTCATAGAGGCACTTGCTTTGATATAAGTAGGTAAGGGACCCCCGTGAGATGCCGGAGATACCTGCCCAGAACGAGGGCCGCGAATTGGTTGAAATGGGTTTATTAATAAAAGGTATGAAAGGTACCTACTGATAGACTTTTGTTTTTTTTTTGGTAATTCGCGGGGATTCACAGAATAATAATAATAGGAAGGGTTTTATGAATTCTGAAGCAGAGATGCGCTCAAACGCAGGAGGGGTACTGGGTGCCACGCTGATTTCAAAAGTATTCAGATTACAAAAAAAAGAAAAATACAGAAAGTTTTATTGGCAAAAAGAAAAGGTGATAAGATAACAAACAGTAATTTTACTTAAACATAGTTAAGTTTGTAGGTACAGCACAATTTTCGGTTTGACCGTTTACCCCCAAACTAAGCAGGGTAAGCGGTGTCTTGTACATTAACTCATTGAAGGTGAGGAGAGGCCTCGATCAACTTAATGTAGCCTGTAATACCTTACGGGGACGTATTGACTGCCCAGAGCTCCATGGCCTTTTCTGCCGACTATTTGTGCCCGACAAATTATATCGCCTGTAGCCAGAGCCGAATCCCCAGTCTGTCGTACTCTAAGGGTAGGTTCAGATGACAAGCGCTCAGCGCGCGTTGAACGCGCGTTGAATTTTTGTATAGTGTTCACATGGTGCGCGCTTGTCAGGCGTTAAACGCGCGTTGTTGCGGCCAGTTTGAGTTCTACATTTGTCGAAGATGGACGTAGAAACAGTTTTATCGGTGATTTTATACAGACGGCAGAAACGACACAACAGAAGACGGAGATATTGGGTTCACCCAATTTTGTCAACCAGGCTGACTGAAAGTCAGTACATTATTTTATATCCTAAGTTAAGGCAATTTGAGCCCAAATTCTTTAACTACTTCAGAATGTCCATCAAGTCATTTGATGACTTACTGACTCTCATAAACGATGAACTCGTAGCAGATAAAAACGCTGTGCGATATAGCATTTCACCGGAAGAAAAACTCATAATTACATTGAGGTAAGTTTTTTAATAATCAACATCACTACATAGTATAAAACAAAGTCGCTTTATCTGTCCCTATGTCCCTTTGTCCCTTTGTATGCTTAAATCTTTGAAACTACGCAACGGATATTGATGCGGTTTTTTTTAATAGATAGAGTGATTCAAGAGGAAGGTTTATATGTATAATAATAATAATGTTTCCGTGCGAAGCCGGGGCGGGTCGCTAGTAATCTATAAATCAAATAAATCAAATCAACTTGTTTAGGAACAATTTTTTTAAAGAAAAAATAACATTTTGTTACTCGCAGAATAACTCTAACTCTGATTCATTGCTGACATTAGTTGGTGCTGGCGATGGAGTAGGTGTTACTGGCGATGGAGACCCCATTGCTGTAGTATAACCATAATGTGCAAAATTATTTGACACACTAGACTGCTGTGATCTATAATCATGATAACGAAAGCCTTCAACAGAAGCTGATGACTGATGACGCTGCTCTTGTGATGAATAATTTCTTCGTTGTGATACCGGGTAATTTTGATTTTCATATGTCTGTTGTTGTGGTCCTTGAAATTCATTTTGGTTTTGCAAAATTAAATTATAAATGGCAATTTTAGTTTGAAGTCGCCTATATTCCGGAATTTTTTTAATCTCTTTAACGAGTGACAAACAAAACAGCTTGTCTTCATCGTCATCTTCTTTTGGATGAGACACATTTTTCTGTGCTAAACTCTGCTCTAATATGTTTGCAAATCTTTCATCAGCAGGATTTAATTTTTGTTTTTTTCTTGAAGTAGATTTAGGATTCTTAAAGCCAGAACTTATTTCTACTTCAGCAACCTCTGACGAAGTTGATGCATTATCTGCATCGAAACTACTTTCTGTATCTTTGTTGGCAATTGATGCCTGTAGAAATCGTAGTCTATTATAATGAATATATGTCGAAGTTTTGGAAGCTCCTGATCCAGATTTGACAGTCTTTATTTTCTTCACCTCTCTCATATAATTATCCCGTAAACTCTTCCACTTTTTTTGCAGGGATGACGCTGAAAAAAAAAACAGTATGTATTTAGTAATAGTTTATGTTTGTTTCCAGATATTTGGCCATTGGATGTTCATTTGGGACATTAAGCTACGACTATAGAATTGGCAAATCTACTGTGGCTACTATAATACCACATGTATGTGAAACTATTTGGAAAAAATTAAGGCCCGTTGTTATGAGTGAACCAACGAAAGAAAAGTGGTGTGAAATATCCACGATATTTGAAAAGAACTCAAAGTTTCCCAATTGTTTGGGAGCCTTGGACGGGAAACATATACGGTTAATCCAGCCTGAACACACGGGTTCTATGTATTATAACTTATAACTATAAAAATTATTTTTCGCTAGTTTTATTGGCGCTAGCGGATGCAAACTATTGTTTTGTGTGGGTTGACATAGGTGCCTACGGTAAAAACAGTGACTCAGGTATATTCAAGAATTCTTCATTGTACAAAAAGCTGACAGAAAGGTCATTAGATCTACCTGAGCCAAAGGCATTGTTAATACAAAATAGACCGACAACGTTGCCATATGTGATAGTGGCTGATGAAGCTTTTGGCATGATGGAGAATTTAATGCGTCCATATGGGGGAAGGTCACTAACTTATGCTAAAAAAATATTTAATTACCGTTTGACATTAGCACGCCGGTATGTTGAATGTACTTTTGGCATAATGTGCAATAAATGGCGCATTTTACACAGGCCGTTAGATGTTAACATCGGTTTTGCAGAAAAGATCGTAAAAGCGATATGTACACTAAATAATTATGTCAGAATCAGGGATGGCTACAATTTTGAAGACACACTTTATACGCCACCCCTGGAAAATCTAGCCTCACATTATACCGGACGTGCTGTGCGACAGGCGGATAATGTTCGAGTACATTTAACAAACTATTTCATTAATGAAGGAAAAGTAGATTGGCAGGATCGTTATATTTAACTTGTAACACAAACCGATTGTAAATGTAAATAAATATATATACTCACATAATATTTTCTTCTTTTCTTCATTGTCATGTCCTTCACAAAATATAAGGACGAGTTCTTCCCAAGCCCGTCTTCTCAAATTCTTATCTGAATAATCGCTACTTGTCATGTCCCATATCGCAGGACGTTTCTCTATTTCATCAATTAATAATTCCGTATTAAAAGCTTCGGTTTCCATTTCGGACGATTTTCGGACGAACTTGACGAACCAAAATACGTCTATCCGCGTCGAAAGCGCGCGCTCAACTGAACGGAAACATAGAAAACCAATGATCTCAAAGCGGCGTTGACGCGCGCTGACAACAGTCGAGCGCTAGCGCAGCGTTGAACGCGCGCGTTACTAAAACGCGCGTTAGCATGTGTACGGCCTGAATAAAATGTATGTAGTTGTAAACGCGCGTTATCAAAACGCGCGTTGAGCGCTTGTCATCTGAACCTACCCTAAAGGTACTGAATGCCCCTTTGGCTGCCAACCCTGATTGTGATGTGTTTACGGATACATGAACTAAAATTATGCGTATTATGTACCAGACATATACGCATAATTTTATTTATATGTTCTGTGAGAGAAAGTATGCAAGAGGGTCCACTTTTTTTTCCGGGTCAGCGGAATTATCTGAAAGGGTTACCGCTGGCCCGGAACATAAAGGGCTAAGGAACACGGGTGGGTTTTAGTCAGTAAGAGTCTGACACTCCCTTCCGCTCCACCCAGAGCGGGGGGGTCATTTGATGATTTCCCATCCTGAAAAAAAAAAATGGGATCACTTTTCCATGTTAGTTTTAAATTATATTATTGTCAACGTACCTAATTATTGTCTATTAGCCTGCATCATCCCAATGCTGGACAAAGGTCTCTTCCCATGATTTCCAGCTCTTTCGATCTATGACTAAAGAAGACCATTGGTCTCAAAAATACTATAAATAAATAATTTGATTCAATTATTAGACCAATGCAAACACTTTTCGATTCAGTACAGCCTGTCGATTCTGTAAAAATCTCACCGTGAAAACTTAGGTGAAGTGAGTTTGTTTTTACTAGGAATTGACACTATTGACAGCTCACTCCACGCTCGCTTCACCTAAGTTTTCACGGTGAGATTTTTACAAAATAGCACCGCTGGATCGTTATTATAACGACAGACAGTGTCGCTGGATTCCAGCGCAGGATTAAAATACTGGATCAATATAAACGAGCCTGTTTCTGCGTTATCTGTGGCCAGTATGCAGTTCTCGGCCTTTAAGGCGCTTTGTAGACACGTTTTTCTTGCCGTGAAAAACTACGGTTTTTTTCGCCGTGTGTTGGCACAGTCATCAGTGTTGTTTTGGATCACTATGAAAGCTTGTTGACGGACACGTAGTGTCTTCGGCGCGGTTTATGCGCTGTAGGTACCGTAAGGCTCAGCGCAGACGGAACGGAGCGCAGTGGAGAGGATTTTATTAACGCACTTGAAAATAAACTTTAAAATTATTACAATAAAGTGCTTGAACCTGACAAAAAATGCTCGCGCGTACTCGAAGATATGCGGGAATTAGCTCGAGCATACGCGATCCGTAAAGAAAATGCCCGAGACCGCGCGGGGATTATTCCTCTCTGTCTGCGCTGACCCTAAGAAACCATGACGTATACAAAAGTCCTAAGAGCGAATTGGACTGCACGCTACAATAAAATTATTTGACAATGAAATACGAAAAATGATTTTATTTATGAATAAATAACTGTTTATTTCACAATCGGGGGCTGTGGTGGCTCAGTGTTAACGGGCCCAAGCAGGCGCTTTACTTTGAGTAATTTATTTCATCACCATTGCTTTCAAAAATGGTGAAGGAAAACATTGTGAGGAAACCGAGATGTCTTAGGAAAAAAAAAACAGTGGCACTCCGGGAGTGCCGACAGAATTTTGTGAATATTATATAATTTTGTGAATCGTCTTATAAACAAAACACGCGCGGTACCGCATTTCAGCTGCAACATCACAGTTTGGATGCAGTGACTTAACTGCTTGGTAACCTACTTATGTCAACTGCATCCAAACTGGAATTGTGCAGCTGGCATGCAGTTCGTCTGTTTAGACCCTCAGGTGGACAACGCATCTGTGATGCCTCTGGTTTTACTGATGTCCTATTGGCAAAGGTAACCACTTTGCCATTTGTAGAATCTTGTCTATCCCGTACTAAAGATGATTAGGTACCTATATCACAACCCTGGCTCACTACGACACCAAGCCTCCAATGCACTTTGAACCTTTTCCAGCTATTCGTGTGGACCGACAGATGACATTAGTGATAACAGAACCCTCACTACAGTTCGTTCACAGTTATTTTACCTCTGATTTTGCATCACTGTCCAAATTACAGTGATCTTTATTCTAATTCAAATAAGGTTGCTTTTGGCTTGCTGTTATTGATAAATCTGTCAAAATCATTGTCATCTTTATACTCGTTACAATAAGTTTGCTGTTAGCTTGCTGCTGTCAGAGGTAAAATATCTTTGGACGGACTGTACTTGTGTGTCTATTAAATCTAGTTACGCTACACCATTGATCCATCAGACCAGACCATCGGATGGTATGCTATGGCCGCAGTCCACTGCTGGACCGGCTGCACCACATCACCGTGTCCTCCGCCTGCCGCATTCAGTCTGTCCCTGTTCTAGAGGTCGTCGGTCCGTCGGCATGCTCTCATTTGGTTCATATTTTGGTAATTTCTAACTATTAGATTAGTAGTTTTGTTTGTAGCCTGTATGAGCCTTAAAACAAAAAGTTACTTAGCTTATCTTATTCCGTTCTCATTTAAATCATAACAATTTTATATGAAACTCAGCGACGAGCAATAACTAACGGGAACTATGAAGAGAGTACGTGCGATGGAAACTTAATTTTGACTAGCAATTTTTTATTTGAACAAAAATAAAGCGGTGAATGGAGAAGCGCAGTAAAAAAAACGATCATAACCACAGGGAAATGTTAATTTACTTTTCAAAGGAATTCATAAGATGCTTCAGCGGCTTTTTGATAAAAAACCTGAGAACAATCAACAAAATGAAAATTATATCAGAGTGTATACTGCTCTTACATAATCATCAACACGGCTGAGTTCCCTAAAGAGGTAAGCAGGTGTACAGTACCCGGCGATAAATATTGCACATCGACCTTTGGAAAGAAGACCCCTTCATGCCTGGAAAGAAGCTTTTCCTTTTATACCTAGTACTAGCTTCTGCACACAACTTCATCTACGTGAAATTTATGGTCCCCCGATCCACCCCATCGCATTGCCAGCCCACAAGCCGAAATTAGCCGATTGTCTCTTTCCAAAGGTCGATGTGCAATATTTATCGCCGGGTACTGTAAGTGCGTTCACCCTCATTTAGACAACTGTCTAAATGAGAGTGAACGCACTTACAGTACCCAGCGAACTGAAATGTAACCACATTTTAGTTCTATGTAACATTAGGTAAGCATATTACCATCAGCATAATAAGCCTATGATATTCCCACCGCTGGGACACAGGCCTCCTCTCTTCAAGAGGGAGTAGGCTGTAATCCACCACGCGGGCCTAGTGCTGGTTGGTAGATGTCACATGTCTTATTCATGTCTTCGAATGTTTGGTTCTAGGACATACCAGTCTCCTCACGATGTTTAATTTTCCTTCACAATTTTCCTTCATAGGTAATAAATAAATAATTCATACAAAGAAAAGCGCCCGCCTAGGTTCGAACCTACGACCTACAATTCGTAAGTCGGGGCCGTTACCACTGAGCCACCACAGCGCTCAACCGGTCTATTGAACTTGAAAAGTATGTAGCCGTGAGCGTCAACTCGTCAAGTTGTATTAGCAAGATAATTTTCTAGTAGTAATGATGTACCTAGGCGAGAAACTTACGAGTAAAGTTTCTTTACTTAACGTTGTAAGAAATGTTGCAGACATTAAACGCTCACAGGTATTTTAAAACAAAATAGGGGGAACGGTATAGTTATTGGCCCCTACATAGTTATTAGCCATTTCAACATCGGTATTGAAAAACTAGCAACCCACATTACTACATGGTAAATTTTAAAATGCACTATGGCAACACAATTGTTGACTCTCAAAATGTTTCGGTAAAACACCGCTAGGTGGATTTATTCTTTTGTTGTCTGTCATTTTTGGGTATTTCGCGTATTTGGTGCATATTCCATGATATTTTTAAATTTCAAATTATTGTCAAATAACATTGTTTTTTTTTCTAATATCATTAATATGTAGACAATCTTTCAACATTTTGTGGATTAGACCTTCTTTCTATAGGTAATAAAGAAATCAGTATTATGTATTTAAATTACGGGGTGCGACGGTAATGAGAGTGTTAGAGAGGGTAATGATATTGAGTCGCTCATTGAAAGGATAGGTATAACAATCTAAAATATACAATCACAGGCTTGTTTTAATAAGAAAAAAAAAACAAATTCACGGGCGGGAATAGAACCCACGCCAATATACTTGACAGATATAACTAATTTAAAATATTTGCGAAATAAAAAATATTAATGAATTTTCTTGTTGAAGATTCTAATTGCCATCGTTTTGACCTCATTACTATCGCTCAAAAAAAAAACGACGGTAAACGAAGGCAGTGAGGATGAAGGTAATGAGGTTTGAGAACTTTATAATTTTTTTCTTAAATAATATCAACTTAATGAATTACATGCATATTCTAAACTACGAAGGTAATTATTTAAATTAATAATTGGTAATAAAATTTACAAAATCATAAATATTTACTCAATAATACGTGCGATAAGAAAGAGAACGTTTCCAAAATATTCACCTGACGTGAAACTTTACACGTAAATATTTTTTTATTAAGAACAAGCGTCTACCCCCTGAGACGTTTGCTGGCTGACTGAGACGTGCGCGGGGGAGCAGATGACGGTAGCGCCGCACATAAGGTTATACGCACACTATAACTTAAATTTTCATTCTGACCGATGGTAATCAGAAAAAATATATGACAAATATTTAAAAATAAATTTTCATTATATTATTGAGTTATTGCTATTTATTTTAGGTGAAAACGTTGTATTTTTTAATGTAGTTTTATATGATAGTTACTTTGTTTATTTTCAGTATGGATATATTTTGGTAAAAAGCAAATTTATTTAGGAAATTAGTAAATGGACACCGAAGGAAATGACAATTAGTGAAGGTTTTCATTTATAATTCAATAATTGTATTATTTTGATCAGTAAACGTTCCATGCATGTAAGCACAACTTTATTTTGTTTGGTTTCCTATACAAGGAATAGAGATATTTAATTAATAAATATTATTTTTTGATCTGGACATGTAATATGCACGAAATTTGAGAAACACCCTTTTCGCGCCGGTATCGAAAATGGGTAAGTTTGTTTAATAAATGTTAAGATCATATAATTTTAAGATTTGATATTTTGAAATTAATTTACATAGTTTAGTGATTGAAAATCTGTAAAATATATAGAGTGATATGCATAGTATGCGTATTTGAAGTGTAAAACGACAAAATCATAACAAAACCTTAAAAAAATGAAGTGGCCAATTACTGCACCAATATTTAAATAACATTACAGTTATTGGCCCCCTATGCCAATAACTATATTCATTTCATCCAAAACAAAATGCCTTTATAGTGAAAAAAGAACTCTACCGTCTGTTATACTATGCATTATATTCTTTCGACACTAATTTTAGGGCTGTGTAAACAGTTATTGGCCTAGGCCAAGTACTATGAAGTTTGGAATAATTTTCAATACAAACAAGGAGGCCAATAACTATAATATTTTTTTATTTTTAGTTTGGACAAGATCACTCATGCTTATTTTTCTGTTCTATCGGGTTAAATTAAAAATAATCATGCCAAAAAGACCTCAGTACACCAAAGAAGCCCTAGATGAGGCGTTAGAAAACATTCAGAACAAAACAATGTCTTTGAGAGCAGTTGCAAAAAAATATACCTAATATTCCCAGGACAACTTTACAATTTAAACTTAAAATCCCACTTCTAAATCTGAGTTTGGAGTTTGAAAGGAGATAGAAATGTTTATTCGGTTCACTTGTAATACATGCAATCGTCTAATTTAAAAAATGCATCTTTAAAATGTAGTTCATGTGAGAAATATTACCATAATCACTGCATACCCAATAGTCATCGGGAAAATATCCCGGGAGATGACGAATTAGTTGATTTTATATGCCACAAATGTTACGTAATTAACGATGATTCCGAGCCTTCTGTTGATGAGAAAATTTTTTTATTAGTGAGGGCTATTGATTTTTGTTAAAGTTTCTTTTTTGAATGTTAATTTGTTTTCTATGGCCAATAACTGTAAGATTACATGGCCAATTATTGTGATTATGGTGGCCAATAACCGATAATTTAATATTTGTATCTTTATGTAGATTTTATTAAAAAAAAGTGTATGGAAAAAGAGTATGTAAGCCATACCATTGAATAAATACGTTAATGTTATATAATTTAAATATTCATTCATTTACATCTACCTGTTTTATATTTTTGTGCATTATAAATAGTGTCATGAGGTAGCTTAACTGGCCAATAACTATACCGTTTACCCTAGCAGTATTAGCAGTCATAGTTAAATTCTTAAAATAAATAGTTACTAAGTTTTTACGTCATTCTTAAGATAGTTGCTGAAAGTAAGCGCTGATGACGATGAGTTCGTCTGAAGGCACAGCATTTTGCTGAGCAATGACCTGTTAATGCACAGATACGACGCACAGCTTAATTGTTCTTATTATCTATTATTGTTTTTTTGTTAATAAAGTTGGTTGTTATTTTTCCTCTGCAATTGGAATTTTGTTTTGTTTATTTGTTGACATTTTTTGCCGGTGTCGGAACCGGTCGCAACCATAAGTACTCTGTGGTCGAAACGTAGATTAATGTGTATTGTCTCTGGTCCCTGGCCCTGACATCAAGCAATGGACAACATTGTCAACCTTTTATTGCTTGAGTACGAGGCTTTTGGCTACTTTGTATGTGTATATTTTATGTACTTTTTTTGTAATGTGCGGTTTGTTTGTGCAGAATAAACATATTTTCTTTTTTTTTCTTTCTTTCTAATTTTTGTGAAAAGCTGAGAAACATAATAATCACGTAAGGTTCCCACTGATTTACTGCGAAGGAAAACCTTGAAAAACCTGCTGGTATATTTAAATAAAAAGGTTTAAATCTCAATGCGAAAATTTATATGAAGTGACCTTGAAGTGAGCTGTAATTCCGACTTGGTGACTCGTGGCATGCTCTATTTGAATGTTTAGCACGTGGCCACGGGGTAATGGCTATGTAAATTGTAAAGACCACTAAGTGCCAATTACACCAAGGGAACTGAATGCGACTAGCACATTTTAACAGCGTTCAAGAGTTACCGAATTGTCAATACACCACAACAATGATTTAGGGTATTTCGCGTATTTGGTGCATATTCCATGATATTTTTAAATTTCAAATTATTGTCAAATAACATTGTTTTTTTTTCTAATATCATTAATATGTAGACAATCTTTCAACATTTTGTGGATTAGACCTTCTTTCTATAGGTAATAAAGAAATCAGTATTATGTATTTAAATTACGGGGTGCGACGGTAATGAGAGTGTTAGAGAGGGTAATGATATTGAGTCGCTCATTGAAAGGATAGGTATAACAATCTAAAATATACAATCACAGGCTTGTTTTAATAAGAAAAAAAAAACAAATTCACGGGCGGGAATAGAACCCACGCCAATATACTTGACAGATATAACTAATTTAAAATATTTGCGAAATAAAAAATATTAATGAATTTTCTTGTTGAAGATTCTAATTGCCATCGTTTTGACCTCATTACTATCGCTCAAAAAAAAAACGACGGTAAACGAAGGCAGTGAGGATGAAGGTAATGAGGTTTGAGAACTTTATAATTTTTTTCTTAAATAATATCAACTTAATGAATTACATGCATATTCTAAACTACGAAGGTAATTATTTAAATTAATAATTGGTAATAAAATTTACAAAATCATAAATATTTACTCAATAATACGTGCGATAAGAAAGAGAACGTTTCCAAAATATTCACCTGACGTGAAACTTTACACGTAAATATTTTTTTATTAAGAACAAGCGTCTACCCCCTGAGACGTTTGCTGGCTGACTGAGACGTGCGCGGGGGAGCAGATGACGGTAGCGCCGCACATAAGGTTATACGCACACTATAACTTAAATTTTCATTCTGACCGATGGTAATCAGAAAAAATATATGACAAATATTTAAAAATAAATTTTCATTATATTATTGAGTTATTGCTATTTATTTTAGGTGAAAACGTTGTATTTTTTAATGTAGTTTTATATGATAGTTACTTTGTTTATTTTCAGTATGGATATATTTTGGTAAAAAGCAAATTTATTTAGGAAATTAGTAAATGGACACCGAAGGAAATGACAATTAGTGAAGGTTTTCATTTATAATTCAATAATTGTATTATTTTGATCAGTAAACGTTCCATGCATGTAAGCACAACTTTATTTTGTTTGGTTTCCTATACAAGGAATAGAGATATTTAATTAATAAATATTATTTTTTGATCTGGACATGTAATATGCACGAAATTTGAGAAACACCCTTTAATGATGACACTGACACCTTTTGAACGCGGTTTAGATGTGCTTGTCGCATTTAGTTTCATTGGTAAAATATTTCCTTCGATATGGCACATACTGTATACATACTCGTAAATAAACCAACCATATAAGCACAATGTGGCCCAGTTATACGTATAGTTAGTCAAGTTATGTACTCCAGTACTAAGTTAAGTCAGAACGAAGTTGGCCGTGTTCTAAGTAATTTTATGAGACATGGACTACGGAGGCGGTGAATATGGTACACCGTTTTCATGTGTTGTTTATCTTTACGTAGGTACTTATAGATGCTTATACTAAGCCATCTGTCCAACAAATTTTCGTCTCTGGAGTAAATGGGTGACATGATTGAGAGGTCAAAATAAGAACCATCAGCCTCTTGGACACGAATGACATAGGTACTCGATCTTTATTTCATTTGCCTGAGCCTCTTTTGATTTGGAATAATTACGGTCCCCTTTTTGTTCCCTCCACTTTTGTTACTCATAAATTAACCATTAGTCATCTACCTAGCCTTATTCCAACTATGTTGGGGTCGGCTTCCAGTCTTACCGGATGCAGCTGAGTACCAGTATTCTACAAGGAGCGACTGCCTATCTGACCTCCACAACCCGTAACTGGGTAATACGAAACCCCTTGGTAAGTCTGATTGTAAGACTTTCGGGCTTCTGGCGACCCGTAACGCAAGATCCACGAATGACAGCCGTACTTTCCGAGGCACGGAGGGGTCTTAATATGTATGTGAAGATTCATCCACGGACCAACCGCGGCAAGCGTAGCTTAACCTGATCGATCGAACCGTGCGGCTGTTATTGCTGAGTCAGTGGAGTGTGAGTGAAGCCCCTCTACTTAACATGATTAACAATTACCTATAAAAGCTAGTTCACTAATTGGATACCTTTCCATCAATTGCCAATTTTCTACTAGTTTTCCTTATCGTTGCCAATCTAACCATTTGTAACAAATGCACATTGCACACATACAACTATTTATAATTTATAGCTCATTACTACCAAGTTTGTGCAATATTTACTATTCATTAATTCATTTCATCATCATTCATTTCATTTTCATTTCATTTTCATTTTCATTTCATTTCATTTCATTTTCATTTCATTTTCATTTCATTTCATTTTCATTTTCATTTCATTTCATTTCATTTCATTTTCATTTCATTTTCATTTCATTTTCATTTCATTTTCATTTCATTTTCATTTTCATTTTCATTTTCATTTCATTTTCATTTTCATTTTCATTTTCATTTTCATTTCATTTTCATTTCATTTTCATTTCATTTTCATTTCATTTTCATTTCATTTTCATTTCATTTTCATTTCATTTTCATTTCATTTTTCATTTTTTTATTTTTTCATTTACCCCCGTGTCTATTTCTTTCTGACATCTTTGTAACATACACATGGTCGTGCGGAATTTCATAGTCTTTGATGCGTTGCGTTGGAGTCCGATCAACTGTGGCCAACTATTACTTCGGCTCAAACTATCTCGAATTTGAGATGCCAGATAGCTAATAAAGTGGTATTAATAATACAATCAATTTGCTGCTTAGGATCGGTATCTTGATTTTTATAATAATGTTCTTTTTTATTCGCGTTTAGAGTAGTTGAAGCCATAAAAAGCCTGCCTATTTATGGTTTCATTTGTCATAAACAATGTGTGTGTGAATTGGAAATTTGTATTTTAACTTAATTAGGTACTTCATCGTCATCAGCCTACAGCAGTTCTCTGCTGGGTCTACGCCTCTTTAATCGCATGTCATTCAACTTGATTCTCGGCAACTTTCATCCGGATCTAATGACCATTCGCCAGCTGCTACCAGCTGCTGCAAAACTCTGCGAAGATCGTCTCTCCACCTAGCCTAAGGGCGTTCTGCTTTACGTTTTCCGATTGGCGGTTCACGTCGCGGTCTTTTTAAATTGTTGAAGAAGTATTTGCTTTTCGGAGATGACTTTATTTGTACCTACTGATTTGCACCAAATCCTAACTAAGTCTTTTGCTGCAACTAAATAGGAATGAAAACCAACTAGGACAAAACTTTTGAAGATCCTGTTCAGAAAATTGTAGTACGTACCTAATTATTTCTATACAAATTGTGGGACTCAGCCAAGTTTACCTAGCGGTCGCAGTGCACTGGAGGGCTTTGGAGCTACAACTATACCATAACTATTAAGGTAAAGATTGGTCTGCCGGTAAATTAGTTGACCGTCAGAGTTTAGCACCGCTTGCGAATTTCACAATGAACTATGGACCACTAACTATGAACATCGGGTAGCCTCCCGATAAGATCAATTTGCCGGAGAGCCAGCGGTCTTTACAATCGACGGAGTTGAGCTAAATTTACGACGAACTTCGATGTTATCCGAAGCTAATTTACTGGTCTTACTTATCGACTCGTTTTGCTTTACCTGTTGAAAGTATGATTTTAGATAGTTCCGAGGCGATAAGGGAAGATAACTTCAAAGATGATGAATGTCTCTTGATGCTCAGCCTTTTGCTTTTATAAACATATCTTAAGATAACCGGACTATACGTATGATCGTATGTGCGTCAGGCTGGCTCGGCCACCAAAGAGAGCTAATTTTTTATCAAAGAGGAACATAATAAATGAAGTGGGTACATTTGCTTTTGAAGTGGAGTACATTCGATTGAAACCTCGCACCACCTAAAGGCCAGGCTAGCCAGTTGCACATGACGAGATCGCAAGGATGAACAGCCTCCAGGTTAGACAAGACGACGGCTAGTAAGAAAAACCTACTACATACATAATATAGTTGTTCAAATATACATACTCACACAAAGGTCTACAGGGATCCTGTATACCGTCATGGCCACGCACTGCTTAAGTGGCCATTTAGTGTTGACCACAGTCCCCTTACAGGTCTCAAAGGACCCGATTGTCAGGCAAATATCCAGTCGTCAGGGACTGCCACGGGTCCTAAAGTTTGAACATCTGTTACAACAATAGGATAACGATAGGAACATTGTCATGCACTTGTTGATTATTCCGCTACTAAAATACTTCATCATAAACAGCCTACAATATTCCCACTGCTGTGACACAGGCCTCCTCTTCGAATGGTAGTGGGCTGTAATCTACCACGCGGGCCCAGTGCGGGTTGGTTTGGTAGATGTCACATGTCTTCGAATCATTGGTTCTAGGACATACGCGGTTTCCTAACGATATTTTCCTTCACCGTTCTCTGAGCAGTGGTGATGAAATAATTTTCACAAAGTGAAGCGCTTGTCTGGGTTCGTACCCACGACCTAAAACTCGTAAGTCACGTGTTATTAAAGTTAAAATATATTTCATAGGCTCTTCCTTGTTTCTTCAAGCAGATTATCTGGATTCCAAGCTTTGCATAGGAACTTTAATATCATGTTTATCCTTTGAGAACGCTATTAATACTGAAGCGTTCAAGCAAATTTCATTCAATAAGAAATAATTCAACAGCGAACGACCAACAACGCGAACTATTTTACTTTACCTCATATCCTATGTGGATGTTTACGCTATACCGCGGTGAACAAGATAAAATACTTCGGCTGACTTCGTAAACAGATTTTGTTCCGAGACGTTGTTTCTTAATTACAAATTCCGATGTAACGGACAGGATACTCCGACGGTCGCGAACTGGAGCATCCCAATACGCAAGTTTGAGGGCAACTGCTTAATTAAATCATCAATATAGGAGTCTCAAGGGAGAGAGGGGTAGTCTCACACGGTCATTGCCCGAGTGATGTATTGCTCGTTCTAAGTATTTTCAAATCTTCTGATATACTTAATCTATGGGGATTATACAGTGTCGTAAAAAATAGATCTTCGCATTGTGATTGTGACAATTACTCCGTAAGATCACTGCCGTTTAAGCTTTAATGGTCAGGTGTCATTGGCCTTTAACAAAAGGTACCTAACTGACTTGAAAAAAAAGGCAGTGTTACCTTACTTATATTATAAGGCCTGATTTTTACAAAACTCAGATACTTAATTTTTATTTATGGAATAAATATTGCGGTTTGACAGATTTTGTATAGAAATTATGTCAAGCTGTCATATTTTTTCTTCAGATATATAAGTTATCTGGCCATTGAATAAACAGCCTTTAGTAGATTACCTATTATTTGTCTAACGAGTATTTTAATCCCTATTTTAATTTTACAGTGAACGTTAAATTCAAAATTGGTCCTTTAGCATCTGGTTTCAATTCGAAAGCACGTTATTATCAGATTAAATCCATTCATCAAAGTATTATCTAATTCACAATTTAAATTGGAAACCGAAGAATCGGACGAGGATTAAACTATTAAACAGTTTTGTCGGAGAGAGAAACAAATGTTCAATTCCAACCAGGACTACAGGCCAACACAACATTTCCTTCAGAAGATTATCTAGGATTTTGCTTGGATAAGTGAGATCTAACTCGTAATTTCATTTGATCCCGTCTTGTCGATATTCTCATCCCCGAGGGAGTTCTAATAATACCTGTTAATTGGAAACTAGTCCCTCAATGGTCTGTCCTTGGTAACCGTCATAATGTAGGTACTGTAATTTGTTCTTTCTGGTTACAGACATTAGGTTATTTTATAGGGTTTAGTTCGTTTGTCTATAGGACGACGGTAGGCCGTCGGGCACCCTAATTACTTTGTTCAATTTGTATTCAAATTGCTTGGTGATATATTTTTCTAAAGGTGGGAGTAAGTGTTTCGAGTGCTGTTAATGACTGGGTGAGGACAATCAGAGTACTAAACTGTTTTAACATAAAGTAGATACTTTATTCTGAAAGACGTTACCATGAAGTAGATTCATGTGATACTAAGTTTTCAAGTAAATAATTATTGACTCAGGGCCTCGCTGTTAACACCTAAAAATATAGGTCATTGGGTGAGAAATAAATACAAAATTTATTATTGACCAAAATTTTATTCCAAAACAAAACATTTGAGTTTTCTTCTGACACACCTGAAAGAAGAAAATTTATCGTTATTTTACATTGTTTTATAAAAGCATATTATCAATTAATTCAGTACATCAGGTATCTACATAGCAATAATGTTATATAAGGAACACATAGCAAGCAAAGTCAGCACACTGAGTATTAAGCTTACTTTGCCAAACATTCCCAATATTAGAATACAAATAAAAAAGTATAATTTTAAAATAATAATAGGACACTGGTGTTTAGCTGGTAGAAGAAACCCCTTGTTTAAAACAATAATATAAGACCCTAAATATTAAAGATCATATAAAGTCAAAGAAAGGAGACTGGAGTCGATTATATCAAACTTTGAGTTTATAGAAACTGGACCCAATACGTATTTCTTTAAGGACCCAAAAGGTAGATTACGGACAAAGACACCGGGCTCTTAACAAGAGTTTTCATGTTAATGAGAGTAGATAATTGTATTATATAAAAAAGAAAATGTATTTTACGAAATAGTTTATATTTACGTGTTGGAGAATTAAACAGGCTTTATGGACATTTTAAGTTTGACCAACAAAAGCCCCACTAAATACAGGGTTCCTATTAAATGTTACGAAGAACGTGTAAGGATGGTCAGCATTAAAAACTTTAGGAGGCGGGGGGAGCACACCAGAAAATCCAGCCAGTGATATTTCTGAAAACAAAATTTAGATTTTTCAGACAAATTTTCACTTTTAATTTTATTTATTTGAATGAACTGTGATTGTTTTCTTTTTATTTTAATTAATTATTAAACTTAAAAGAAGTACATTATTTTAATTATTATTGTAAATTTGTACGAATTAATTTTTTGTTGGTAAGTTATTACCTATCTAACCTGGTGTAGAATAAAGCGCGATATTCTTTTTTGTCAATTATTTATATAATATTGTATAATATTGTTATTTTGAATGCATGGAAATGTACATAATTATTAAGGTTTACGTTTTTTTTTTTTAATTTTAGACGATAAAAAAGCACGTTTGTATGTAAAGAGTGAGATTTATGAAGTTAACGTTATTGAAATAATTGATGTACATAAATCTTTACAATATAGGGCCTCAAACTAAATGTATATAATTAAAAGAAAGAAAGAAGAAGCATTTTAAAGGAAAAAGTTACAACTAAAAGTTATTTTCTGAGACCCAAATAATTATGACAATACAAATAATTCGGTATTTACGTGTCGTTGAAGACATGAGGGCCACTCCAGTTTACTTTGCCACAAAAGTCCCGCTGAATATTGGTATATTTCTAGACATTATGTGGTAAATAAAGGGGCGGTTTGCCTCAAAAACTATTGGTACGTCAGGAGGTAAAGGAAGAAATCCTGCCACATTTATTTATAAGAAAGGGTTTCAATAATGGCTTCTGCTGTTTTAATTTTAAATTGTTCTATGGTTCTCGCTATACTTGAGGTCTTTTGACCGATGAATTGGTCTTTTGATTACATTCTACGCAAGTAAAATATAAGTACGCTCTATTTATTAAACAGTAAAAAGAAAATACGCATTAATTACTAAATAAACGATTTATTATTATTATTTTTATATCTTTATATGATATCTCGGGGCCATGGGGGGTACCGGTCTTTTGGAAGGCGTACGAGGGTCCGAAGCCAACTCGCAGAGGCCCGTTAGACATTTTTAATTTTTTTATTTGAAATGGGCTTGCTCTTGACTCTAGTCTAGGTCAGAGGTGACAGACACAAAGTCTACGATGGAGTGAGCTCACCCAGAAGAAGCCTGTTCACTCTTACTTTGAAGAGATTCGGGTTGTATGCACTCGGAAACACAAACGCAGGTAGAGAATTCCACTCTTTTGCTGTGCGCATTATAAAGGACATTTGAAAACGCTTAGTGTGAATTGGTGGAATAGCAAATAGGTAGGGATGGTAACTTGCAGTGCGACTGGATGTCCGAAGGTAGAAGGGGGCCGATGAAATGAGGCCCATTTAATTATTATAATTATTTATGCAATTTTTTATTTGATTTAAAATTAAATAACTTCAGATAAGAGGGGAGCTAAGTACGGACTGTTGAAGTATCTTGTAGACCGTAGGTGTGTTAGCAATAATTAATAGTTTACCTTAATATATTGTATTCTTTACGTATCTTTTATAGGTAGGTACGTATTCTTTTTTAAGAATCAAATATAAACATGAAAAATAGGTATAGGTAGGTAAGCAACAGAAATATAACAAGACCCTTGAGAATAATAGTAATATTATTAATTTAATAAAATATGCTGCTGTTGCTCTCATTGAGACCAATAATTACATAGTTTACTGGGCGCCTACGAAAGTCCCGCTGAATATTGATTTATTTCCAGACAATATCTGGTATATAAAAGGCCGGTTAGCTTCAAAAACTGTAACTGGTTCTGGGTACAAGGTGGCTGCGGCCAAAAACCCTATTTCTGAAATAAAGAATTTGGTTTTTGAATTCGACCTGTACTTAACAATGTTCAATTTATTAAATATTGAATGAATAGATTATTCGTACTTCCAGTGAAGGTCCTTTCCACAATATCTAGTTAGTTCTTATTTAAATGATAGACAACATTAAGTTCAAATGAATCGTGTCAATTCACATGGTTTAACAGTAAAAATGGGTGTGCCACAAGACTCGATATTATATCTACTCCATTTATTAAAAAATCAAACACAAATGGTGTTATTTGCTGATGATACTTCCTTAATTTTAAGGTAAATAGACGTGCTACAAATTTTGACGATGTAAATAACGCCCTACTGCAGGTGTAAAATTGGTTCACTGCTAATAATTTAGTATTAAATGAAAAAAAAAAAAAACTAAGTGCATAAGATTTTCTTTACAAAATGCCAAGGGCAGTAATTATGAGATAATATTGAATCAAGAGAAACTAGAATTTGTCGATAAAACTGTATTCCTAGGGATCACGCTCGACTCAAGGCTACAATGGGGTCCTCATTTAACATCTCTTGCAGGACGGCTAAGTTCAGGAGCTTATGCTGTCAGAAAAATCCGTCAATTTACTGATGTAGATACCGCGAGACTAGTCTATTTTAGTTACTTGTAGTATCATGTTTTACGGTATTTTACTTTGGGGACGGGCTGCAGACATCGATTCTATTTTTATTCTGCAGAAAAGAGCCATCAGAGCCATATGTAATCTCCGCAGGTGCGATTCTCTAAGGGAACTGTTTAAAGAAATTAACATCATGATGGTGCTTTTTCAATACATCTACGAAAACATCATGTATGTAGCAAAAAACTTACATCTTTTTAGTAAAAGTGGTGAAAGACATAATTATAGTATTAGAAATAGGGACCTATTAGTTCAACCAGGTTTCAGACTGGCTAAAGTAGACTTATCTTTTATGGGGTACTGTTTAAAATGTTATAATAAAATACCTCCCCACATTCTTCAACTGAATGAGACAAAATTCAAGTCTTGTATAAAACGCACACTATGCAATCAGGCATATTATAAGTTAGAAGATTACATCGTTGATAAAAATGCCTGGCTCAGTGCTGGTCCTGCTCCACAACCAGAACTAATTGATTAACACTTGAAAATACTGTTGGAGCTGCTAAAGATTGTAAGACTATTTTTGCATTGTATAAACTCAATTTCCTTTGTATTGTATAATTGCATAGCACAGGTGGGAGTTCTATGTACCCAATGACCCTTTTACCATATGTCTTTCATTGACTTGAATGTGCCCTGGTGGCTGATAGTATGTCATGCTCACACAAATGTCTCGCTGACGGTGGCGTGTGTGTTGGATCATTTAGCTCCCTTCAAAATGGTTGAGCTGAATGGTGCTGATCTATGCGTCATGTTCGTGAACGGGCGCCGTCATTTGGGGCTGGTCACCACTTAGCTGCCTCGGCTTATTTTTAATTAATTTCTTTTTGGATTGTTGTTTTCTTACTATTTGTTTGTACTCTGGACTCACATATAATTATAAATTCAATATTAATGATGTAACTAATATTTTTGTAAAAATATAATTTAAAAGAGTGTCCATGGAGTTTCTTGCCCGTTCTTCTCCATAGGTACCGCCTTTGGAATGGGCAACTAGCTTCATATTTTCTGACTGACCGACTTCTTGACAATTCAAAAGTGCCTGTAAATGGTTTGATTGAAATAAATGCTTTGAGTTTGACAATTGCTTTACTAGCCTTCAGTAACCTAGCCCTAATAAAATATTTACGACCACGTGTGAAAATAGCCACAATCACTAAGATTCGTCGAGTATCTCTCTGAATGCCTACAATGACAAATCTGGAGCATGCAGCCATCCATCGTGATCATGGTTGTAGTTTTGTTGCTTTAATAATATCTACTTAAAAAATACTTATATTACATCTAGATATACCGCCACCAAAACATCACAATACCTTCCACCACTGTCAATTGCTAATAGCTCTGGTTATTTTACCTACGTTAAAATACTGCAACCCTCTTTATGGGGCACCAACAAATGATCCACAAAATATAGGAACGCCATTGATTAAAATATAGTAAATGAAAGGATGTGTAGCTTCGAATAAATAGATCTTTGGAGGATCTACTTGGACAGAAGTTGTGCGAACTCCAATCACAGCTGAAAAGGAATAAATAAAAGTTGAAGAACAAAAGTTATTTGACAATAGCGAAAAATAAACATCACTTTCCGATAATTGAGTAAAATTCGAGTAAAATACTCTTTCACATCAATGATCTCAACTTTATAATATTATGACATAAATTCTTCAATGATTTCTATTCACTACACTTTCAGAATGAGGAAGTCCATAAATGAACTGGTATCACTGACAGAAATAAATTGGATATCCAGATACAAATTGTGATTAAAGATTATTTCGAAAGTATAGCGACTTGGAACGAGAAGAGGGAATGTAGTCCGTCTTTTAGAAGACGCGAAGACCCTAGCGCAGGACGACGCAACATGTTGTATATATATGGTGGAGGTTTATATAGACTAGTTAAAACTTACAGCCTATATGACATCAACGATGATAGGAACACCACTGATAACACTATCGAAAAGGTTCCATTACAGTTTACTATTCAATATTCCCACAACCATGAATAACGAAATATTATTGACGAAAACAACACTAAATATGATAAATACAGTGATTACCAATAAAGACTGTTATTAGATTATTGGCCACCAACAAACACTCCACAGAATATAGAAGTGTTACTGCCGAAGACGATATAAAATATGAAAGGACTATCTGCATTGAATATATATTTCTTTGGAGGAAATGAGGGAGCAGCGCTTCCAGCAAGGCCTACAGCTGAAAAAGGATAAAAATCGATAATTAAAGATCTTGAAAACTATCTCAAAAGAGATCAATAAATTGTGTGGTATGTTTTGTATTCTGGATATGTAGTAGTACTGAGACTCAAATCTATATATTTATGATGACTGGCGAAAACGTATACTTAAACCGTGAAAAGCTACATACATAAAAGAAATAATACATAGTGCTTGTGGAATCAGTATTCCTTCACCATTTAACCAACAACCATTTCAAATTGACCAGATTACGCATTATTTCGTTTTAATTCACCTTTTACTTTCCTCCTACAAATGTTCCACAGAATAAAGGTGTTTTGTATGGACTTTCTTCACTTCTTAACAATATATAGAAAGCGAAAGAGCGAGTTGCCATAAACTCAAAGGGTTTGGGACGAGGATACATAGCCGACGTAAGGCCAACTATAACAGCTGAAAATGAAAAATGTGACTTAAAGTAAGGAAAATTACAGAGCCCAAGTCATTTGCAGTTGAAAATCTAATGGATTAAAATTATAATTTAATTGCAAGGTAGAGTTGCGCTTTGTAAACAAAGTGTTTGAAATTAGTCGTTAGATAAATAAAAATAGTAATAAATTTTGAATAAAACTGTTCCGCAGGCATAAGTAGGTAACGCATGTAAGCATATAGAAATATAAAATAATTCATAATTTAGTTTTAATATCTGGCTTTTTATATTCATGCACAAGCACACAAACATGCATTCAGAGCATCTTATTTCACCTTATTGGACGAAGACTCCAGAAAATAATACCATATCTCGTAATTTTATATAAAATAAAAACGGATGGTTAGCATTAAAAACTTTTGGCGGATTTACAGATGCTATATTCATTCTTGATAAAATAACGGCTGTAAATATAAAACATTAAGATATTAAGAACTAAATATTGTGAAATTCTATCTCATAAATCATTTGTCATATGGAATTTCTTATGATCAAAATTAACTCGAAAATAAAAGGAAAAGTCCCAAAGGTAGAAATAGTGCTTGCAATACATTTCATGTCCTTCACCACGAACCGACCACCAATTGGTTAGTTTAAATAAATTGTTACGATTTCTGTACTAAATTTCACCTTTTACTGCGCCCCTACAAATAGCCCGCAAAACAGAGGTATTTTGCCAAACATTATATAGAATATGAAGGGTTGTGTTGCTTTAAAGATATATCTCTCCGGAGGAGGATACTGGAGTGACAAAGTAGTCACTGTTAAAGCTGAAAAATCAAAAACCTTTGGTATAATAACTACGGAATCCAAGGAATATCACAATTGATGTTTAGAGTAAATTCACCTTAGTGAACAAAGGCTCCGCAGAATAATACAGTTTTCTTATAAATAATGTAAAATAGGAAAGGGTGATTAGCGTTGAAGATGTAAAGCGGAGTTAAAGGGCGACTCCTTCTAGTAACAACGATAGCTGTAAATAAAGTAGGAATGATTAAAATAATGAAGAGACGTTCTTCACACACTTAGATTTATAGTACAAGATTTACCTGCACAAAGAAACATATTCTTTTCATTTGTAGATAAAAAGTCTGTTTAAAAAGGTAAACTAACGTAGATTGCGTTATCTTTTTTTAACAATTTTTTATAAACGAGTCGATGAGTGATACAAATTACAAAAAGCCAACCAACAAATCTTACACTATGATGCTATGATGCTATGATGCTGATGCTATGATGCTATGATGCTTTGTCCACGTTCATCTGGACATACCCGTATGCCGTTTACTAGTACTAGGCACCTAACATTTTTGAATGACGTCACCTAAATGATAGGAGTATGTCCTTCTAGGGCGTTCCTACCGGCTTTTTTTTAGCATCTGCCTTATTAAATCCTTTCAGTAATTTAATTTCTCATTCATTCTTTCAGTATGACTTGCGTGACTGTTACAATGTGTTGTCGATACATACCAGTGGCAGCCGCTGCCTCAGTTCCTGTTTCATCAAGTTCTATGAAAGCTTTCTGTACAGCATCAGAAATATACGTTTGTTCCGGTGTTTCTGATATTCCTACAAGTCCATTACTGTTTGGATTAAACATTTCGCTGGCCCCGTACTAAAATGGTACAAAGTTATTTTGAAAAAAAATGTGTTTCATGCGGTAATGTGTTTAGTCCAAAGAACTGGGGCCCTAAAAAGGCCATTTTGGCAGAATCGTAAAAGGATAACGTTATGAATCAAAATATGGCGAAGACAGTCCGTGTTTTTCTTTTTTCGCTGCACTACGTAGGTATAATCAAGGGATTGGATTTTGATTGGATTGATTAGTATTTTAGCACAGACAAAAAAAAAAAACTGAAAATCCTTCATCAATGGGACTTAATTCGATTAACTTAACAGTTAACTGTCCATTACGATTCAGAATGTTTTACTTTAAGATTGGCCAAAGGGGCCTTTTTAGGCCACCTGGTCTCTCAAAAAAATTTGTGTTGAAAGTAAACTTTCTATTTAGGTTTGATGTAAGTATAACAAAGATAACAATGTAAATATCTTTAAAAATTGCATAATAATACCTTCTTAAGCATCGCTTGTATATCTGTTTCGGTGTTGATTAACATTTTCGGCAAGTAAACATCACATTTTTGAGGTGTAAGGCTTTGCATTATCTTGTTCCACTCATCAGGTTCTCCAATAGTCTCAAGTGTTACCAGTAAGTCTTCTTTTTTTCTTGGAAGAACGACAACGAAACTGAAATTGTTGCCTTTGTAAAACATTTCTAGGACCTGTAATAAAAAACAAGGGATATACAAATACATGGGAAATACACAATTACAGATGCACTCAGAATGATTTAACCAAAAGGTTACATATTTAAATTCTATGGCATTTGTTCATTTAAACTGGACAGGAATATTAAAATACAAACCTGGTATTTGTCATTCTCAGCGTAGTTAAAAGTATTTTGTTGGTACATGATTTTTAATGGTACAGTTTCTCCGTTACTTTTATGGAAATCTTTGGTTTGTGTATCCCTTGGATTGAATTGTTTTACCCAATTACCCTGCAAAAAAGAAGAATATTTAAATTCTGAATTACTGCCTTATTTAGGCAAAAAATATGCCAAATTCTTACCAGGAAATAAATTGCGTTGACCAAACATAATGTTGTATCACTAGAAAACATTTCCGGTTTTACAAGATCTTGGATTTTACCGTGAGTACGGTCGGATACCTGGTGAAAAAAATAAATGATAGAATGGATTTCAATACAGTAGTTTTTTTTAGGATTCCGTACCTCAAAATGAAAAACGGGACCAAAGATCCTTATAAGATCATTTCGTTATCCGTCTGTCTGTCCGTATGTCAAGACCCTTTTTCTCAAGAACGCGTGGAGTTATCAAGTTGAAATTAATATAAAATACTCAAGGTTGCAATCTCTTGAAGCAGTGAAAAAATCAAACTTGTATGTCAACGCAATCAAAAGATACGGGTGTTTATGTTCCGTATAAGCCGCATATTTTGACACTCGCAAGGGAATCAAAACCTATAGGGAACTTCCCGTTGACCTAGAAGCATGAAATTTGGCAAGAAGCAATAACATGTAGCACAAGTAAAGGAAAAAATCCGTAAACTGTAAATTTGTAGTAACATTAAGTACAAAAAAAAAATCCCGTCATAAACTATTTAATACCTACAAAGTTGTACGGAACCCTCAGTGTGCGATTCCGACTCACACTTGACCGGTTTTTTATATAACATGCCGCCCCGAGATTATGTAGCTATAATTTTTTGACTCACCCATTTGTTTATTAAAGCAGCAGTTGGAACACTTTTACTAAAGTCGACATTTTCTCCTCCAGCTTGGAAATATACTGACGAGTCACGTATGAAATCTGAGCTAAGTGGACGGTCCTTGTTTGCATAATATTTGGTTGCCACTTCAAATACGACATGTGTTTGATTACTGAATTCGGCTGTTAATCCGGGGAAACAGGCCTTTATCTAAAAAAAGATTTCAAAGAAGTTGATTATTAGCTTTTGACGTATTTAATTAATCATCTATATGTGCTCTTTCTCTGCGTCATGTTTACCGCAAATAAACGTATTTTCAATCTTTCTTTTCTTTCTATACAAAGCTTGAAGGTTAAAAATATGTAGCGTACCTCTTCTTTGCTGTGAAGACCGATCAGTTTGAGTAGTTGTTCTAAAACCAATCCCTTGGCATATAGTGCAAGTTGTGCCAAGGGAATCGTAAGAGATGTAGCTGATGCTACACAGTTTTCATCAGGTTTGCTCGAAACTAGGAACTAAGGAAAAAAATAACGTTAAATTCTCCAAAGTAATATTTAGATATTCAATGGCTGACATAAATAAGTCTAGATTTTAATTTTATAGGTTGGTTTATTTGATTCTTATTTACTATATACAAGCTAACACGAATATATATATATATATATATATATATATATTGTACAAGTATGTAATAAAAAAAGGGAGGAGCTCATTAGGCATAAAAAAATTCGTCCGCATAGGCGTCATAATGACATCACGCGAAATCCTGTATCTCGCAAGCAGAGTTTACCGCGCAACTATCTTAGATACAACGGCCTGATATGAATCATCGTGCAGTTGCCTGCCCCCTTTTCTATGGAGGTTGAGTGAACTTTACACCCTGTTCCTCATACCCCTATAAGGTTGTTATATTTGCCCCTTTTGAGGTTTTCTGCTCTTGCAGCCGCCCCAGCACAGCCCGCCGTGTTGGGTAGATGGGATGGCGCGAGGGTGTCGAACCAGGTTGCATCCCAAACCAAATTTTAATGATTTATTTATCTCCTGATTTGATGATCACACCACACAAACAGACTAAAGAAAGACTAGTTCATAAAGAATCAATACTTACGTGTAAAAATTTTCCAGATAAGGCAATGCTTCCCTGATCGAGTCGAGCTCTTGCCTCTGTGACATTCACCGTCGTGGTTTCTGAAGCTAGTAAATCAATAAAAAATCATTTAAGAAAAATAATGTGGTGATAAGGTTAACAAAACTCTTTTTTTTTGTCAAGGAAAGAGTATTTATTTTAAATTTCTTTTGTTTCATGTATATTATATTCAATCGATTTTATGGATTATGCTTCCAAAACACTTTATTTCTAACAAATCAATTGTATACACTTCTGTCTTTGTCAAGGTCTTTTAAAATATAAAAGAAAACTATTTTTTTATTAGTTTCCGCCATTGTTATTTATTACTCTTCAAACTTTGCTAATATTACACGATTTAAATTATAAGCTCGTGTAATCAATTTACTGCCGAATTCTTGGGTTGGTACACCTGCGACTTTTTACAGTACTTCCGCAGCGATTCAGACACTATGCAATGGCGTTACAGCATGTCGATTCTGTAAAAATCTCACCATGAATACTTGCGTGGAGTGAGCTGTCAGTGTCATCCCACTGATGCTAGGGATTGACCAAGCAAACATTTACAGTCATAATCGAGATTTTAATAATATTTTAAATTCTATTGATTCTTCTAATTCTATTGATCATTTTATATAACGTCAAAGCTAGTATTTTAGTAGTCAAAACATTAATATTTTGTGGGGTTTTACAATAAAATAGCAAAACAGAAACTCAGTCAGAATCTCAATGTTGTTTTTTTTTTCTTTTATTCCCTAGACTAGAAGTCCTTATATAGCCCGAGGCGCGAGCGCGTCACGCACGAACAGTAAGGGGTGTATCAGTAGGAGTGCACTTTTTAATTTTAAAATAAAAGCATGTATTTTATGAGAGAATTGTGACATTTTTATTGGATTGTAAAGAAGACATTTTCCGAAATGGCCCCCACGGCTCTGATGACAGGCCCTTACTCTTTTCATGAAATTTTCCATGACTGATGATGATCCAACGCGTCATTGGTGAGAGTGTTAACACTGTATCTCACCAATGACGCGTTGGATCTCTGATTTGAGCTCAGGAATTGTTTCTGGTTATTTCGCAAAACCCGAGATTTCACAAAATCCCAAAGAAAAAAATCGCAAGTTACACAAAAAAATCGCACAATCTGGTTGACACATTAGGTGCACTTTCTCGTCTAAAAATTTGGCGAAGTTTGCGAGCGGTTTCAGCGTAACTTTCCCCATTTTTGTAATGAGTTTTCAGAATTATAACGCGTTGTTCTTTCGAAAAGCGCTCCATTTTTAATAATCGGAATAAACATAGGTGACAGCTGTCAAATTTCAAAGCTGCCACTTGCATGAAAAAAAAAATTCTAAATTTAAAAAGTGCACTCTTACTGAGACACCCTTTATATAAAATAAAACATTCACGTTTAAGACAGCTAAACTGATGTACATACGTCAAAAATAAGCGTGACTTAAGTGCGAGTTTAGATCACACAGTGCTATAAACGGATAAAAGCCGATGATGGAACCAATTTAATAATGTTAGTAAAATAAATATATTTACTTGCAATGTAACACGCTGCATTCAGAAGAATTAGTGCAGTCACCAAGTGTGAAGACTTAAACATTTTAATGATTCCTAAAATATGCACAGTCTGCCCCATTTTTTAACACTTATTTCAGTATAGCTATGCTAAATTGAAAATACGAATGACTAGTTAGCCTTTCGATGCATGTAAAATAACCTCGTGCACAATTACCTGATATATGGCGAACATGAATTTCAAGATTAGAATTCTTGTTGTGCAAATAAAAAACGATTGTGCTAAATTGGCCAAAAACAAGTTTTCCTTGAACATGAATGGTTTTGCAGAGTAGAACATTCCTCATTTCTTAGAATTTCTGTGTGTGTATACATATACTCTATTTCTTGGTTTTGTTTTTTTTGGGTGTTGAATTTGAGTAGGTATTAACAATTTCTCTTGCTTTCTGTATCATGTAATGCATGTATGTACATTCCTATATCTTTCCTTAAAATTGTTCATCCTGAGGCTACGCTTACCCGGGCAATTAATTACGCAATTCTCGGCAATAACGACAAATTTACGACAATTCCAAGATTGTATACAAATTGCCAATTGCGCAATTTCAGTTGCTTTTTAAGTGTGTGAGCGCAAAATTGGATACAGAGAGCAGACAAACGCTTAAACTGAAGAACCATTCTATCAATTTGGGTACGTAGTTTTTTTAGTAAACTAATGCATATTTAGTATTAAATGAAACGCTGACTTAACATTTACTGATTCATTGTTGAACCCCAAAACAGGTTCGACCTTGCTTTTATAATTCGCCTTGTTACATTATACGGATGAATTAAAATGTAGGTAGTTATGTATAATTTATTCCGCTAATTTTCTGTAATTCACGCCTTTTATTCTTTATCAGCATAAAGCCCATAGCAACGTATATATCTACATAAAACTTTTTAAAATTTTTATTTGAAATGGGTTTGTTCTTGACTCTAGTCTAGGTCAGAGGTGACAGAGACAAAGTCTACGATGGAGTGAGCTTACCTAGAAGAAGCCTGTTCACTCTTACTTTGAAGAGATTCGGGTTGTATGCACTCGGAAACACAGACGCAGGTAGAGAGTTCCACTCTTTTGCTGTGCGCATTATAAAGGACATTTGAAAACGGTTAGTGCGAATTTGTGGAATAGCAACTAGGCAAGGATGGTAACTTGCAGTGTGTCTGGATGTCCGAAGGTAGAATGGGGCCGGTGGAATGAGGTCGTGGAGTTCTTGGTCACACTCACCGAAGTACAATCTGTAGAAGACCGACAAGCAGCTTGGTATCCACCAGTTTTACGTCGCCAATGAGCCTCTTAGCTCTGCGTTCCACCGAGTCAAGCGCGGTAAGTTGGTATATCGCTGAGTCATCCCAAAGGTGGCTGCAATACTCCATGCAGGATCGGACTTGCGCTTTGTAAAGGGTTAAAAGCTGTCCAGGCGTAAAGTATCGCTTCACCCTATTTAGGAGGTCCAGCTTTTTGGCCGCAGCTTGAGCTTTATATTCGATGGTGGCGCCGAAGTTGAGACTAGATGTCAACTCCATGCCTAGGAGCTCGAGCCGATCTGTTACAGGAACAGATATACCCCGAAAAGTAGGAGTCTGGTTGAAATTACTCCTTTTGATGGTAAAAAGACACGCCTGTGTTTTGGTGGTATCACCCCACTGGGAGACAAGGCTTAAGGTGAAATCTGTCCGCTCTATGATGGTCCCTCTCAAGAAACGAACTTCGGCCTCGCTGGTTTTTGTACTGGATAAGTATTTCTTTGAAACAGTATTGTCATCTGCGTACCGCCGTAGACGCCGATGTAGAAAGATTTCTCCACGCCTGTGTCCACAAGTAGCCATATGGTAGAAAAACCCGATTTCTCATAGCAACGGAGACGACGACAACAAATGTCATCGCGGATGTGCACACGGACCCCAGCTTGCTTCTTGAACTTGTTAAACTTGTTCTTGAACTTCTTGTGTTCAAGAGAGTAACCCGGGTAGTTGAGGTACGCCACATCCGACAGGGTTGCTATCTTCGTCTCCGTCAGGAAAAACAGATGCGGCTTCTCGGTCTCAAGGTGGTGATGGACCGGATCGAGATTGGAGTGCAACCCCCTGATATTAGTCAAGTGCACTTTTAGTGGGAGGAAGTGCAGCCGTTGTTTAACCTTTTTCTTCTTTGCTTTGGTCATTTTGAGTAGGGTTGTTGGGGAAAAGTCGACTTGTCGAGGCTCTGCTCAGTGAACCAAGTGGAACACTAGAGCTAACCTAACCTATGGGGAACTCATTTGGAGACTGCGGGGACGCCCGAACCCCCCCCCCCCGGATATGTCCACCGGGTCCTCCCATCCAGTCGCCGGCTGGCACGGTGGTGCATACCGGGATTTTTCGCGAGTTGGTGGGGCAACCTTTGGCACATAGCTGGCGTGCTACTTGGGCCCCCTACTGACTGCGGTCGGCCAACGGCTGGAACCGTACTTCGGTTCCCGCTACTCTTCAGAATGAGTTACCTGGCAAGTAGTGCCCAGGGATCAAAACCGGTTGTGAACAGAGCAGCTGACAACCTCCTTCTCCCTCAAAGGCACTGGCACTCCCACACACCGACAAAACACAGCTAGCTGCTTGGCGCCAGAATCCGGTGGGATCGTGGTCGCGATCCAGGCGGCTCCAAGCGGAGCCTACCACCGCTAAGTGGGATCGTTCAGCCGTACCACAGGCAAGCCTGTAGTGCCGTTGCCTGGGGTGGACTACTAGGAGGTAGATCCCATACCACCCCAAAACCCCCTAAAATTATTTAACCCTAGTAGATTTACTATAGTTATACCTCTGCTTAATCCTTTGGGGATTAGAGGCGTGATGTTATGTTTGATATTTAACCGTAATCATCATCTGCCTAGCCTTTTCCCAACTATGTTGGTTTTAGCTTCCAGTCTAATCGAATGCTCTGAGTACCAGTATTTTACATGGAGCGACTTCCTATTCGACCTCCACAACCCAGTTACTGGGTAATACGAAACCCCTTGGTGAGATTATTGTCAGACTTTCGGGCTTCTGACAACCCGTAACGACTGTCAAAGATCCACGAATGACAGCCGGGACCAACGGCTTAACGTACTTTTTGAGCCACGGAGGGGTCTTGGTATGCAAAGATGGTCAACCGCGGCAAGCGTAGCTTAACCTTATCGATCAACCCGTGCAGCTGTTATTACTTTGCCACAAGCCCCTCCTATATAACCATAAACACGGCACCAGGTTTTTATTGCTGCTCGCAAGCATTTTAGCATCAATAGCTGTTGGTCTGCAGAGGGCAAAGTTATCGTCTTAACGCCGGACAAGTCACGCCGGAAGATTGCATCCATGGGTGAGCTTGAAACTTTAATCGCGTTATTCCCCGCTCCGGCCAGTGCTGCCGCGCCCAATGATCCCGTGCCGGCCGCTTCTACCTCGCCACCAGTGGCATCTACATCGTCTGTAACCGCAACCCCCAAAAACAAGGTTGTGAGGAAGGCTCGTCGCTGAGTTGGCCGATTTAGACGTCCCGTTGCATGTTTTTCGTTCACCATTCTGTAATACTTTCGTGTATGTCGGTACACTTTTAATTTATATTTTTCTTTTGCCAATCTACCCAAAGCATTTACTTTTAGTTAATTTTTTCTCACAACGTTTAGCTCGCCGGTAGATGTTTTTATTTTTCTGATGTAGTACAGTGACGTTTGTCAGTCATGTCAGTGTCAATTGTCATTTTTTATTTTTTTTTATTTTTTTTCTTTTTTCATATTGACGTTACGTTTCGTTACACTTTGCATCTGTTATTGACTGTTTTGTTGTAGCCGACATTATCGTTAGTTAATTATTAGTGTTTTTAATTAATTTTATTTTTTTAATGTCCTCTGTTAACTTAATTCATGCCTTTATTTTGCTTTTTTACACTTTTTACATACCCTGTTTTCAAATGTTGTGTTAAATCTCTACCAACACCAGCGAATAGGTGTCATTTGAGCGTTATAAATTATTATTATTGTGTTGTATGCGCATTAAGTAGTTTTGATATTGTTAGTATCTTTTTTTTTTATTTTTTGTATTTATACATACATAATTATACATATTATTTAATTTTGCAAACTATGATCGGTGTCGACCTTAACGATGACTTTTTCTCTTGTTCGTCCTCTTCTAATAGTTTCCTTAGTGCGGCGAGTGGTTCTACCTCTTCTCTTACTCTCTGCGATCAGATTTCCTCTTTGTTCTCCCACCTCCCCAACAATCTCAACATAGCCCACATCAATTCCCAGAGTGTTCCTGCTCATTACTCCGATCTTCTGGCTTCCTTTAACAGTGCACATATAGATGCTTTGCTCATCTCTGAGTCCTTTCTTAAGCCCTCTCTCTTATCTGTTAATTATGCCCTTCCTGGCTTTGTCCTTATCCGTAATGATAGAACTGGGAAAGGGGGTGGTGGTGTTGCCATTTATTTGCGCACTGATATTCCTTACAAGATTATCAGCACATCGCCATCTTCTTACTCGGGGTCAGCGGAGCATCTATTTCTCGAAATTTCCTTGCATCATGCTAAAATGCTTCTCGGAGTCGTTTACAGTCCTAATCTCACTATTGATTACTTTGAGTCTTTTGATTCGCTGTTAGATGTTTTCTGTCCGTCTTATGACCACGTAGTCTTGATGGGCGATTTTAATACTTGCCTTCTTAAAAACGACAGCCGTACACACAAACTTCAATCTCTCTTATCTTCTTATAACCTTAGTATTCTGCCTCTTTCTGCTACTCATCATTTTCCTAATTGCACCCCTTCTCTGTTGGACCTGATGATTGTCTCTAACTCTAATAATGTATCTGTCCACGGACAGCTCACTGCTTGTTTTTCTTACCACGACCTCATCTTTATGTCCTACAGGATTCGCCCTCCTAAGCGTAGGCCGCATTATATGTTCCTTCGGAACTACAAAGGAATATGCCTGGAGGCATTGCTGCGTGATGCTGCTAGCATCGATTGGACGGACGTCTTGGAGAGCTCATGTATCAACGATATGGTTCATATTTTTAACAGCAATTTACTCAGTTTATTTGACCGGCATGCCCCTATCCGTCGAGTCAAAGTAAAATATGTTCCGGCTCCTTGGCTTACTCCTACTATTAAGGATGCGATGGCAAGTAGGGACAGAGCCAAAAGAAGGTTGAAACGCTGTCCTTCCGAGCGTAACTTGAATGCGTATAAGGTGCTGCGTAATCGCTGTAGGCGTATGTGTAGAGATGCAAAGAGACGCTACTTCCATAATTCTCTCGACAATCGTAACTCTTCTGAAGTCTGGAAGTTTCTTAAAACTGTCGGCATTGGCAAATCTCCGGTCGCTTCTAGTAATGGCATTGACGTGTGTGCTCTTAACAAACATTTCTCACATCCCCCTGTTACTATTGATCCGCACGTCAGATCAGTAACGTTAAATAAACTTTCTGGTTTGCCAATGCCGCAGTGTTCTTCTTTTGAATTGAGTCCAGTGAGTGAAAGTGAGGTCAAAAAATCTATTTGTGCTATCTCCTCTACTGCAGTTGGTAATGATAATATTTGTTCAAGAATGATTTCTCCTATCCTCCCTACACTACTTCCCGTCTTGACTCACATTTTTAATTTCTCTTTGTTTTCTTCTACTGTTCCTGAGGCCTGGAAACAAGCTCATATCATCCCCTTACCCAAAATTCCTAAGCCGGTCACTCCCACCGATTTCCGTCCCATTTCTATCCTCCCATTTCTTTCTAAAGTTCTTGAGCATATTGTTCACCAACAACTTTCTGTATTTTTATCTGCGAATGACCTCCTTAGTCCTTTTCAGTCTGGTTTTCGAACTGGCCATAGTACAGTGACGGCTCTGTTGAAGGTTACTGATGACATCCGCTGGGCTATGGACCACAAATGTCTTACTTTACTTCTACTTCTTGACTTTAGCAGTGCCTTTAACTCTGTCGATTTCGATATCCTTCTAGGGATCCTTAAATCTCTAAATTTCTCCTCTTCCACTATTGGTTGGTTTAACTCCTATCTTAAAGGCCGCTCGCAGCGGGTCCGTCTCGATGAGGCGTCTTCTGATTGGTGCTCTCTTACCGCGGGTGTGCCTCAGGGTGGTGTTCTCTCTCCTCTTCTCTTTTCTATTTTTATTAACTCTATCACCAGTGTCATCTCTTCCTACTTCCATCTCTATGCCGACGACCTGCAGCTTTACAATAATTTCTTAAGGGAAGATGCGCAAGCCGCTGTTTCTGCCATGAACAGTGACCTGGATTTGATTAGTGAGTGGTCGCAGTCATTTGGACTGCAAATCAACCCTAGGAAATCCCAGGCCATTATTATTGGCAGCAGGTATATGCGGAACAGGCTCGATGTTGCGTCGCTGGCTCCACTCTGTTTGAATGGAGTTCAGATTGAATACGCTCATACGGTTAAAAACCTGGGGGTAACCATGGACTCTTACTTGTCGTGGACTGCTCATGTAGCACAAGTCAGTCGTAAAGTGCACTACACGTTCCATTCGTTGAAATGTCTCCAGGGCTTCTTGCCCTTGAACACCAAAATCTCTCTTGCTCAAACCCTCATTCAGCCCATTATTGATTACGCCGATGCCTGTTATTTGGATGCCACAGAGGAGCTTTTAAATAAACTTGAGCGTTTGCAAAATATCTGTATCCGCTTTGTTTTTAATCTTAAAAAGTATGATCACGTCTCCAACTTTCGCAAGATACTCAAGTGGCTCCCCATTCGACTTCGCAGGAACTCTCGGATATTGTGTCTGCTTTTCAATCTCCTTCACAACCCTAAAACTCCATCCTATCTGCGGGAGCGTTTTTCCTACGCCCGCCCTACAGATGCGCCTTGCAGGTCACATCTTAAAAACCTTCTCAAGTCCCCTCCCCACTCCACCAACTTCTACTCCTACTCCTTCACAGTGCACGCGGTGCGGCTGTGGAATGCACTACCGCCTGAAATTAGGGACTGCCAAACTGTTGCAGTTTTTAAGAGAAGAGTAAAAGAACACTATCTTTCCACTTTATCATAGTTGTGTATGTATTTATTATTGTTTTCTGATTACGTTTTAATATTTATTAACATTCTAGTGATATTTATTATAGAAGTATGTATTTTTATTTGTATTTATGTAAGTATATTCTTATAATATTCGTTTAGTTTTTTTAAGTGAATTGTTTTTAGATTAGATTGTATGTATTATTTTTTGTCTCCTTTACTCTTTCACACGCTGTCTACATCTCTCTATTTATTGTCCTATCGCAGGTATGCTGGAAGAGATTTCTTATGAAATAAGCATCACCTTTGTACCTATTTTTCTGTTCTGATTATTTCGTATCTGTTTATATATGTGTGTACATAAATAGTAAAATAAAATAAATAAATAAATAAATAAACATAATATCAGCATTAATTTGATGAGGGCCTCAGGAGTTAGATACAATATAGGTGTGTAAGTAAACGACATCAGACATCATCACACATAAGTAAATGCACAACGACGTTTTTATTATTGAGCAACTGGATGAGTTGCTGAAAGTCGAGTTGAATGGCGTGCAATAGGAGAAGGAGAGTTCTATGACCAGCAGTGGGCTGCTGTGGGCTGATGATGATGATGATGATTTCATTATTAGGTACGGTACGGATAAATCAAGGGGAGGGGGCTTATGGCTAAGTACTAACAGCCGCACGGGTCGACTGATCAGGTTAAGCTACAGTTCCTGGCGATAAATATTGCACATCGACGTTTACCTTTTTTTGTATTTTATACAAAGAAAAAAAAAATATCAAAAGAAGCAAATCATAATTGTTTTAACAGCTCCTAATAGATACCGGACTGTTTGTATTTCGTGCGACAGAGATAACGCTCTACGAAGCCGAAATTAGCCGATTGTCTCTTTCCAAAGGTCGATGTGCAATTTTATCGCCGGCTACTGTATACTCGCTGCGGTTGGTACAGTCAGCAACAAAAGTCGATTAACACTTCAGTTTTTTAATCTCAGTTATTGAGCAAAATATTAACACTTCAGTTTTTTTTTATCTCAGTTATTGAACAAAATAATTGTTCAAAATAGCATTGTGCTTCTGCTGAAATTTCGAACAAATAATTTGCTTAATAACTGAGATTAAAAAAAACCGAAGTGTTAATCGACTTTTGTTGCTGACCGTACGTGGATTTTGGACTCCACGGAGTCCAAAATCCACGTACGGTCAGCTTACGGTACGGTACGGTGCTTCGGAAAGCACTTCAAGCCATTGGTCCCGGCTGTCATTCGTGGATCTTTGAGTCAGGGCCTGGGTTGTGGCGGTCAAATAGGCAGTCGCTCCATGTTAAATAGTGATATTCAGCTGCATCCTGTTAGACTGGAAGCCGACTCTGACATAGTTGGGAAAAGGCAGATGATGATGGATAGGTCAAGGTAGACTCAATTCAAAGTCAGAGTCAAAATAATTTATTTTATTAACAAACAATTTCTATAAGTAAAATACAATTACAAGATCTGATTGAAATAACTGAAAACCCACTATAGTTATTGTATTTTTAAAAGTCGAGTCAAAAAAAGTCAAAGTCGAAACATTAATTTTAATAAAACTATTTACAAACATTTTTAAATTGTACGAGTTGGTCTGTCCTTAAGTGGTCATACACACCAGCGGCACGCGTCAACGAGTGGAAACTGCTGCCGTCGACACCTTCGGTGGCTGCCGTCGATAACGTGCAGCTCTTGATTTGAGTACGGTGCTCAAGTACAGGCCGCAGCAGTTGACTCTGCCGTTGATACTTGCCGCTCGTGTGTATAAACACTTATGTTGAATCTATATCCGAGAACATTTTGAAAAAAAAAAAGAGGAAAGAGTCTAGCAAAAAACAACGAAATCACTCACGACATTCAGCGATCGGTATGCAAACTCCATCGTCGTTTCTCACAAGACCATGTTTACAGATACATGCTGGTGTGTCGTCACACTCATTATCTTCTACAGGTGGACAATTCATCTCCATGCCTACTTCACAACAGGTGAGAGGCTCGCAGACCCGGCTGGGACTCTTCTCATATCTCTCGTCTGGACCACATCGGGATGCTAGAAATAGAAAATATTTTTAAGCCTTATGTCGGTATACGTTCGCTTCACAATTTCCAACTAAGTAGGTACTGCAACTTCCGAAATCCAGAATCAACAGTAGCGGCCAAGTGAAGAAGTGATTCAACTGTCATAGAGATTGGTGATAGGTTATTTTAAATAGCGTAAAAATTGGCACGAAATAAAGCACCCTTGATAATAAGGCACTAGACACGCGCGGATCGATGCGATGGTATCAACAATTCAAAACAAACTTTATGGTATTGTTATCAAATCACAAATTATGTTTAATGTTGTTAAATATATATCTGTATGTTAATTATAATATATAATCTTTAATGTACGTATAAAGATAAATATAATTTTAATTAATATACTATTCTAATTGTGAATGCTCCTAATTTACGTGATATTAGTTAATGGACTCACTACAATATTATTAGTTTTAAGTTATCTTGCTGCGCCCTAACAGGGTCATGTACTCACTCACTAAGGCTAGCGTGTAACTTGTGTACCTACATTCTTCATTAAATAAATAAATATTAAAACGAAGAAAAAGGTCGCACAGCTAGAATGTTCATTGTTATGAATTACTAGCTGCACTCCGCGGTTTCACTCGCATAAGTTTCGATCCCGTGGGAATATCGAGATAAAAAGTAGCCTATATGTTAATCCAGGATGTCAGCTACCTCCATACCAAATTTTATCAAAATTGGTCCAGCCGTTTGAGCGTGAAGAAGTCACAAACATATAAACAAACACACAACAAACTTTCGCCTTTATAATATTAGTGTGATTTTAATTGAGTATGTTTGTAATGTAGAATCAGTGGTGTCAATTAATGTGATCGCCACACTGCATACTATTATAGCAATAGGTTACTAGGAAACGCCGACCTCATCTAGTTTAAAAATATATGATTGACGTGTAAAAGTGTTTGTTTTCAAACCTACTTACAAAATAAAATCATTTATCATTTACTGTCTTCACGTTAGGTTTGTCATCATGGTGAACTCAGGGCTAAGGGGTAATATTAATTAATATGTTCAGGACATAATGGAGTTTGCTAAGCGTAATCAAATTCATTTAAGTATTGCTTGTTCATGTTGCACACAATAGTGTGTAAAGCAGTCAGCCTGGTGGTAAGTGGGAATTGTTCCTTATAGACATTTATAATATCGGAGGCATCACGGATGTATTGTTGTCCAAAAGATACATGAAATGGCTTGTGTGCTTATAATTACAGCGGAACCGTCAACACTGCAGGATTTCCAGTGTTGGGACACAGGCATCCTCTCAGTGAGAGGAAGTGGGCCGTAATCCACCACGCGGCCCAGTGCGGGTTGGCAGATGTCACATGTCTTCGAATTCTTGGTTCTAGGACATGCCGGTTTCCTCAGCAGCAGTCGCTGTTTGAGTAGTAATTACTACCTAGTGTTGAAGGAGCTCACTTTGGGAGTGTTAAAACGAGCCCCTTCACTAAGAGCTCTCTAAATTACCAAGTTATCAAATAATATCTTACGAGGACAGTGTTTAATGGGTATACAGATGTTACTGGCGTTCCTGGCGTATCCTTCTTCACAGTAGCACATTTCATTGCACTTAACATTGATGATGGGACAGTTGGTCTGGTTCTGTTCGTTCAGTGTTTCACAGACGTTGTCACATGCACTTCCGCATGAGTAGTATTCGTGTGATCCATTACATTTTACTGAAAATACATAATTAGGTATTAGAAAATATCGTCTGTGTAAGTTTGATTTTGTTTTTCGCGATGGCTTTGCAAAATTCTAAGCACTACTATTGGTATCACTGATTTCTAAGCAATATTATGCAATATTGCTTAGAAATCAGTGATTCCTACAAAATGGAGTGTCGAAGGAAAAACTAAAAGAGTTCAGATAAGCCGTTAAAGATAATCAAGATTGTTAAAGTAAATTTTTGGTAAGCAATATTTAACCTGTTCTCTATATGACCGAAAGTAGTACATCTGGATGTAATGATGTTAACACTCACAGCAATTCTCCTGAGAAACACATTCGCCGATCTTGTTGGTGAAGAATCCATCTTCACAGACACAGCCAGGTTGGCAGGGAGGATCCTCTCCCCTCTCGATGGGACAGATGTAAGCTCTGTCGAGACTCTCGCATGTTTGTGGTGGACATGTTGAGGGACAGGGGTTGAAGACTTGGTGCGGTCTGTTACATTGCGCTGAAATCAACATTTAGTTTATGACCTGCCCACCTATTCAGTAAAAAATTCACCGTGTAAACGTATCACGTGTTGCGTGTGCGAGAGAAAGACGCTTTTACAGGTCGACTCCATCACTCTTTCGCCACAAAACATGTGATGTCTGATGAGTATGGACACTTTTTATAAAAAAGCTTTTTTTAATTCTTTTTTTTGTCCTAGAGAGTCTTACAAAGTAATTTAGTAATAAGACTTAATTGGTACTCACGGTTACATTTTCTTTCGGGTACACAAACACCATCTTCATTTCGCAAATATCCTTTAACACAAACGCAGTCTCCTATACATTCGATAGGATCTTCTTTACAAGTGAATGGGCCTGTTAATTCCGAACATTTTCTTCTATTGCACCCTCCATTGGCACATTTATCATAGACTTCGTGTTTGGGACAAACGGGTGCTGTAAAGAAACATAGAAATTCGGATCAAGAGGAACCAGTTTTCGTCCAATTCAATCAATTCAATTCAAACGTGATCGGAAGTTAATCAGAGAAAAGAATACGAACCCATAATTATTTATGGGTTCGTTTTCTTTTCAAAATCAGCGGTCATGGTCTATTTTTAAGTCCAAACATTCTAATATTCAGATTTTATGTGAGTCCAACAATGCAAAGCCATGTATGAAAGAGCCTTTTGAAAAAAGACCCATTGCAGCTTTGAGTTGACCCGCTCCGTGGCATGCTTGCGTCAGTCATCGTGTGGCTCAGCCCTGTAACTATTAAACTGCCTAACTAAAGCTAATGTTTGGACTTAAGAATTGATAATTCTTTGGTGAGAACGTGTCCAAAAACGGAAACCAATTATAATAGCTGTGATCGCTAGCGAATACTTGTTTCGCTAATGAATGTTCGTTGCGTAACAAACGTTCGTGCAACGAATGTTTTTAAAACAAATTCGGGAAGCAAATGCTTGCACTGAATACCGTCCTGTTCATAATTTTTAGTTCTTCGTTGATCTTACCTCCACATTGGTCAATAGGAATACACATATCGTTATCATCACGAGCATATCCTTCATCACAATAGCATTTAGGATTGCATTTCTTATTTTTGATGGGACAGTTTGTTTGGTTCTGGATTGCCAATGTAGCACACACGTTGTCGCAGGCAGGGCCGCAAGCAAAGTGTTCATTGGGTTTAGTACATTTCACTGTGAACAAAATGTAATTTTATTAACGCTGAAAAATTACGTAACAGCAACCATACCTACTTGTGTGTTTCGGTGAAAACGATTTTTGTAAAAAATGTCCCTTACTAGGTTTTGAAATGGAACAGCCGCCCTGTATTTAGTACTAAAATTTACGCCGAGTACTCACTGCAATGTTCAGGCCGGACACATTTTTCTAAGTTGCTATCGAATACGTATCCTTCTCTGCAGTCACAGCCATTAAGTTTACATAATAACGTGCAAAGAACGTCCTTTTTTTTGTAGTTGGAGCAAAGTCTGCCGCAGTTGGAACCGCAACCTGACACAGCGTTAGGATCCCCTCCACACGATGCTGTGAACGAAATAAAAGTAAAAATCACAAGTACAAGAGTTAAAAAAAAAAAACTAAACCGAGTAATGGACGGATTTTTGAAAATTCAAGAATTAAGTAGGTTAAATGGGGATGAATGTGAAAGGGGTGCCGTATTACTCAGTAACTGGGTTGTGGAGGTCAGATAACCTATCTGAGTCGCTCCATATAAAATACTGGTATTCAGCTGTATCCGGTTAGACTGGAAGCCGACCCCAACATAATTGGGAAAAGGCTAGGCAGATGATGATGACTAAAAGGCACCCTTCTCTACGCGCGGAAATTGCCATTGAATTCGTAGCGATATTCATTCCTTTAATTGAAGCCATCGGCTGGCTTCAACCAAGGGATTGAAGGTAAAAAAGAGACTTTTTATTACTAGTTATAGTTTTTATAAACATTGCCATAGGCTTCTACTCCGTTCTCCTTTTATACCCCGTTTTTGTCCAGACGGTAAAAAAAGGCAGCCAGCATTATTTAACATCCGATTTCAGAAATCTTAAAGTCTCTGAGGAGTTAATCAAATGTTATTAAAATAAAAAAAATTACAATTGTCAATCTGACTTGACATTATCCGATAAGCTTTCAGATTAGAAAATCATCATCATCACATCATCATCATATCAGCCGAAAGACATCCACTGCTGGACATAGGCCTCCCCCAAGCACCTCCACTTCGACCTTCAATCCTTCCCACATGCCGCAGTGTCTCAAGACGAATAGAAAACAATAAAGGAAAAACAAAAAATAAAATAAAATGGCCTTTTACTTACGGCATTTATCCTTAGGAATACATTCTCCGCTATCATCTCTAACATAGTTATCAATACAGACACAGCCTGGTTTTCCTGGGCAGCTGGTCTGATTGCCACTGGAGTCACCCTCGATTGCCGGGCAAGCTATTTGGTAGCCCAATTGGGAGCAAGATTGCGGTGTACACAACCGATCTGGACAGTCTTCCAATCTCTCGTTCTTTCCACATTTTGGTTCTGCAGAGAACAAATATTTATCTATAATCTAGGAAATAATAAGTTAGCAGTTTGCTACTAAATTATGCTTCAACGGAATGATTGATTTGGATGATATTTTAACTATGAATGGGATTTACATAATATTAAATACTTTTTATCGCGTAATGTCCCCCACAGATTTTACGACTAAAAAATTAACTAAATCGGAAGATAAAGCTATCATATTTTCTGTTACAATCAAAATCTAACATGCAAACATCTGGGTGTCCTAATGAACCCGGATCACGTATCAGTCGAACTCAGATGGATTGGAGCCACCATCGTTTTGGTATGTGAAAGAGATGGAGTTATACAGGATGAATAGCACCATCCCATTATCCTAACGGAACAGTAATGGTTTGGACACTTCATTCATAGTATGGTCATAGTCACTTACGTGGACATTTGTCAATAGGTACGCAGACATTCTCATCGTTCCTAGCGTATCCCTTTTCGCAGTAGCACATAGGATTGCATACGATGTTGACAATGGGGCAGTTGGTTTGGTTCTGTTCACTTAAGGTTGCACACACATTATCACATGCGACACCACACGAGAAGTACTCGTTAGGACCCGTGCATTTCACTAGAAGTATAAGATATTGTAAAAAAAAAATCGGTGAAGTCTAAATACAGTCAACAAAAAACAATTTTAAACAAGCACACAACAACAAACTTTTTTTACCTTCCTACACTCATAACGTAAAGTTCTAATTATGAAAATAAAAAGACTTTATTCACGTGCAACTCTTTTATAACTAAAAAGTTATTTTACAACATACTTCACCAGACTCACACACGTGTTTTAATAACCCCTGTTATGTAACCGTTGCGTGAACTACTATTAACTAGTCTAATAATCTTTCAAATCTTGCATTCAAGTGCGTTAAGCTTTTTGCCTGCTTACCGATCTGTTTTGTTAACTGTATATACTAACCCCTTTACACACCTGACCCGTACGGGTCGTGAGAAGCCCGAAAGTCTGACAACCAGTCTTATCAAGGGTTATCGTATTACCCAGTAACTGGGTTGTGACGGTCAGATAGGTAGTCGCTCCATGTAAAATACTGATATTCAGCTAAATCCGGTTAGACTGGAAGCCGACCCCAACATAGTTGGGAAAAGGCTAGGCAGATGATGATGACATACTAACCCCTTTATTCACAAACGTTGTTTAAAGTTAAGTTTAACGATTTTTTAACCATACATTTTGACGTTTTAACATTATCGTTTATAAATAAACCCCTTTATGTTAATTGTTACTTACGACAATTCGCCTTTGAAATACATTCTCCAATTTTATTCCTGAGGTAGCCTTTTTTGCATCGACAAGCAGGCTCACAATCTTTCTTATCAGTTTTCATAAGCGGACAATGATACGTCTTGTTGATGCTCTCGCAAGTTTGTGGTGGACAACTAGGTGGGCAGGGTTCATAGACTTCGTATAGTCCCAAGCATTTTTCTGTAAATAGTGACTAGTTTAAAGTCGTTCAAAAATAAATTACCTAACACATAAGTACTGCCTGCATCAAAATGAGCAAAGAGTCGAGCTGGAGGAGCGTACAATTCTGTAAAAATCTCACAATGAAAACTTAGGTGAAGTCAGCTTGAAGTGAGCTGTCAATAACTAGCATCAGGTGGAATCACAGCTCACTCACTTGTTTTCAGGGTAAATTTTTTACAGAAGAGACCGGAAGATGACCAAAAGAAAGAATTAGTAGTATTCTCAGACTAAGTGGAACGTCAATTTTCGTAGGGAGGCTTGTAGCAGCTAAATATGAGTGGCCAAAGGTCAAGTTGAATGGCGTTCGATTGAGAAGACCTATGTCTTACAGTGGCCTGCCATTATAGGCCGGTGATGATGATGAGACGACATTATTATCAATGCCAACTGGACTTTTAAGCTTTATGTAGGATAACTAAGAAAGTATATTATATTACAGAGAGAGAGAGAGAGAGAGAGCGGGAGCGGGAGAGTATTCTATTCTATTCTATTACACACATAGTGACCTTATTGGTGGTGTTCTTATGAAAGGTCCGGTGTGAGTACTCGCAATCGGCGTGCGTGTATGACCAGAGGGGCAATTCTCGTAACTTTAGGAACGTTCACAGTCTGGTCTCAGTGTCAATCTGTCAAAAATACCTTTAATTTACCCAAATTTTGACAAGTTTTTGACATTTGTTTGTCGCCGAGATGAGACTGCGACTAGGAGTATATGTAAGGATCGTAGCAGGGTATCGTGCCGTTCCCATGGACCCCATGGGAAGAAAGCATGAGTTATGGTAGATGTAGGTATGTAAATTATATTATATTTGAAAATACTAACGTCCGCATTCTTCTTTTGGTACGCAGACGCCATTAGGATCCCTCAAATATCCTTCTTTGCAAAGACATCCCTTTATACAATATTTCGAATCTATTTTCGCACAAGGGATTGGCTTTCCTAATTGAGAACAATTTTTAGGTTCACATCCACCGTTGATACATTCCGAATATACTTCATGCTTTCCGCATATTGGAGCTGAAAGGGTACAATTATACATTATTAAATTTGGTCGACGGTAATGGAATTTGTAGGTTATACGGCAGCCGCCGACGCGTCGACGGAAGGCGTCAACGGGTGTCCATGGCAGCCGTCGACACGTGTCGCTCGTGTGTGAGTAAGTAGTCAAAAAAAAAAGAATACGTACTGCAGTCTTTAGGCCGGACACATTTCTTTAAATTGCCATCGTATACGTATCCCTTTCGGCAGTCACAAGCATTGAAATAACAAACTGCAGCGCAAGCAATATCTGTCCTTTCTTCCCATGGGCCCCATGGGAAGAAAGCATGAGTTATGGTATATGTATGTAAATTATATTATATTAGAAAATACTAACGTTCGCATTCTTCTTTTGGTACGCAGACGCCATTAGGATCCCTCAAATATCCTTCTTTGCAAAGACATCCCTTTTTGCAATATTTCGAATCTATTTTCGCACAAGGGATTGGCTTTCCTAATTGAGAACAATTTTTAGGTTGACATCCACCGTTGATACATTCCGAATATACTTCATCCTTTCCGCATATTGGAGCTGAAAGGGTACAATTATACATTTTTAAATTTGGTCGACGGTAATGGAATTTGTAGGTTATACGGCAGCCGCCGACGCGTCGACGGAAGGCGTCAACGGGTGTCCATGGCAGTGCCGTCGACGCGTGTCGCTCGTGTGTGAGTAGCTAGTCAAAAAAATACGTACTGCAGTCTTTAGGCCGGACACATTTCTTTAAATTGCCATCGTATACGTATCCCTTTCGGCAGTCACAAGCATTGAAATAACAAACTGCAGCGCAAGCAATATCTGTCCTTTCTTCCCATGGGCCCCATGGGAAGAAAGCATGAGTTATGGTATATGTATGTAAATTATATTATATTAGAAAATACTAACGTTCGCATTCTTCTTTTGGTACGCAGACGCCATTAGGATCCCTCAAATATCCTTCTTTGCAAAGACATCCCTTTTTGCAATATTTCGAATCTATTTTCGCACAAGGAATTGGCTTTCCTAATTGAGAACAATTTTTAGGTTGACATCCACCGTTGATACATTCCGAATATACTTCATCCTTTCCGCATATTGGAGCTGAAAGGGTACAATTATACATTTTTAAATTTGGTCGACGGTAATGGAATTTGTAGGTTATACGGCAGCCGCCGACGCGTCGACGGAAGGCGTCCACAGGTGTCCATGGCTGCCGTCGACACGTGTCGTCGGATGTAGTTGCCTTTGTCGTCGACGCGTGTCGCTTGTGTGTGAGTAAGTAGTAAAAAAAAAAAGAACACGTACTGCAGTCATTAGGCCGGACACATTTCTCTAAATTGCCATCGTATACGTATCCCTTTCGGCAGTCACAAGCATTGAAATAACAAACTGCAGCGCAAGCAATATCTGTCCTGTTGTAAGTAGAACATGTTCTACCGCAGTTCATACCACAACCCGACACCGCGTTAGGATCCCCTCCGCACGAAGCTGAAAGAAATTTTTGATATTGAATGTTGAGAAACTAAGAATTTATATACTTATTCATAGTATTGTGGAGGCATATACATCGCGACATGCGAACTATGCATCACACTGACGCCGCGCAAAATCCTGCATCGCGCAAGCTGAGTTTACCACGCAACTAGCATATTATGTACCTACACAACGTCGACATCAATTGTCGGGCAGTTGCCCACCAGACAAGACACTCGTCTGGTCGGAAGATACTCCCTTTTCCATAGAGGATGAGTGAACGTCTATAGTATGGTATGTAAATGTCATATATAGAAGGTAAGATTAACTTGAGGATTAGTTTTGCATCGATAAGCTTTAAATTGTCTGTCTTGCTTGAGGACTGTTTAGAAATACGGACCGTAGTGGTTGCGACAGGCACTCCAATAAGATTGTTTATCAAATACCTAATTTAATGTGTTTTGATTTCAAAAGCAATATCGGTAACATTAAATCTGATGTTCGTTAAACGCTAAACACAAAAAACGCAAGTTTTAGAAACAATAAAGTTTAAGATCGACTACAGTACCTAAACATAATCAGAAAAATATATAATATTCTTCAGGATATATGCTAGGTAGATAGTGTGTTCCAAGTCAAAGTCAAATCATTTATTTCAAATAGGCACATTAAAGGCACTTTTGAACGTCAAACTTAGAGAAAAATTGAACTAATTCTAGTCGCCCCTTCCAAAGGGTAGTGTTCGTATGGAGAAGAATGGGCAAGAAACTCCAGTGTTACTCTTTTTAAATGTTTTACAAGGTTTTGTATACATAATATAATTAGGTATATGTGAAGACGATGCACCTAGAATAAAATTAGTCTACCATAAAAAGTAAAAAGAATTAAAAATGAAGCAGTTACAGGTAAATCAATTATGTGATATTATTATTATGGTGCTCACATATTTACAAATTATTTACAGATATTGTAAAAGTTGATGATTTTTCTAGAATTTTAACAAGTGTGTGAGTTACTGTAGTCATAGATTTTAAAAATTAATGTCATAAAAATTTGAAAAATATAAATTGTCCAAGCATGTTGAAAACATAATACAACTAATTTGATACGATAAAAAAATCATGAAGATACCTTTAAAAACTTTCCTTTTACAATAAAAACTGTAACTATAATATACATACAATCATTATGATTTTTTGTCAGATAATTCTACAAGCAACATACTAAAGCACTAGGTGTTTTAATTTTTTAGTGCAAACAATAGATTTTAGTAAATAGAAAATTGCTTCATATTTCGCAATAAATTACCAGCGTTGTGTCATCGCGCTTCTCTTTTTTTTCTATGCAGTCCGACAAAGACCGCGCTTTAGGTCATGTAATCGCTTTAAATAATTTTATAAAAAATACATTTTCCACTTACGACAATCCTTATTTGGTATACACCTTCCTTTGGAATCTCTCACGTAGTCATCAATACAGACGCAACCCGGTGGTTCAGGGCAGCCGTACTTGGGTAAATCAGGACAAGGGTAGGGAAAGCCTAACTGCGAGCATTTCTGCGGCGTGCATAACCCAGGTGGACATTGTTCTAACCTTTCATTTACTCCACATCTTGGTTCTAAGGAAGAAGTTTAATAAATTATTTTTAATTGCTAAAATAAGTATAAACAAACAGATGAAATAAGTAGGGAATAGGAAGATCGAAATGGCATCGGTAATCCAAAATTTGTGAAGAAATTGCCACGGTATGGATATGTGATGCGCAATAATATTGCGCATCACATGTATGTTGTTTCTGCATCACCCTAAGGTAGACTGGTAGAAAATGCCCAAGGCATTAAGTCCGCCTTTGTACAGTTTTTTTTACTTGTGCATAAAGTTTAATAAATAAAAATAAATAAATAATAAGGGACAAGTCATAAGGAAAGTTAAATTAAGTTAGTATTAAGTTTAGTTAGTTGGTGGATAAGTTTTGTTTATGAATGTGATTGGGATTAAGAGTAGAGAGATCTCTATCTAGTCGTGCCACCTAATCACACAATTCAAACATCACGAATACTGCGATGGCGATTGATAGAGATGTAAGGAAGAAGAAAACAGACAAATAAATTGGTATAAGGACAGACAGATGAAATGGTAACGTTTAAAAGATTGTACATACTTGGACATTTATTGATGGGTATGCAAACATTATGTTTATTCCTAGCGTATCCCTCTTCACAGTAGCACTTGCGCTTGCATTTGGTATTTTTGATGGGACAGTTGGTCTGGTTCTGTTTATGTAATGTTGAACATACATTGTCACAAGCACTGCCACAAGAGAAGTACTCGTGGCGACCTTTGCATTTCACTAAAAATACGAAAAAAATTAGAACATTTTTGAACAAAACAAGTTGGATCAAAATCGTTACTTTCGATGAAACAGAATAGCGGGGATTACAAAGTAATTTTATAGATAAGTGCAACTATTCGAGTCAGACAGAGTTTATTTAGTTACAGCTTCAATCAATCAATCTCTTCATAAAATTTTACTTACAGCAATCCTTTTTTCGTATACATTCTCCTTTTTTGTTTCTGAAGTATCCCTTATTACATCGACAAGCTCCTTTACAAACTGCAGCAGTTATAGGACACTTGTACTTTCTTCCGATGCTCTTGCAGGTTTGTGGTGGACATGATGGAGCACAAGGATCGTAATGTTCGTGGGGTTTGTTGCAATCTAAAAGAAAATAGGGTTTTAGATGGGCAGATGAAAGGCTTATTTTTTGTGAGAAATTAACAAGTAAAACTATTTTTATTTTAAGTTTATGAATGTAAAATATAAGTGGGTTGAGATATAATTTAAAGACGGATAAGTCGAATCGAAGGACCAGAGAGACCGAAGCAAGGACCAGAACTTATTATAATCGAGAACAAAAGGATACACACTATAGAAAAATATAGAATGCTGGTGTATATGTAGATAATACTCACTGTCACATTTTTCTACCGGAACACAAGTACCATTCCTTGTCCGTAAATATCCTTCTTCGCAAACACAACCTTTGATACAGGATTTGGGATCCAATTTTATACAAGGCACAGGATTTCCTAATTGAGAACAATTTCTAGCTTGACATCCACCGTTGGTACAGTCGGAATATACTTCATGTTCTTTACATACTGGTGCTAGAAGTAACATCATTGATGAGTATTTTGTCTCCAATATTAATTAACAAATATTTATAATTATTATTTATGTATCCCATATTTATAAACTTGACGTTTATTAATAAAGGGGTATGATTACTTACTGCAATGTTTGGGGAGAACACATTTATTTATGTTTTGATCGAATACGTAGTCTTTTTTGCAGTCGCAAGCGTTGTGTCTACAGATCCTAGGACATGGTACTGGTCCTTTATCGTAATTGGAGCAAAGTCTTCCACAGTTTAAGCCGCAACCTGGTCCGGCATTCGGATCACCTCCACATGATGCTGTAAATAGTTTCAACTCTTAGATTAACTCCACTTTTATATCATCTATCACCTTCATCAGATAAGAGCAGTTCATTGTCGTCGTTGACCTCCTCAACTGCACGTCATTTAACTTACTCCTCAGATTATCTCATCCAGCTGATACCCTTAAAAGATCGATTTTACGATAGCCCATTTTATAAAAAAATAAATAATAAGGGGTCTTCAGAAATATTCGTCGTAAACATACAAATAAGTTACTGTATTATTAAATATATATGTAACTTTAGAATTTAGACTTACGACATTCTTTTTCAGGGATACATTTTCCATTTTTATCTCTGACATAGTTGTAGTCGCAGACGCATCCCGGTGGCCCGGGGCAGGGTGAATTTTCTGCATTAACACAAGCTCTTTCGAAGCCCAAATCTTTGCACGACTGCGGTGAGCAAAGCCTTGCTGGACACTCTTCCCATCGTTCGTTTTCACTGCATTTCCCTATGATACAAAATAATATAGTAGGAGTTAGGGGAACATCAATAAACGATGAATGTATAGCGTGAAAGATGGTAGGGCTCAATGAGAGTAAACATTGAAATAATTAATGATAAATAATCATGAAAGACCAAAAACCGCAGTACCAACCCGAAATTGGGGTTTGGACACTACTAGACGTTGTAAGCAGGGTAATTTGCGATGCGCATAAAATCAGTTGTGTATGTGTCATCTGTCATGTATGGAAGACTTACAGACTACATAATTTTTATAAGCATTTTTATACTAAGTCATCGAATTATTACCTGGGCATTGATCTATGGGAATACAAATTTTATTTTTATCTCTGGCGTGTCCTTCTTCACAGTAGCACATTTCATTGCACTTGATGTTGATGATGGGACAGCTAGTCTGATTCTGTTTGTCCAGTGTTTCGCAGACGTTGTCACATGCACCGCCGCATGAGAAGAATTCATGAGGACCACTACATTTCACTATAATTAACAAATAAATTGGCCTCATATTATATAAGCATGATGTCCTGGATACCCTGGTCGGGCAGTGTTATTGGGTTTTTCCATTTGGAATTTCTCAGTAACTGAGTCCCTGAGCATCCCTGAGTCTAGTAGGAATTGTGCCCGGTTGATGATTATAGGCTTCGTCTCCTATTACATGGGACTTAAACACAACTGGCGAAATGTGGGTTTACACAGGTGTAACTCTACCTCACCTTTGAGAGAATACAGGCTATAGCTTGCCATATTTCAAGACGAGAAGTACCACGAGCCGAGCAAGTAATAGAAGTTCAACAATAATTTAAGCTATAGAATCTCAAATAAGTTTGAAAACAGACAAAAACTTACTGCAATTCTTTGCTGAAATACAATCTCCGAGTTTGTTCCTGAAGAAGTTTGGTTTGCATCGACAGGCGCCGTGGCAGTTCTCGGAAGTTTTGTTAGCGGGCATCAATGGACAGGAGTGTTTTTGTCCGATACTTTCGCAAGTTTGCGGTGGACAACTTGGTGAACATGGGTCGTAGATCTCATTTGCCCCTTTACATTTAGCTGCAGGAATAAAAGAGTTGGGATCCATAAATGTTTGCTTTAACATGTCATAATTAGTACTTTTTATAATTTAGAATGACCGATATTTAACTTAAGAGCGTTTACGCCGTACGGCATTTCATACTAACTTTCAAGCCTTTATTTTTCGAAACGAATGAACCGATTTTAATGAAACTTCATACGCATAAGCAGGATACAAAGGTATAAAAAGTTAGTAGAGAACATTTAAAAAAAAATGTGTTACAGCCAAATTAGACCGATTTTAAATTCCAGAGATTTCCAGTTATCTTTTTTTAAATAAGACATTTCGAAAATGTTCTCTACTAACTTTTAGACTTTTGTATCCTGCTGCGTATGAAGTTTCATTAAAATCGGTTCATTCATTTCGAAAAATAAGGGCTTGAAAGTTAGTATGGAATGCCGTACGGCGTAAACGCTCTTAAGTAAAAAACGTAGTACTAATAAAAGCAGTTTTATCATATCTTATTTCAAGGTAGTACTCAATTCTGAAGATTATTACTTACGTGGACATTTGTCTTTTGGTATGCATTTACCATTGGCATCTCTAAGGAAACCTTCAGCACATAGACATCCTGGTTTACATTTAGCAGGTTTAGCACATGGGACTGATTCCCCTATCTGTGAGCAGTTCTTGGCTTGACATTCGCCATTAACACAAGAGGAGAATACTTCGTTCTTGCTGCAAACTTGTGCTGTGAATGATAAAAGATTCTTTGAGATAAATATTTTATTACAGACTTCAAGAGTCTTTTTGGATATCTGAAGACTATCTATCACTTGATTAAGAACTATCGTCTCCTTAGGAAACAGTATCTAAAACATTACCTGAGCAGAAATGACACAATTATTAGGGAACAAGAGAGTTGTAGGTACTTAATAAAAAATACTTACTGCAGTCTTTAGGCAGGACACATCTATCTGTATTTTCATCCTTTACAAATCCTTTTCTACAATCGCAGGCATTATTAAGGCATTCAGTTATGCAGGATATATTTTCTGCATTTTTGTAGTTTGAACAAAGTCTTCCACAGTTTATACCACAACCTGCCACTGCGTTTGGATCACCACCGCATTCAGCTATATCAACAAAATAATTTATTTAAAATTTTGTCATAACTATATTTTTATTTCAATCGTATTGAATGTTACTGCCAAATCTTCAAAGGCACTATAGGAAGTATGCAATATTATCTACAGTACTTAGTGGTTTGATCATTGGGTGCAATAAAAAGACCATCCCGTGTCCCGTATCTATTTGTTTTTATAGCACATGAGTGATGATGGTCATAAGTAACATAAATACTAATAACTGATATCTACTTACGGCAATCAGTTGCTGGAATACAAACTTCTTTGTCATCTCTCACATAACCCTCTTTGCAGACGCAGTCGACGATGCAATATTTTTGGTCCATTTTTACGCAACCTGTAGGAATTCCTACATCCGTACAACGCCAGGGACCACATCCGCCATTGCTGCAGTTTGAGAGGACCTGATTGTTGCCACAAGGTGGAGCTAAGGAAAAGATATATGTAAGTATTTTATGCTTCATTTCTACGGAAATCGTTTTAAAAGACCCTTCAAGAAGCCGTTATCTACGCATTCTGTATATCAAACCAAATTTCTTAAAACAACATACTAGGAAACGGCTTTTATTAATTTTGGCGTAAGAATTTGCTGTTTAGTGGTTACGGTAGTGCGCAATCTAAGGCACGCAAAACGTTTTACTTATGGGTGCATGCAACGGGACAAGGATCGTGGGAGTATTTAAAATAACTCATTTAGAACTTGTCGTTACAGTCATAATTTATAATAGGCAAGCTAGACATGGGCGGTGTCACGGGATGTCACGATTCCATCTAGAACCGATTGGTCGTCATTGGTCCTACCAATGACGATCGTCAATCGGTCCTAGATGGAATGGCTATGCAAAAATACTCTCAAGAAAAGGGTTTTCTTTTGTAACATAATTTAACATTAATAAATAATCGGAGTTCGCGCATCTGAATTTAGGGCCAAAAATATTTAATCTTTTTACCATCAATACGCTAAGAAGAAAGAGAATGATTAGGTCCCACTTACTGCATTGTTCTAGACGTACGCATTTCTTGACTTTAGGATCGTACACAAAATCGTCTTTGCACACGCAGCCATCTTTATAACATTTGCATTCAGCTGGTTTGGGACCAGGACAACGTTTGGTGCAGTTTTTGTCACAACCAGATTCGGAATTGAAGTCTCCACCGCAAGAAACTGTAGGTTTAACAACGATACTTTGTTAACTTTTTTCATATTTAATTTCTTAAAAATATTTTTTTCATAAATATTTATCAAATACATCGAGACAGATAGGACACGGTTGGTAAACAGTGAGTGCCTGAAGATGGAAACCGTTATCGAAGCTGCGCTAAGGTAGGTAAGGGCAAGACTTGGATTCTTTAATTGGCCAGAAATAGCAACAGGGACAAAGATGTTGAAGTCAATGAGAATTTTGTGTCATCAAAGCAGGCCTAGGAAGCGCTGACGTGACGACTTGGATTCTTTTATGTCGCTGGATGTGCCAGAAATGCAACGAAAAGAGAGAAGTAGAAGTCTATGGGGGGTCTATCTACATTGCTTGGTAGTAGGACATACAGGTTGTTTAAAGGACTTTTAGAATAACGCGAACATTATGTCATCGCTACTTACCACATTGATTTGGTCGGATGCATTTTCCAGTGCTGTCGTCATATACAAAACCTTCTCTGCAATCACAGCCGTTTATTTCGCATATTTCTGTGCAAATCACGGGTTTTGTGCTATTGTAATTAGAGCAACGTCTTCCGCAGTTTTGTCCACAACCTGATACCGCGTTTTCATCGCCTCTGCATGAAGCTGTAAGAAAGTAAAACCCGATAAAAATCTATCAACATAATAATTTGGTACTTAGCCGATATTCGCGCGTCTTTATTAACGTATGATTATGATGCAATCATTAACACGATAAAAAATTGACCTTGACTTTATGTCTAGGCCTTAGGGTTGTTTGTGTTGTGTTAATATATATATCGCACACAAAGTGTATACAGGGTGGCAGGGACATCGACGAGCTTGTTACCACGAATTCAGCACATGATTTTAGACGCACAAGCGCAGAAATTTTCGTCGGGTATAAAAAAAAATCTGTTTCTTTAAAAAGATTTTTCATAATTTTAAAACGGACGAAAAGTTTAAAAGCCAGTTTTGAAATTTTCGTCGATTCAGAATCATGTTCTAATTTTTGGTTGCGCGTTGATATCCCTGCTAGCCTCTATTCAATTTAATTTTCATAGATACTTACGACATTTTTCTTTCGGAATACAAATGCCATTGGCGGCACGTACGAATCCCGCTTTACAAGAACACCCTTTGATGCAATATGCGGAGTCAATTCTGGGACATGGTATTGGAAATCCTAATTGCGAGCAATTCTTTGGTTGACAATCGCTATTGGTACAGGTTGAATAATCTTCATCTTTCCCGCATACTGGTGCTGTTAAAATCATATTTAAATATCAAAATAAGTACCTACCTACTTTAAATGTCACTGACGTCGTGAGTCATATTTATTTAACGATTATTTTAATTTCAGTGTAACGTTAATTGCCAATATACAATTTTGTGATTATAACAAATGTTTAATTTGTTTTTATTTTATTGTGATGCTTATCGCATGCTCGTGTACAAAGAGTAGGTACCTAAGTAACAGAATACATTTGAAGGTCGATTTTGACCTTACTAACGAATTTGAACTTACACGTGGATGAGTAGTCGATATACGGATCATGATTTGTGATGGATCGTGATTATTTTAAAGAATCGCCTTTTTAGGTAATACCTAACGTCAGCAGATCCCTAAGCCACAAAGAACTGCCTTTTTTAAGAGTTTCCTAAGTATTAATCATTGGCGAAAGGGTGTCGTAACTTTAGTAATCGCTGAAGCTACAGTTTCCTAGAAAAGCGTCACCATCATATTTATTACAGACGTCATGAAAATCTGTCATTTTCATCAGTATTTGACATTAAATTGTCCAAAATCGCTCTGTATTTAGACATTACGGTCGCATGTAGCGTTCACCGGTCTTTTAGAAAACCGTAGCTTTAGTGGTTAATTTTTATCCTAAGTAACTGGCTACAGTTAGGTTAGATGAGTCTTAGTGAAAACAAGCATTAAACTCCTTCACACTTTGTAATGCGAAAAATGACGAGCCTTATTATACAGGCTCGCAGGGACATCGACGCGCAACCAGTTACCATGGATACAGTACATTATTCTGAAACCCCGTGCATTGAACATTTTTGCCGGTTATTAAAAAAATAACCAATGAAAAATTTCTATGCAAAAGTATAAAAAAAATAAAAAACTAATCATGTGCTGAATTCATGGTTACAGTTTGCGCGTCGATGTTCGGATATAAATGTGTGAGCAGACAGGTAGGTATATTATAAAAACTTACTGCAGTCTTCAGGAAGAACGCATTTTCCTGTGTTATCATCATACCAGTAACCCTCACGGCAATCACAACCGTTAATTTTGCATTTTTTGTTGCATGTTACAGGGTGTTTCTTATTGCGATCGGAGCAATGTCTACCGCAGTTTGCACCACACCCCGATACCGCGTTAGGATCCCCACCGCACGAAGCTGGAAAATTTATAACATTACTCTCTAGTGTGGAATTTCCCCTTTTGTTTGCACGAAATACAACACAAAGTTACATTAAAAACTAGATATTGAGCTAACGTTAATGGAATTTGATTTTATTTTAGGGATGAATAACAATGAATATGGCAAGAACAATAAAAATAAGAAAACTCATAAAAAATTGAATAGAATGGAATATCGTTGTTTAACAAAAAAATTGTCGAAATAAAAAAAAATATCCCTGTAACATAAGTACCTCTAGGGTGTAAAATTATTGGAAAATAAATAATAAAAATAATATTCTAGTATGGATAGAAAACACAGAACTCTGAACTATGTAAAAATTCTTAATATTCTAATTTGACAAGAAAAGACAGAAATTTAAGACATGAATAGGTGCTCCTACATTTAATAAAAAATAAATTGGGTAAAATTCAAATTCTTTATTTCAGACATGAGTCCATAGCGTTAGAAGTCGTTAAAAGTCTAGGGGGCCTTCTAAATATTCATTAATTGAATAATAAGTAGAAGGGTGTTGAAAGTCTAGGGAGCCTTCTAAATATTCATTAATTGAATAATAACATTTCTGTAATAGTAACATTCGCAGTTGTTTTTAAACATAAGACTATCAAATTAAACATAACTTCAAAATTACACATTATTCACGTAAATATAAGTCGTAACATAATTATTTTAATACTCACGACATTTTTTTATAGGGATGCATTTTCCGTGACTGTTTCTGGCGTATTCATTTTCACAAATGCATCTAGGCTTCCCCGGACAATGTGATGGATCAGGTCCAGGGTTTATTTGTGGATGTGGAAACCCTACTTGCGTACAATTCAGTGGTCGGCCAGCCATCGCTGGACATTGAGAGTAGATTTCATGCTTTCCTTTACAGTTTTGTGCTGGAAGTAAGAAGGGATGAGGATTTGATGGTAAGTGTGCACTTTCTAATTGAGAAATTGTGTTAATGACGCAACTGAGGGATAACATTAATGTTCTTGAGTGAAAGATACCTACTGAAAAATTACCTACTACGAGACCACAAAAAGTGAACAATTTCAAATTGCGTAAAATAGTGAACTGTCTCGCACAACACGAAAAACCGTAATACGTGAAAAAAGTCACTTACGACACTGATCCCTTGGTATGCATATGCCGTCCTCATTCCTCACGTATCCATCAACACATCGGCATCCTGGCTCACAATTAGGGTCACCAGGCTTTGGGGGAGCCTCACATTTGATTACACTCGGGTCTACACCGCATTTTTGAGCCGGACAAAGGGCGGGGCATATGTCATATATTTCATCCCGTCCCGCACAAACAGCTGCTGTAAAAAAAAAACTGTGTTATTTTTTTGGGACGATACACGAAGTAAATACGCCAGGGCTGATAACGTTAAAGAGTTGGTCACGCACAAAAGCATTCTTTGAGGCTCCTGTCAAAAATGATTTAACTCAGAATGGCTATGAAAATATGAAATTATTGTACAAATGTTCATTTTTATGAAACAATACTTTATTTCCAAAAAAACAATGTAAAATCGTATATAAAGTTACCGTAACATAAGTGAATTCTCTCATGTATCACGCATTTTAAAAAGACGTTTTTATCGCACAAGGTCCAAACACTGACGCCACCGTATTCCAAGATTTAGGAAAAAGAAATCATTTACAACATTGATCTCTCGTTACACAAATGCCGTCAGTGTTTCTCACAAAGCCGTCAGCACATCGACAGCCTGGTTCCCACTCAGGGTCACCAGGTCTTGGAGGGGGTATGTAATCAATCAGTGTCCTGTTCACATCGCATCGACTGGGAGGACAAGGGGCGGAACAAATATCGTACAATTCATTTATTCGGATTCGTGCATTGAGCTGTTTAAAGGAAACGAGAATATCTCAAAGTGAGTAGGTAAATTTTTAGAGACGCAAAAAAACGCGACTCAAGCACCAATGAGTTTGAAAATAAGATCTTGTTAATTTTGTTACAATCCCATTTTGACAGGAGCCATACTGTTTTGGAGATGCAGAGTAAGCACGAACAAATGCCACACTCCCCTAATCAAGGTAACAGGAGGAACGTGAAGTTTTAGTCGGCGAAAGCCTGACATGACCCTTTAATCTTACCTAACCCTCGCCCCAGAAGGAACCCTCCTTGTGGGGAGTTTCCTAGGACACAATCAAGAAATAATAAACATGATATTATGGTCAAGTTTTTCGACTTACGACAGTCACGTTCAAGTACACAGTTTCCTTCAGCATTTCGTTTGTAACCGTCACTGCATCGACAGCCAGGTTTACAATCACGGTCTTCTATTGCAAGACACGATACTGCAGCTATATTCACACCGCATAGACGGGGTGGGCAATTAGAGAAACATTGGTCTAATGTTTCATTCTTGGCGCAATCGTATTCTGTAATGGAAATTATTAGTCTTAAAAATTAAAAATTTCGTTGGATGAAACTTTTGATTTTGCTAGGTCACGTGCAACATCTTCACTTTCTGAATCGTCTGAATTGAAAAAAAAGTCGAATTTGATTAGTGCTTCAGAAATTCGTTATTGGATTTTTTGATACGATCGAGAACTCGGAGACGCTGTTTATTCTATTTGGACCACCGCAACATAAATAGATTTTCCTATTACTAAAAGTTTTTTAAAGAATCGCCTTTTTAGGTAATACCTAACGTCAGCAGATCCCCAAGCCACAAAGAACTGCCTTTTTAAGAGTTTCCTAAGTATTAATCATTGGCAAAAGGGTGTCGTAAGTTCAGTAATCGCTGAAGCCACAGTTTCCCAGAAAAGCGTCACCGTCGTATTTATAACGGACGTCAAGAAAATCTGTCATTTTCTTCAGTATTTTACATTAAAGTGTCCAAAATCGCTCTGTATTTAGACATTACGGTCGCATGTAGCGTTCACCGGTGTTTTAGAAAGGCGTAGCTTTAGTGGTTATGTTTTATCCTAAGTAACTGCCTACAGTTAGTTTAGATAGTGTTAGTGAAAACAAGCATTAAACTCCTTCACACTTTGTAATGCGAAAAATTACGAGCCTTATTATACGGGCTAGCAGGGACATCGACGTGCAACCAGTTACCATGGATACAGTACATTATTCTGAAACCCCGTGCATTGAACTTTTTTGCCGGTTATTAAAAAAATAACCAATGAAAAATTTCTATGCAAAAGTATAAAAAAAATAAAAAACTAATCATGTGCTGAATTCATGGTTACAGTTTGCGCGTCGATGTTCGGATATAAATGTGTGAGCAGACAGGTAGGTATATTATAAAAACTTACTGCAGTCTTCAGGAAGAACACATTTTCCTGTGTTATCATCATACCAGTAACCCTTACGGCAATCACAACCGTTAATTTTGCATTTTTTGTTGCACGTTACAGGGTGTTTCTTATTGCGATCGGAGCAATGTCTACCGCAGTTTGCACCACACCCCGATACCGCGTTAGGATCCCCACCGCACGAAGCTGGAAAATTTATAACATTACTCTCTAGTGTGGAATTTCCCCTTTTGTTTGCACGAAATACAACACAAAGTTACATTAAAAACTAGATATTGAGCTAACGTTAATGGAATTTGATTTTCTTTTAGGGATGAATAACAATGAATATGGCAAGAACAATAAAAATAAGAAAACTCATAAAAAATTGAATAGAATGGAATATCGTTGTTTAACAAATAAATGGTCGAAATAAAAAAAAAATATCCCTGTAACATAAGTACCTCTAGGGTGTAAAATTATTGGAAAATAAATAATAAAAATAATATTCTAGTATGGATAGAAAACACAGAACTCTGAACTATGTAAAAATTCTTAATATTCTAATTTGACAAGAAAAGACAGAAATTTAAGACATGAATAGGTGCTCCTACATTTAATAAAAAATAAATTGGGTAAAATTCAAATTCTTTATTTCAGACATGAGTCCATAGCGTTAGAAGTCGTTAAAAGTCTAGGGAGCCTTCTAAATATTCATTAATTGAATAATAAGTAGAAGTGTGTTGAAAGTCTAGGGAGCCTTCTAAATATTCATTAATTGAATAATAACATTTCTGTAATAGTAACATTCGCAGTTGTTTTTAAACATAAGACTATCAAATTAAACATAACTTCAAAATTACACATTATTCACGTAAATATAAGTCGTAACATAATTATTTTAATACTCACGACATTTTTTTATAGGGATGCATTTTCCGTGACTGTTTCTGGCGTATTCATTTTCACAAATGCATCTAGGCTTCCCCGGACAATGTGATGGATCAGGTCCAGGGTTTATTTGTGGCTGTGGAAACCCTACTTGCGTACAATTCAGTGGTCGGCCAGCCAACGCTGGACATTGAGAGTAGATTTCATGCTTTCCTTTACAGTTTTGTGCTGGAAGTAAGAAGGGATGAGGATTTGATGGTAAGTGTGCACTTTCTAATTGAGAAATTGTGTTAATGACGCAACTGAGGGATAACATTAATGTTCTTGAGTGAAAGATACCTACTGAAAAATTACCTACTACGAGACCACAAAAAGTGAACAATTTCAAATTGCGTAAAATAGTGAACTGTCTCGCATAACACTATTTCTGTTGCCTCGTAGCAACAGAAAAACCGTAATACGTGAAAAAAAGTCACTTACGACACTGATCCCTTGGTATGCATATGCCGTCCTCATTCCTCACGTATCCATCAACACATCGGCATCCTGGCTCACAATTAGGGTCACCAGGCTTTGGGGGAGCCTTACATTTGATTACACTCGGGTCTACACCGCATTTTTGAGCCGGACAAAGGGCGGGGCATATGTCATATATTTCATCCCGTCCCGCACAAACAGCTGGTGTAAAAAAAAAACTGTGTTATTTTTTTGGGACGATACACGAAGTAAATACGCCAGGGCTGATAACGTTAAAGAGTTGGTCACGCACGCATTCTTTGAGGCTCCTGTCAAAAAACGATTTAACTCAGAATGGCTATGAAAATATGAAATTATTGTACAAATGTTCATTTTTATGAAACAATACATTATTTCCAAAAAAACAATGTAAAATCGTATATAAAGTTACCGTAACATAAGTGAATTCTCTCATGTATCACGCATTTTAAAAAGACGTTTTTATCGCACAAGGTCCAAACACTGACGCCACCGTATTCCAAGATTTAGGAAAAAGAAATCATTTACAACATTGATCTCTCGTTACACAAATGCCGTCAGTGTTTCTCACAAAGCCGTCAGCACATCGACAGCCTGGTTCCCACTCAGGGTCACCAGGTCTTGGAGGGGGTATGTAATCAATCAGTGTCCTGTTCACATCGCATCGACTGGGAGGACAAGGGGCGGAACAAATATCGTACAATTCATTTATTCGGATTCGTGCATTGAGCTGTTTAAATGAAACGAGAATATCTCAAAGTGAGTAGGTAAATTTTTAGAGACGCAAAAAAACGCGACTCAAGCACCAATGAGTTTGAAAATAAGATCTTGTTAATTTTGTTACAATCCCATTTTGACAGGAGCCATACTGTTTTGGAGATGCAGAGTAAGCACGAACAAATGCCACACTCCCCTAATCAAGGTAACAGGAGGAACGTGAAGTTTTAGTCGGCGAAAGCCTGACATGACCCTTTAATCTCACCTAACCCTCGCCCCAGAAGGAACCCTCCTTGTGGGGAGTTTCCTAGGACACAATCAAGAAATAATAAACATGATATTATGGTCAAGTTTTTCGACTTACGACAGTCACGTTCAAGCACACAGTTTCCTTCAGCATTTCGTTTGTAACCGTCACTGCATCGACAGCCAGGTTTACAATCACGGTCTTCTATTGCAAGACACGATACTGCAGCTATATTCACACCGCATAGACGGGGTGGGCAATTAGAGAAACATTGGTCTAATGTTTCATTCTTGGCGCAATCGTATTCTGTAATGGAAATTATTAGTCTTAAAAATTAAAAATTTCGTTGGATGAAACTTTTGATTTTGCTAGGTCACGTGCAACATCTTCACTTTCTGAATCGTCTGAATTGAAAAAAAGTCGAATTTGATTAGTGCTTCAGAAATTCGTTATTGGATTTTTTGATACGATCGAGAACTCGGAGACGCTGCTTATTCAATTTGGACCACCGCAACATAAATAGATTTTCCTATTACTAAAAGTTTTTTAAAGAATCGCCTTTTTAGGTAATACCTAACGTCAGCAGATCCCTAAGCCACAAAGAACTGCCTTTTTAAGAGTTTCCTAAGTATTAATCATTGGCGAAAGGGTGTCGTAAGTTCAGTAATCGCTGAAGCCACAGTTTCCCAGAAAAGCGTCACCGTCATATTTATAACGGACGTCATGAAAATCTGTCATTTTCTTCAGTATTTTACATTAAAGTGTCCAAAATTGCTCTGTATTTAGACATTAAGGTCGCATGTGGCGTTCACCGGTGTTTTAGAAAACCGTAGCTTTAGTGGTTATGTTTTATCCTAATTAACTGCCTACAGTTAGTTTAGATAGTGTTAGTGAAAACAAGCATTAAACTCCTTCACACTTTGTAATGTGAAAAATTACGAGCCTTATTATACGGGCTAGCAGGGACATCGACGTGCAACCAGTTACCATGGATACAGTTCATTATTCTGAAACCCCGTGCATTGAACTTTTTTGCCGGTTATTAAAAAAATAACCAATGAAAAATTTCTATGCAAAAGTATAAAAAAAATAAAAAACTAATCATGTGCTGAATTCATGGTTACAGTTTGCGCGTCGATGTTCGGATATAAATGTGTGAGCAGACAGGTAGGTATATTATAAAAACTTACTGCAGTCTTCAGGAAGAACACATTTTCCTGTGTTATCATCATACCAGTAACCCTTACGGCAATCACAACCGTTAATTTTGCATTTTTTGTTGCACGTTACAGGGTGTTTCTTATTGCGATCGGAGCAATGTCTACCGCAGTTTGCACCACACCCCGATACCGCGTTAGGATCCCCACCGCACGAAGCTGGAAAATTTATAACATTACTCTCTAGTGTGGAATTTCCCCTTTTGTTTGCACGAAATACAACACAAAGTTGCATTAAAAACTAGATATTGAGCTAACGAATTCAGTTAATGGAATTTGATTTTCTTTTAGGGATGAATAACAATGAATATGGCAAGAACAATAAAAATAAGAAAACTCATAAAAAATTTAATAGAATGGAATATCGTTAATTGTTTAACAAATAAATGGTCGAAATAAAAAAATATATCCCTGTAACATAAGTACCTCTAGGGTGTAAAAATATTGGAAAATAAATAATAAAAATAATATTCTAGCATGGATAGAAAACACAGAACTCTGAACTATGTACAAATTCTTAATATTCTAATTTGACAAGAAAAGACAGAAATTTAAGACATGAATAGGTGCTCCTACATTTAATAAAAAATAAATTGGATAAAATTCAAATTCTTTATTTCAGACATGAGTCCATAGCGTTAGAAGTCGTTAAAAGTCTAGGGAGCCTTCTAAAAATTCATTAATTGAATAACAAGTAGAAGTGTGTTAAAAGTCTAGGGAGCCTTCTAAATATTCATTAATTGAATAATAACATTTCTGTAATAGTAACATTCGCAGTTGTTTTTAAACATAAGACTATCAAATTAAACATAACTTCAAAATTACACATTATTCACGTAAATATAAGTCGTAACATAATTATTTTAATACTCACGACATTTTTTTATAGGGATGCATTTTCCGTGACTGTTTCTGGCGTATTCATTTTCACAAATGCATCTAGGCTTCCCCGGACAATGTGATGGATCAGGTCCAGGGTTTATTTGTGGCTGTGGAAACCCTACTTGCGTACAATTCAGTGGTCGGCCAGCCAACGCTGGACATTGAGAGTAGATTTCATGCTTTCCTTTACAGTTTTGTGCTGGAAGTAAGAAGGGATGAGGAGTTGATGGTAAGTGTGCACTTTCTAATTGAGAAATTGTGTTAATGACGCAACTGAGGGATAACATTAAAGTTCTTGAGTGAAAGATACCTACTGAAAAATTACCTACTACGAGACCACAAAAAGTGAACAATTTCAAATTGTGTAAAATAGTGAACTGTCTCGCATAACACTATTTCTGTTGCCTCGTAGCAACAGAAAAACCGTAATACATGAAAAAAAGTCACTTACGACACTGATCCCTTGGTATGCATATGCCGTCCTCATTCCTCACGTATCCATCAACACATCGGCATCCTGGCTCACAATTAGGGTCACCAGGCTTTGGGGGAGCCTCACATTTGATTACACTCGGGTCTACACCGCATTTTTGAGCCGGACAAAGGGCGGGGCATATGTCATATATTTCATCCCGTCCCGCACAAACAGCTGCTGTAAAAAAAAAACTGTGTTATTTTTTTGGGACGATACACGAAGTAAATACGCCAGGGCTGATAACGTTAAAGAGTTGGTCACGCACAAAAGCATTCTTTGAGGCTCCTGTCAAAAAACGATTTAACTCAGAATGGCTATGAAAATATGAAATTATTGTACAAATGTTCATTTTTATGAAACAATACTTTATTTCCAAAAAAACAATGTAAAATCGTATATAAAGTTACCGTACCATAAGTGAATTCTCTCATGTATCACGCATTTTAAAAAGACGTTTTTATCGCACAAGGTCCAAACACTGACGCCACCGTATTCCAAGATTTAGGAAAAAGAAATCATTTACAACATTGATCTCTCGTTACACAAATGCCGTCAGTGTTTCTCACAAAGCCGTCAGCACATCGACAGCCTGGTTCCCACTCAGGGTCACCAGGTCTTGGAGGGGGTATGTAATCAATCAGTGTCCTGTCCACATCGCATCGACGGGGAGGACAAGGGGCGGAACAAATATCGTACAATTCATTTATTCGGATTCGTGCATTGAGCTGTTTAAAGGAAACGAGAATATCTCAAAGTGAGTAGGTAAATTTTTAGAGACGCAAAAAAACGCGACTCGAGCACCAATGAGCTTGAAAATAAGATCTTGTTAATTTTGTTACAATCCCATTTTGACAGGGGTCATACTGTTTTGGAGATGCAGAGTAAGCACAAACAAATGCCACACTCCCCTAATCAAGGTAACAGGAGGAACGTGAAGTTTTAGTCGGAGAAAGCCTGACATGACCCTCTAATCTTACCTAACCCTCGCCCCAGAAGGAACCCTCCTTGTGGGGAGTTTCCTAGGACACAATCAAGAAATAATAAACATGATATTATGGTCAAGTTTTTCGACTTACGACAGTCACGTTCAAGTACACAGTTTCCTTCAGCATTTCGTTTGTAACCGTCATTGCATCGACAGCCAGGTTTACAATCACGGTCTTCTATTGCAAGACACGATACTGCAGCTATATTCACACCACATAGACGGGGTGGGCAATTAGAGAAACATTGGTCTAATGTTTCATTCTTGGCGCAATCGTATTCTGTAATGGAAATTATTAGTCTTAAAAATTAAAAATTTCGTTGGATGAAACTTTTGATTTTGCTAGGTCACGTGCAACATCTTCACTTTCTGAATCGTCTGAATTGAAAAAAGTCGAATTTGATTAGTGCTTCAGAAATTCGTTATTGGATTTTTTGATACGATCGAGAACTCGGAGACGCTGCTTATTCAATTTGGACCACCGCAACATAAATAGATTTTCCTATTACTAAAAGTTTTTTAAAGAATCGCCTTTTTAGGTAATACCTAACGTCAGCAGATCCCTAAGCCACAAAGAACTGCCTTTTTAAGAGTTTCCTAATTATTAATCATTGGCGAAAGGGTGTCGTAAGTTCAGTAATCGCTGAAGCCACAGTTTCTCAGAAAAGCGTCACCGTCATATTTATAACGGACGTCATGAAAATCTGTCGTTTTCTTCAGTATTTTACATTAAAGTGTCCAAAATCGCTCTGTATTTAGACATTACGGTCGCATGTGGCGTTCACCGGTGTTTTAGAAAACCGTAGCTTAAGTGGTTAATTTTTATTCTAAGTAACTGCCTAAGTGCCTACAGTTAGTTTAGATAGTGTTAGTGAAAACAAGCATTAAACTCCTTCATACTTTGTAATGCGAAAAATTACGAGCCTTATTATACAGGCTAGCAGGGACATCGACGTGCAACCAGTTACCATGGATACAGTACATTATTCTGAAACCCCGTGCATTGAACTTTTTTGCCGGTTATTAAAAAAATAACCAATGAAAAATTTCTATGCAAAAGTATAAAAAAAATAAAAAACTAATCATGTGCTGAATTCATGGTTACAGTTTGCGCGTCGATGTTCGGATATAAATGTGTGAGCAGACAGGTAGGTATATTATAAAAACTTACTGCAGTCATCAGGAAGAACACATTTTCCTGTGTTATCATCATACCAGTAACCCTCACGGCAATCACAACCGTTAATTTTGCATTTTTTGTTGCACGTTACAGGGTGTTTCTTATTGCGATCGGAGCAATGTCTACCGCAGTTTGCACCACACCCCGATACCGCGTTAGGATCCCCGCCGCACGAAGCTGGAAAATTTATAACATTACTCTCTAGTGTGGAATTTCCCCTTTTGTTTGCACGAAATACAACACAAAGTTACATTAAAAACTAGATATTGAGCTAACGAATTCAGTTAATGGAATTTGATTTTCTTTTAGGGATGAATAACAATGAATATGGCAAGAACAATAAAAATAAGAAAACTCATAAAAAATTGATTAGAATGGAATATCGTTAATTGTTTAACAAATAAATGGTCGAAATAAAAAAAAAATATCCCTGTAACATAAGTACCTATAGGGTGTAAAATTATTGGAAAATAAATAATAAAAATAATATTCTAGCATGGATAGAAAACACAGAACTCTGAACTATGTACAAATTCTTTATATTCTAATTTGACAAGAAAAGACAGAAATTTAAGACATGAATAGGTGCTCCTACATTTAATAAAAAATAAATTGGGTAAAATTCAAATTCTTTATTTCAGACATGAGTCCATAGCGTTAGAAGTCGTTAAAAGTCTAGGGAGCCTTCTAAATATTCATTAATTGAATAATAACATTTCTGTAATAGTAACATTCGCAGTTGTTTTTAAACATAAGACTATCAAATTAAACATAACTTCAAAATTACACATTATTCACGTAAATATAAGTCGTAACATAATTATTTTAATACTCACGACATTTTTTTATAGGGATGCATTTTCCGTGACTGTTTCTGGCGTATTCATTTTCACAAATGCATCTAGGCTTCCCCGGACAATGTGATGGATCAGGTCCAGGGTTTATTTGTGGCTGCGGAAACCCTACTTGCGTACAATTCAGTGGTCGGCCAGCCAACGCTGGACATTGAGAGTAGATTTCATGCTTTCCTTTACAGTTTTGTGCTGGAAGTAAGAAGGGATGAGGAGTTGATGGTAAGTGTGCACTTTCTAATTGAGAAATTGTGTTAATGACGCAACTGAGGGATAACATTAAAGTTCTTGAGTGAAAGATACCTACTGAAAAATTACCTACTACGAGACCACAAAAAGTGAACAATTTCAAATTGTGTAAAATAGTGAACTGTCTCGCATAACACTATTTCTGTTGCCTCGTAGCAACAGAAAAACCGTAATACATGAAAAAAAGTCACTTACGACACTGATCCCTTGGTATGCATATGCCGTCCTCATTCCTCACGTATCCATCAACACATCGGCATCCTGGCTCACAATTAGGGTCACCAGGCTTTGGGGGAGCCGTACATTCGATTGCACTCGGGTCTACACCGCATTTTTGAGGCGGACAGAGGGCGGGGCATACGTCATATATTTCATGCCGTCCCGTACATTGAGCTGGTGTAAAAAAAAACTGTGTTATTTTTTTGGGATGATACACGAAGTAAATACGCCAGGGCTGATAACGTTAAAGAGTTGGTCGTGCACAAAAGCTTTCTTTGAGGCTCCTGTCAAAAAACGATTTAACTCAGAATGGCTATGAAAATATGAAATCATTGTAGAAATGTTCATTTTTAGAAAACTACTTTATTTCCAAAAATCAATGTAAAATCGTATATAACATAAACGTAACATAAGTGAATTCTCTCATGCATCACGCATTTTAAAAAATCGTTTTTGTTGCACTAGGTCCAGACACTGACGCCACCGTAACCCAAGGTTGGTAAAAAAAACAATGTATGTGTCGTAAACAAAACAATGTAAAATCGTATATAACATAACCGTAAAAAAAGTGTATTCTCTCATGCATCACGAATTTTAAAAAGACGTTTTTATCGCACAAGGTCCAAACACTGACGCCACCGTATTCCAAGATTTAGGAAAAAGAAATCATTTACAACATTGATCTCTCGTTACACAAATGCCGTCAGTGTTTCTCACAAAGCCGTCAGCACATCGACAGCCTGGCTCACAGGCTCTCAGTGTCACCAGGTCTTGGAGGGGGTATGCAATCAATCAGTGTCTCGTCCACATCGCATCGACGGGGAGGACAAGGGGCGTGACAAATATCGTACAATTCATTCGGACTCGTGCATTGAGCAGTTTAAAGGAAATGGGAATATCTCAAAGTGAGTAGGTAAATTTTTAGAGACTCAAAAAATGCAACTCAAACACCAATTAGTTTGAAAATAAGATCTTGTTAATTTTGTTACAATGCAAATTTTGACAGAAGCCATACTGATTTGGAGATGCAGAGTAAGCACGAACGAATGCCGCACTCCCCTAATCAAGGTAATAGGAGGAACGTGAAGTTTTAGTCGGTGAAAGCCTGACATGACCCTCTATCTTACCTAACCCTCGCCCCAGAAAGAACCCTCCTTGTGTGGGGAGTTTCCTAGGATACAATCAAGAAATAATAAAAATGATATTATGGTCAAGTTTTTCGACTTACGACAGTCACATTCAAGTACACAGTTTCCCTCAGCATTTCGTTTGTATCCGTCACTACATCGACAGCCAGGTTTACAATCACGGTCTTCTATTGCAAGACACGATACTGCAGCTATATTCACACCGCATAGACGGGGTGGGCAATTAGAGAAACATTGGTCTAATGTTTCATTCTTGGCGCAATCGTATTCTGTAATGGAAATTATTAGTCTTAAAAATTAAAAATTTCGTTGGATAAATCTTTTGATTTTGCTAGGTCACGTGCAACATCTTCACTTTCTGAATCACCTGAATCGAGAAAAAAGTCGAATGAGTTTGATTTGTGATTCAGAAATTCATTATCGAGTTTTTTGATACGATCGAGAACTCAGAGACGCTGTTTGTTCAATTTGGACAACCGCAACATAAATAGATTTTCCTATTACGAAAAGTTATTTTAAAGAATCGCCTTTTTAGGTACTACCTAACGTCAGCAGATCCCTGAGCAACAAAGAACTGCCTTTTAAGAGATTCCTAAGTATTAATCATTGGCGAAAGGGTGTCGTAACTTTAATAATCGCTGAAGCCACAGTTTCCTAGAAAAGCGTCACCGTCATATTTAATAATAATAATTATTATTTATTTATTTGTTAGCATAGGTAAAGAAATACAGATCTTATGTTTGATGATGAGAGCGCTATGTTATACCAGGAGGCGTACAAATATGGTGTGCAAATCTACCCGAGGATTACAAATTAAAATTTACTAAAAATATTTGAAAATCATGTATACTTATGGTATTAAATTAGAAAATAAATTGAACGATCACATATTTATCATACTCCAATTATGTCAAACCCAAATGAGGAATTATTAAAATGTCAAAGATCTATGTCAAAATAATTAAAATGTCAATATTTATAATTGTAATTCTAAATTAATTCGTCATTTAAGTATTCATCAATTATATAATAACCTTTATCAATCAAGAACAATTTAATTTTTTTCTTAAATTGTGTAAAATTTAATTCTTTTATGGCGTCTGGAATTTTATTATAAATGCGTGGAGCCATACCCAGGACACTTTTTTTCTAATGCAGTTTTACATTTATAATTGCTCGAAGCATTTTTGTACTGACTACGAATTGGAACATTTCGTACCATTGTCACTTTTTCAAAAAGGTTGATATTTGTTTTGACGACGATACTATGATGATGATGGGAATCCCTTTTCCGCACTTAGACTCACATTCGGTCCGTTGTTCGTGGGGACGACGATACTAATTTCTAATATGTATATCGCCGGTAGCGTATTTTTAATGATTTATATTTTTAATGATTAATTTATAACGGACGTCATGAAAATCTGTCATTTTCATTAAAACGAAAAATTTTATTTGTATTTGACATTAAAGTGTTCAAACTCGCTCTATATTTAGACATTACGGTCGCATGTGGCGTTCACCGGTCTTTTAGAAAACCGTAGCTTTAGTGGTTAATTTTTATCATAAGTCACTGGCTACAGTTAGGTTAGATGAGTCTTAGTGAAAACAAGCATTAAACTCCTTCACACTTTGTAATTCGAAAAATGACGAGCCTTATAAATTATACAGGCTAGCAGGGACATCGACGCGCAACCAGTTACCATGGATACAGTACATTATTCTGAAACCCCGTGCATTGAACTTTTTTGCCGGTTATTAAAAAAATAACCAATGAAAAATTTCTATGCAAAAGTATAAAAAAAATAAAAAACTAATTATGTGCTGAATTCATGGTTACAGTTTGCGCGTCGATGTTCGGATATAAATGTGTGAGCAGACAGGTAGGTATATTATAAAAACTTACTGCAGTCTTCAGGAAGAACGCATTTTCCTGTGTTATCATCATACCAGTAACCCTCACGGCAATCACAACCGTTAATTTTGCATTTTTTGTTGCATGTTACAGGGTGTTTCTTATTCCGATCGGAGCAATGTCTACCGCAGTTTGCACCACACCCCGATACCGCGTTGGGATCTCCACCGCACGAAGCTGGAAAATTTATAACATTACTCTCTAGTGTGGAATTTCCCCTTTTGTTTGCACGAAATACAACACAAAGTTACATTAAAAACTAGATATTGAGCTAACGTTAATGGAATTTGATTTTATTTTAGGGATGAATAACAATGAATATGGCAAGACAAGGCAAGAAAACAATAAGAAAATTCAAAAAATTTGAATGGAATGGAATATCGTTAATTGTTTAACAAATAAAGGTACGGCTAGGGTGTAAAATTATTGAAAAATAAATAATAAAAATAATATTTTAACATGGATAGAAAAAACAGAACTCTGAACTATGTACAAGTTCTTAGTATTCTAATTTCACAAGAAAAGACAAAAATTTAAGATAGGAATAGGTACTCATAGATTTACTAAAAAATAAGTTGGGTAAAAGTCTAGGGAGCCTTCTAAATATTCATTAATTGAATAATAACATTTCTGTAATAGTAACATTCACAGTTGTTTTTAAACATAAGACTATCAAATTAAACATAACTTTAAAATTACACAAATTATTCACGTAAATATAAGTCTTAACATAATTCTGTGCCTCCTGTGATAAGTGATACAAGTCAAAAAACGTCATTTTACAGGACAGCAAAAACAAGATTTAAAAAAATCTAGTTCGTTAATTAAGTGGGCTAGGTAAAATATCAGTGCACTCTTTTGTAGAACAAAACATTTTCTTTCTCTATATAATTTAGATTTTTTGATAGATATTTAATTTTGGAAGTAATTCATGAAAAACCTGCGACTTGTAACTTTTACTTTGTTTTTATGTGCTAAAATTAAGTTATTAATGATACTTGTACAGTTATATTACGTTGCACCAAGCTTGCACCAATAAATTGTCTTAGTGTAAACTGATATACATCAAGTTAAAACGTCTAATAACTCATTAGAATAATGATTCTAGCAAAATGTGCTAAAACAAAAGATGAAGACATAACCCTTAAGATTTATTTTTTTTACTTATCAGTCACCTCTTTACATATTTTAGTTGAACTGTATCAATTTACTAAAATCCTAGTCTTTCAGAAGATATGTTAAATGATGTAAGTCAAGATGTACCCCTCAAAAAAAAAGATAGTGATATGTGTAAATAAATACAAGTTTTAGAAAAATAAAAAATCAACGTTTATTAAACTAAAAATACAGTCGTTAAGGCACATTTTTATCAAAATTCTTATACAACTAAATGGAGATCAAATCATCACAATCTGACAATACGATTGTAACTAGGTATTCTCAAAAGGAACATATCATAAACAAAAGTTTGAAACTTAAAACTCAGTAATGGCACAGATCAGTTTTGATGAGCTATCACAGCAAGCAATTGACCTACTCAGTGTAATACAAAGTATCACAATAAAGTTTTAATCTATAAAAATAACAAAAAAAAAAAAACAAAACTTTAAACTTTCTTTAGAGGTAGATAATCTCACATAGTTTTTAAAAGTACAATTAAATCAAAAACCTCTAATAAAACCTAAAAACCTTTTAAATGTCCACCTGTAGGTAGACTAACATTGTAAAGAAAAAAAATAGTCTTTCCATCTATTAATTAAGGGGCCTTTTACAGTCCACTAGCGCCGCCAATCGAAAAAATGTCATAACTCGTAAATAGAATCAAAAATACAAAATGTGGTCTATTATTACTGTAGAAAAGGCAATAACGTAATTTTATAACACATTGTCAACACTTGAAATATAGCTGTTTAGCTAAATCGTGCATTTGTAACAAAAACAGCCGTTTATGTTTTGAATGCACGATTTAGCTAAACAGCTATATTTCAAGTGTTGATAAGGTGTTATACAATTACGTTATTGCCTTTACTAGCGACCTCGGTGCCATGACCCGTCAACCGTTTTGCTCGTTTCTTGCTCCTCTCTTGATTCGCAGCCATTTTCCTGGGTATCAAAATGTTTTCTTCAATATCCGATTTAGTAGCCAATTTCATTATTTTATCAATTCGAGATTTAAGCTGAAAAAAAATAAAGAGTAAGAAAACCATAGGTATTCTTTAAATAATATCATATAATAAAATTAAATGTCTAGATTTATTACAACGAGGGAAAATTACTTTGACCTCCTACTTAAAAACAATACTTACAACTTAGCAACATAATATTTTTATTGTGTCAACTTTTCGTTATTTGGTGTAAGGTGATTTAATTCAATACAATAACAAAAATCTCAATATTATTGAATTTCGCGTAAAATGATACATCTATCAACTTACGCATCGATCCATGGCGCATTCGGACGTGAACACACTCCATTACAGTCGCAGTGACACTGCGCGGGTGCGGGCGGAGCGCACGAGTGAGCTAATACGGCTCTACGTCCCGCGCACCTCCGATTACCCCCTCGAACCCCCGCTACCTGCACTTGTATCACTTAGCACATTTATTATTTTGTACCATGTTTTTACAATAATTGGTTGGAATTTTAGATACAACTACATTTATATCTGTTTACACATAAAAAAACAGATTTGTGTAGAATGATTTAAGTCAAGTTGTATCACTTTTCACAAAAAAGAGCATACCTTACATTCAGATTTGTAGATACATGTCGATTTGTATCCTAGAGGCATATCGAAAGATTTAGTTTAAAGGGATATTACTCTAGTCACATCAAAATTCACGATAAATGAACTGAAAAATAAAATGTGAAGTTAAATACAATAGCATTTAAATCACAAAGCACGAAAAATTGTGTGTTAAGTGACCGGTTTTGGGGTTACATCTTGACAAATATCGATTGTAACGAATTTTTTGCCAAAATCCCTATAGTTGTATCACTTTGCACAAAATTATCTCCGAAACTATAGCAGATAGAAGAACGTGAGTTAGACCAAAAAAGACGTATTTTTTTTTTGATAATGCTCATGTGAAAATCACAAAAAGGGTACAACTCGAGTTATATCACTTATCACAGGAGGCACAGAATTATTTTAGTACTCACGACATTTTTTTACAGGGATGCATTTTCCGTGACTGTTTCTGGCGTATTCATTTTCACAAATGCATCTAGGCTTCCCCGGACAATGTGATGGATCAGGTCCAGGGTTTATTTGTGGCTGTGGAAACCCTACTTGCGTACAATTCAGTGGTCGGCCAGCCAACGCTGGACATTGAGAGTAGATTTCGTGCTTTCCTTTACAGTTTTGTGCTGGAAGAAAAGAAACGAGAATATCTCAAAACGCTGAAAAGAAACGAGAATAACTCAAAGGGAGTAGGTAAATTTTTAGAGACGCAAAAAAATGCGACTCTAACACCAATTAGTTTGAAAATAAGATCTTGTTAATTTAGTTACAATCCCATTTTGACAGGAGTCATAGCAGAGTAAGCACGTATGAATGCCCCACTCCCCTTATCAAGGTAACAGGAGGAACATGAAGTTTTAGTCAGTGAAAGCCTGACATGACCATCTAATCTTACCTAACCCTCGCTCCAGAAGGAACCCTACTTGTGGGGAGTTTCCTAGGATACAATCAAGAAATAATAAAAATTAAATTATGGTCAAGTTTTTCGACTTACGACAGTCACATTCAAGTACACAGTTTCCCTCAGCATTTCGTTTGTATCCGTCACTGCATCGACAGCCAGGTTTACAATCACGGTCTTCTATTGCAAGACACGATACTGCAGCTATATTCACACCGCATAGACGGGGTGGGCAATTAGAGAAACATTGGTCTAATGTTTCATTCTTGGCGCAATCGTATTCTGTAATGGAAATTATTAGTCTTAAAAATTTTGTTCGATAAAGCTTTTGATTTTGCTAGGTCACGTGCAACATCTTCACTTTCTGAATCGTCGGAATTGAAAAGAAAAGTCGAAATTGATTCGTGATTCAGAAATTCATTATTGGGTTTTTTGATACGATCGAGAACTCGGAGACGCGCACGAATCGATTTTCCTATTACGAAAAGTAATAAAATACTTACTACACTCTTTCTCAGGGATACAAGTACCAGCTCTATTTTTAAGAAAGCCGTCTGCGCATCTACAACCAGGTTTGCAGGCACTAGAACCAGGTTTAGGTGCAGGGGCACAAAGAATCAAAGCTTTGTTGATCCCGCATTCCCTTGGCGGACATGGATCCGGGCAGGGGTCGTAAATTTCATTAAGTTTCTTACATTTGTGATGAGCTGGAACGAAATAATAAGATATACATTGAAATAAATTAAACACTTTGCATGAAATTTTTACGTTTAAATTGGATATCAACTATTTTTAATGTGCTATCTAGGTATAGGTAATGTTACTGTTTTGTTTTTTTCTTTAGTAACAATAATGTGTCACCAAAAAAAAATAGGGTAAAAATAGGGTTATCAAAATATAAAATAGGGTTACAACTCGAAAGTCATTTACAGGAATTTTCAGGTTGTTTTTCAGGAAAAAAACAGCGAATGCCATTAACACATATTTTTTTGTAAGCATGTATAATTTTGATCAGATAATAATAATAGTGTAAGAATAACGTGACATTATTTACGCTTTTCTAAAAATCCAGGTTTTTCGAGTTCTAACCCTATTTTATCGGAAGTGCGATTTAATTCAATGGAGTGTCGAAATAATCTAGTTACAATATAATACAATACAAATTTACTTACGATTATGATGACCACATTTTTTAGAATGGGGACCAGTGCATTTGGTTCCTGAAAATTTAAGATTTGTTTTTATGTTCTCCCTTTAAAGTTAATTTTAATGACTATGATCCATTTATTTTTAATTAATATATAAAAAAAAAACTCAGTTTGGATTATGACTCGCTCAGGATATTTTTATCATCATCTTTTTTATTAATAGCCTTATTTTCTCCCTTGAAGCTATTTTTGATGACTATGATTCATTCCACTTATTTTTAATTAGGTAAGTAATGTTTTGTATAAAATGAATGTTTAGACTACGAATTGCTTAGGACATAATATCAATAACATCAATTTGTGTATCAATTTAAAAAAGCCATTTTGTACAGAACTGAAGTTTACATTAATCCTTGTAAAAAAACAAAGCTGAACTTAAGCGTTATGAAAAGAGATCGTACCTTCAGAGGGCGTTATCAAAGCAGTATTCGCCACTATGGCCAGTACCATGAGTGGCTTCCACATTTTCACCAACAACACTGTCTGGGTTGCTTATCAAGGCAATTTACCTCTTTTATACCTGCTCACATGACTTCGTGCACTTGTTTCAATATGTAAGCTATAAACCAACAATGTCCCAGTCACCTATTATGTTTTTCTATCTTTTGTTTTTTTATTATTGTATACTTAACACATGTGTAAGTTTTCCATGGTAGGTATGTATGTTAACAATTAAATGATTAATTACAATTTATTAAGACTGTTGCAGTTAAATGGATAAATTAAAATTTATCGTTGAATAAAACATAAACCCCGGGACCCGTAGATAAATAATAACAGCCGCATAGTTCGATATATCAGGTTAAGCTACGCTTGCCGCGGTTGGTCTCTGGATGGGTGACCGTCTTTACATACCGTGACCCCTCCGTGCCTCGGAAAGCACGTTAAGCCGTTGATCCCGGCTGTCATTCGTGGATCTTTGACAGTCGTTACGGTTAGTCAGAAGCCCGAAAGTCTGGCAACCAGTCTTACCAAGCGGTATCGTATTACCCAGTACAGTTACTGGGTAATACGATACCGCTTGGTAAGACTCTCCACAACCCAGTGGTTGTGGAGGTCAGATAGGCTGTCGCTCCATGTAAAATACTGGTAATCAGGTTGGAACTATGACCCCCCCGGTGGGTTCCCCCATTGTCGAGGCGGGGGGGCTCAGTAGCCGTGGCTTGGACACCCACGGTGAAGCGAAGAGGAACCCAAAGAGGGGCCGCTCGTCAGGGCTTTTGCTGACAAGCCAACGACGTAGCGGCCAAAAGTAGGTTGCGGTGCCGCTTGGGCGACATCGCAACTGAGGCGGGCCGCGATGTCGTATCGGGGGCATCGCGGCTGAGGGTTGGAGGCCGCGAGAGGAGAGAGGAGTGCTGGTATTGCGGTGCGCCGCTCTCCCTACCTTCCGCAGCCTTGACGGGGTCGCCACCGTGTGATGGCGGACGCGGTGGGGCTGCAGGGGAGGAGGAGTGTTGGTATTACGTTGGCTGCCCTCCCTATCCTCTGCAGCCGAAAATTGGCAGGCGGCGGGGACAATGACCTGACCCGTCGCAGGGGGACCAAGGGTGCTCAGACACGGGGTCGTCTGTGCCCGTGCTGGTTTGGTCCCTGGGGTGGTCACGGCGTGCTATGTATTCTGGTGCGCCGGTGATGGGAAGTACTCCCCAGAGGAGGGTCCGGCAACGGACAGCCGCGGCGTGTTCACGGATGAGTGCTAACGCGTGCCCGTGTTCCCGCCGTAAGCGGCAGAGGAGGACACCGTGGAGTTTTAGTGGGTTAGAGTCCCACATAACTGCACTATCTCCCCGTGATAGTGCAGTATGCATGAGCATTTCCCCACGTAAAAAAAAAAAGGTTGGAACTATGACCAACCGCGCAAGCCAAGCGAGCGAAGCAAGCGGTGCTGCGTCAGCGGCCAGCGAGCACTGCAACCCAGTTGGTTGCAGTTACATGGCCATTTAGTATTTTTAGGACCCTAAAATAGGTTTGAGGTTCACAAAACAGGCGCAGTCATTATATCAGAGTATTCAATAATATTTTTAGCAGCACATAATGTGAATTATTAAAGGTTCGATTAAATACAGGCTTTCTTTTGTGCACCTCAAAAATTACATAGAGTTAAAAAGAGGCTCAGTTATTAAAAAGTGCATCATTAGAAGCGTAAAAAGTTTTTAGAGGATCATTAATTTCAAAAAGTGTCCATCATTAGCAGGTCAATAAGTTTTGAGAGGATAAATTAAATATGTCCGTTTATTAAATGAATTTAATTTCCTCACATATCTTTTTCTCCAAGTGAATTCAGACGTGTGTTACGATTAATTAAACGGAGGCCCTAATTGAATATGAGTGCAACAAAAATCAACATAGATCATAATTAACTTGGTGTATGAAATACTGTCTTATAAATAAAAAAAAGAAACCTAACTCCTCTTTTAGAAAAAAATACATGCTTGTTTTTATTAATTTCTTAAATTCAAGCTTTCTAAATTCAAGCAATTAGAACTGCGCGCCATTGTATAGTTTAATTAATACATACGATAAGTTATTTGAATTCGTGATTATGTAGTATCGTTTTTTTACGGGCCACGATTTGAAGATTTGAGAAATAATTAGCAAGCGTTTTGAGTGTTTCGTAATAAAAAACCAACCTTCAATTTTAATTCGGTTGTTTTTTTTTTTCGTTAAGTCGGATTTATATTACTGTGTTGTGTCGTGTCGTGACCCCTTCTGACGCATTGTTAGCCAATCAAAACTGGTTATGATTTGAAGTAGTCCTGAACAGATTCGTTTGATTGGTGTATCCTGAGTCACGACACAACACGACACAGTAATGTGTTCCCACACACAGTTCCAGACCTCGATATCGCCTCGTGGAGAGCTACGGATGAGGTCTATGATGGAACGAGCGTACCCAGAAGATGCCTGTTCACTTTTGCTTTGATATACCTCAGCGAAACATCACTAGTTTACGAACAATCCTGCGTTCAACACTATTTTGTCAAATTTCAGAAAATAAACGAAGGGATGGTCCGCTTTGAAAGTATGTGTCACGGCAAATTTGGGTAGATGTGGAATGACTTCAGTTGCAGGGAAATCTGGAAAATATAAAAGAAAATTTGTGATGGGTACTTATTGGATTTTCGAAAAGGATTTTTTAACAGCGTTTTACCTAAATGAGATTTTCCACACTGTGGGCATAACTGTGGCTACTAAACCCATATAAGCCTTCCCTGTCCCTTACCTAACATGAAACAATCTTGTTGAATTTTAAATAAATTACTTTTGAATTAATTCTATGCCTTTTGTCAACTATTGTCTGTAATTAAATAATAAATTATTGCTAATGACGCATTTGGCAATCTACAAATTAATGTGTGTAGGTACAGACGCCAGCACACCAAGCTACTGCAATCTGTCAAATTTCTTTAATAGATTTTCAACTTTATCGCTAAAGCATAAAGTTCAAAGTGGATTGGGACAATTTTAGAGTTTCGGGTATCTTGATGTGCTGGCGTCTGTACTTTTCGTCACAAGATAGTAACTCATAGGTTGAAATGAAAAAGCCACCTGTTGAAAACTTTATTATAATAAAGATTTAAAAATATACCCTTAATACCCTACACCCTAAATCTTATATTATGAGATGTGGTTTATTTTTAACCGTCTTCTGAAAAACAAAGAAGTTCTTAATTCATCGGAAACTTTTTTTTTCAAATTATTTACACACTCACACTATGTATAGACGATATTTTTTTTTATTAACACAGCTGTGTGATACTGTTATCATGAACATATTTGAACCTACAGTTTAAGTAAAATTATATCACTACGGGCCGATTTCTCTAAAATCAGATATCTTTTATGCGTGGAACAAAATGGACGCCTCAGAGTTCTAATATGGAAAAACTGTCAAAAACTCAAAATTAATTCACGGCATAAGACTCATTCCAGGTAAACAAGTTTTTTGCAATTCGCCCTTAGTAACAACTTACCGATGTCTAATTTGTCTCCCATTCCATGTTCGTTAACGGCATAATTGAGTCTCTGTAGGATTTCGTCTACATATGGCGGTTTCTCGGAGCCAACGTCCTCGAGCCCAGTTGTCGAGTTGTTAAATATTTCCTTTATACCTGTCTGTAGAACAAAATTGTTACATTTAAAGTCAGCCATACACGTTAGGTTAATTTAGATCATAATCTGCGCAAACAAACTGAATTAAGATTACTTCCTTATGGTTTATTCCTATAAACAAAAACGAACCGTTTAGCTTACCAATGGCAGCATTTGATTGTCAAACTGGGCATATAAATATTAGTAAGCTAATTTTACCTGTGATAGCTACTTCCACATGGGTCTACTACTCAAAGCTATGATGTATTTGTTTAACATACTTTTGTTCTATCATGAATAGTTTCCGCAGCGCATGCGACGAAAGATGTTTTATGGCATTTTTTTACACCTTAGGTTACGTTACTAAAGTTTTAGTAAGTATCCCTAATCTTTAAATAAATATATCTTATGTTACTCAAGGTGAACGTAGCTTTCTAATGGTGAAAGAATTTTTTAAATCGGCACAGTAGTTTTTGAGTTTATTCATTACAAATACAAAAATACAAATCTTTCCTCTTTATAATATTAGTGTAGATTAGTGTAGATGAGCGGTGGTAGACCCCCTGGGGAGTTACCGTTAATTTCTGTAATAAGCCAATATTTGACAAAAAGTGTTAAAAAATCAGATGGCTAATTAATTCTTGTAATTTATAATTTTGAAAATCTAGTCGCAGGCTCATCTCGGCGACAAACAAATGTCAATAACTTGTCAAAAATGTAGGAAAATTGGAGGTATTTTTGACAGATTGAGACTGAGATCAGACTGTGAACGGTTTTAAAATTACGAGAATTGCCCCTCAGGTTTCAAGTGAAGTGTCAAGCGATTTTGAACCATCTGCGGTGCAACTATTACTGCCACCTCGACCTGCTCTGCCCTGCAAACGGTTATGGTACGGGTCCTTGTACAGACGCCAGCACATCAAGTTACTTTGGATTGTATCGACACGCTAAGAAGAGATCAAGATACTACAATTTGTCAAATTTCTTTAATAGATTTTCAACTTCATTGCTAAAGCATAAGGTTCAATGTTGATTGTGAAATGTTGACAGTTTCGGGTAGCTTGATGTGCTGGCATCTGTACATCTTGCAGGGTTTTGATTTGCAGTGGGACGAAATAGTCTTTGTAGAAGTTAATATTGTGCTTACCATCTCCGATGTCATCTTTAATATATTTGCTACTGATACGTTGAATTTCGGCAAATACACGTTGACTTTCGCATATTTGAGACTATCTAGTGCTGATGCTGTGTTACTGGGATTTTTCATTTTTCTTAGCAGGTCCTTGATCTTATAAACATTTGGTAGGATTATGACCAAACTGAATCTCCCACCTCTGTATCTTAGTTTCAGGATCTAGAAATAGATAATCAAAGTCACCCTATGTTCCTACTGTTGGGGCACGGGCCTCTCCTCCTCAAAAGGGAGTGCTCTGTAATCTACCACATGAGGCCAGTGCGAGATGGTAGATGTCACATGTCTTTGAATTATAGGTTTTAGGACATGCCGGTTTCCTCAAGATGTTTGTCCTTCACCGTTTTGAGAGTAGCAGTGATGAAATTATTTACACAAAGTAATGCTCCTGACTGGGTTCCAACCCACAACCAACATCTCGTAAGTCAGGGCCGTTACCTCTGGGCCACCAGTTATACTCAACATAAATTACAGTACCGGGCCATAGAAATGGGTCATCGAGTTTTGAAAAAAATTCGGCATTGTTGAGCGTTTCTGTCACTACGGTTGGTCGGTTTAAGTAAGATACCCGTTAAAACGTATTCAAATACATTGTAAAAAGCTATAAAAGATTTAAATATAAGATAAAGAAGATATATAGGTTATGGATTCTTTCACTGCGAGTTTTATTTCCTACAAACCTTGTATCATTAGATTCTTTTTTTCTGTGGGTAAATCCTCTTAGATATCCTTCGTTTGGGGAGAACGGAGGGTCATGTCGCACCCCTACCGGCTAAAACCCAACGGGGGTTTGACTTTGTGCCATATTGACCATCGTTTTTGTAACGTAACGTCAACTCAATGGCCTAGATTAAAGAATACTTCTCAGTGGGAAAGTTTTTTTCGTCTGAGTCCAAGCATTCGACGTACTATTTCCAAAACGCAAAACATAAAGCGAGTGCTTACTGAAACTACCGGAAGATTCAGTCTAAGGCGTAGCTCGGAAGAAGCCTAAGTCCAGCAATAGATATTTCGTGTTAAATTATGCGAATTGCAAAATTTTCTATTGTAGGTATAAGTAGGTATAGACGCCAGCACATCAAGCTACTACAATCCCGCAAATTTCTTTAATTGATTTTCAACTTTATCGTTACCGCATTAGGTTCAAAGTTGATTGGGAAAATTTGACAGTTTCAGGTAGCTTGATGTGCTGGCTTCTGTACCTTTGCGTTCAGTTTAGCGCTGTATGTGAACAAGAACAACCCTCTTTGATACATAGTAGGAATTTTCTCGACTCTATCCAGTGAAAAGAAGTCTTTCATGATTGTGTTAGCTGGATTAAACCATTTCTCCCATTTTCCCTGAAATAAAATTATTTTGTTACCCTACACCTTTGTCTAGTGCACCGTATTTATCTGTAACTTAAAATAGAAATCGGTCAAAAACGAGTCGGGCTTTCAAAAGTATGATTCCGAAACAAATTACACTAAACAGACTATAAGACGAACGCTGGTCTACCTTTAATTTTATTCATAAACATAATTATTACTTAAGTCCACAAGTTCATAGTACCAAGGTATATCTAATATTTTTTAACTATAACACTGTCGAAAGTAATTTTCCTGTAAAATATGGCCAAAATATCTAATAACCCCGGAAAGGTAATTTGCCTTCAAGATAAATGGACCAAAAACATTTAAAAAAAAATCCTTAGGGAAATTAATTTCAAGTGATACCTAACACTTTACTTAACGCCATTTTATCGAACTTTTTTGGGTTCTTCTTAGGAACCAACTGAATCTAAAAATATATAACTAAAAAAAATTGACTGGCGATCTGTTGGCGCGTCATTGAGACCTAACGTTAAGCCAAAATTCAAATTCCTAAGTTGTACAAATATCGAGAAAAACCTCACAAATACAGAGGCAGACTGATTGAGACTTATACTCTGTAGCTTTACAGTGTAAGCAAGATTTCCCTTTATAAACAATTCCTTTGCTACATCTGCACAATTCGGCTCAGGTGTCGTGGACATCATTGTCAAGGTAGAATCTGCTGTCGTATCTAAGATAAGATAAAAATGTTTCGTCAGAAATGATAAATAAGTTGGTAGCAATTTAAAGCGTTAAAGTTTGTCAATATACTTATTTTTAAATTTAATAAAGCATAAAGTATGTAGATAAGCGTAAAATTTTATCTTTGACATAACAATGTATAGAAAACGTTAGATCCGGTTTAGATCAATACTGATACATAGAGTCTGTTTTAGAAGAAAATATTTAAATAATACTTTAATTTCTATTAAAGTATTATTTAAATATTTTCTTCAAAAAAAAAAGGCATGACCCTGTATAGTTTCTACTATACAGGATCATGCCTTTTTTTTTGAGGATGTCCTTCAGACGATTTTTCCTTGCTCATTAGTTACCTTGATTATTAAGATTTCCAGTTGTACTTGACGATGCCATTGATCTTGCCCATCTCTCTACAAAACGAAATTCAATGAAGTAAAAATATACCTATGAAATTATACTCCCTAAAATTATTGAACAATTAACTGAACTTACTGCATTCCCGTGTGCTCAAACAATTTCCTTCAACATCCTTGTAGTATCCGACTATGCATCGGCATTGGGGTTTGCATTTTGGTAATCCAATATTTATTGAACATTTAACGCCATTTAGGTAATCAGCACAAGTCTGCTGAGGACATGATGGTGCACATGCATCTTTTGGTCCTGTGGGATTTTTAAAGAATTTTTTAAAGGCATTTTTGTAATATAAAAAGAATTCATTCATATACACAGTGCATATGAAATCCGAAAATAAATACCCAAAAATATCATTACTTTGCTGGATCTGGGAATCAACCCAAGGATCGAGCTCAGCAGTCGCACTTTCAACCAGTACAACCACTGAGGCAGTAAGAATCTTAAAGTGTTTATCAATACAACTAACGTAATTGAAAGCGATATAACAAGTCAACAACGTCTACGAGTGTTAGGTTAGAAATTGCATTAGGTAGTTTTGTCTGTTTCGGTATCCACATTTATAACGTTCACACATGCATCTTCCTGACTCGCATTCTGTTGGCACTGAACAAGTTTTGTTAGAATTGCTAGACAACGAGAAATACTTCAACTTGCAATTAAGTAACGGACAATCGGAAAATACCTCTCCTACGATTCTGGTAATTTGAAGAATGTTCTTACAAGAAATCCATTCTGAACGGAGACACTATTAAATCAAATGTTTTGTTGCTTATATTTTCAAGCATGTATTGCGGTTGTCTTACATAAAGTTGGATATGTTCCAACCTCTACTAGATTGGCACAGCATCGATTCTACCAAGACTTTGGACAAGCAGTTTCAGGGATTATAGAAAGTGGGGGAGTAAATAGTTAATCCTGCTAAACTGCAGTAGTTGTTTTGAAAACATTTACGAGTAAAATATGGATTTACTACTTCTACGGTTTAACAATGTTCCACAAAATACTTCTGAATTGGTACCTATATTATTTGCGTCAAATATGGACTAAGATATTTTTCACCATTCTTATTTTTTTAATGAATTTTATTGTCAGTGTACGGAAGAAAATCATCACTTTCTAGCTAGCATGGTATTCCCTCCCTGTGTAACCGCATGCCGCATCTGTGCTTACAACAAACTGTGCCCGAATTTGTGAAGTTTCTGAGTCTAGACAATCAAATGGACAATAAACTTATGTCTGTCATAGTCGTCGTGACTTTCAAAATTTCGCATTAGCATAATGGTAGTTTATCTACCAGCACGAAATAAAACAAAAAGCATACCGGTTGACTTTTTTTACCATCTGGACAAAAACAGGATACCGGCTGACTTTTTTACCGTCTACGCGTCTGGACAAAAACTGGGTGGGTACCTATAAAAGGTGAGGAGTAGAAATTTCTTTTTTTTTTCACAAAAAAAAGAAAGAAAAAAAAGAAATCTTTTACATTTAATCCTTTGATAGAAGTATCATGGATAATATCCGCGCGTAGAGTGGGTGCGTATGAGTTGAATTTTCATATTACTCGTTTATTTATTTTTTGTTTTTTTTTTATTAAAAGTTTGCTTTAAATAAGTAATTAATTTAATTTTAGGCTTCTACGTAAATCAATGGGCTGTTTATATATTGAGTTTGACTATTGCAAATAATTATTTTTATTTTGTAAAATTTGTAACGTTAGAGAACTAACTTATTAAAGTGAGACAGAAAAATGCATTAATTTTCTTTAGATGTCTGCGTAATTGCCCATAAAATTATTATCAACAGAGAAATTATACGTTTTAGTTATACGTTATTCTCTTTAACCTTACTACATTTTTCTGTATAACCTCTTATTGTGGTGATTTGTTGTTCCGTAGTAGTCATGGTAGAATCAGTTATTGTATTCCCTAAATCGTCTATAGTAGTCTTGCAGCCGGAACCTTCAGTCATTGTTGTAGTTTCTGTTCCTCCACTCGTCCCTCCTCTTGAAGCTGTTGTAGTCCTAGGTGTTTCAGTTATCTTCGTTCTTCTTGTGGTAGTTCCTCGAATTGATTTTGTAGTAGATCTCGGTCTTATAGTTCTTTTAGTTGTGGTTGATGCTTCAATATTTTTTACATCGGATTTTGCACTTTTTATTTTAGTTTTTATCTGATGTACGACTATTATATCTATCTGGTGTATTGTGTGTCTCTTAGTCTGTGCTAAATAAATGTATGTTCTTTCTTTTTTTCTTTCAATAGGAGACGTAGATTCTGGTTTTTCTTCGGTTGTGGTATTCAATTCGTCTGTTGATTCTGTGGTTGATCCTGTATCTGGATATTCTGGCGTCTCTCTTTCTCTCTTTCCTTATGTCTTCTCCAGACCATTTTGTTGTAGATTCCAATCCAGACTCTTCTGATGTCATTTACAATCCATCTATAGATGATTCTGGGTTTTCAATCGATGCAGTTGTAGTGATCCTATGTATTTTTGTTTTTAACTTATATATAGGAGTTGTCAATTCTTTACCTGAGCTTCCCGTTGCCATTTCCATTCCAGAGCCACCTGTCGTTGTGGTTTTCCTGCGTTTCTTCTTTTCTTTACGAGTTTTCGATCCCATTCTAGAGTCTCCTGTTGTCGCGAACCCTACTGTTGCTGATCCATCGGTAGATCAGTATCGGTAGATTTCAGTAGTGATATTTGGAAGATAATGTTAATTAAATCCAGTTATTAGTTTAATTGTGTGTTTATACGACTTTTTTTTTTCAATTTTAATGCAAGCCAAGGAAAAAAACTCTGTTGTAGCCTTTTAAAACATGACATTTAAATAGTAACTATTTCTTTACTCACTCTCCTCTACACATTCGCCTTCATTATTTTGTGTTGTGTCCTCTTCCGATTCTTCTGTACTTGGACTCGAGTTTCCACTTGATTTTGTGATGGCCCGTTTTGATCTATTAGTTGCCTGGGATATTGTTGAATTTTCTGAACTTGCTGCCATTGTAGATGTTGAACCTGTTTTAAATTTAATGAGTATTTGAGATTTTAGCTGTCTGAGTAAATCTTATAAAATCTACAAGCACTAAACTGTATTTTTTTATATGTTGTATTGAAACTGAATTTAAATTCACGTTTGATCTCAATTAAATAAAAAAGTATAACTTCATTTTTTATATTAAATTCGTCAAGTCAATGACTGACTTTTATGATTTGTTTTTTACCATTTAATAATTTCACGTAGTACTTCTGTTAAACTACCAAAAATATCGAATAGGCTTCGTAAAATCGTTCAACCTTTTGCCTAAAATTGGCTTGAAATGTGAAAGTTACCTCCTTTGTATGGTAATTGAAGATGCCGAAAATTTAATAAACCATTAAGCGTTCGTTTACGTTATCTTGTTTCTACTTTAGAAAGTTGCGCCTGCTAAATAATTAACCATTTAAATATAAATAAAGTCCTTCAGACCGTAATTCGGCATGCAGCCAATCTCAACGGAGACTAGCCTTCGGCGTAGGAGATATTATAGTGCACAAGTGTGCGCGCAGACACAGGTGGATTTCCTCTTCCCTCACTCTCATAGTCCGAAAGGACGGCAATTCGACACGACCGGAGAGAGATTAGGCTCAGGACCAACGGCTTCACGTGCTTTCCTAGGCACGGGGGTATCACACCGCCAATTTCCAAACTACGGTTTGTTACTAAAAACTTCCTAATGGAAAAACTCAATAACACTTTGCCCGGGAATCGAACCCAGGACCCCACGCTTAGCAGTCGCGCTTGCGACCACGAGACCAACGGGGCAGTTAACCATTAATCATTTCATTAAACTGGAGTTTAAGTACATACTTGAAGTTGAATAAGTTTTAAAATTTATTGAAATTACACATTAATCCGTTGAGTTAAACGAGATGCAGGGACTGTTCTCTTCTCGACTAAATTTTAACATCTTAAGTATCATCTTCATCTTATTCGTTATAAGTTAAGTACTCGTTTGTGTATCATCATGGTTAAAATTTCGATTCATTCATGTACGTATGTCCTTTCTACTCAGCAATACGTCATATCAACTGTATCTCAGGTACAACGATTATGTCAAATTACAGATACACAATTTGATATAGCACAATATAGCATTGCAACAAAACTTTTGCCAATGTTTTCCACCGACTCAAATCTTCTCACATTTACCTTTTCCACGCTGTCCAGGCTTCATAACAACTGCGTTGAACAAAAAAGTTTTTTATCGAGCAATATAAATCCCAATTGTCGGCTGTGTGTGTAAAGTGAACAGCAACCCGGGAAAAATTACATTCTACCCGGTTAAACTTGTTGGAGTACGAATAGCTACCGGCTAACTTGCCGTTCTGGTAGTGAGTTTGTAAATTAAGCCTTTTTTATTCAACACCGACAAAAAACCGGGTGAGAAAAATGTTTGTGGTATTGATACTAGCTGGAAAATTGAAGGAGATTTGTTGAATTATAAACGTTATTGAGTAGAAATACGCGTTTTCTAACAGTGTTAACAGTAGTGCAGCAAAAGCGAACAAAAGCAAATGAACAGTAATGTTAACAACACAACGAACACTGCAAAATACATCACATTAATATTATAAAGGCGAAATTTTGTGAGTGTGTGTGTGTGTGTGTGTTTATATGTTTGTTACTTCTTCACGCTCAAACGGCTGGACCAATATTGATAAAATTTTGTATGGAAGTAGCTGACACCCTGGTTAACATATAGGCTACTTTTTATCGCGATATTCCCACGGGATCAACTCTTATGCGGGTAAAACCGCGGGGCGCAGCTAGTTATTCTCATATACCTAATACCTATTGTGTAACTTGTTCTTGTATTAGTTCAAGTTACTTTACAATAAAGTGCACAGAATACAAAGACGATATTAATGGAATGCCACAATACGAACTGAATGCCGATATAATAATTCGATGTTTTGGAATTTATAATACAGGTTGGCTGAAACGGTACCTATTGTGTTCTGCAATTTCCTAGCTCTAGATAACAATTGAGTCTGCTACATAGTGATAATTTTGCCTTCTTTTACCTGGCACTACACTTATAGTCTCACAGAAACTTATTTTGATAGAACACACAACTAGAAACTTGTAGGTACAGATCAAGTATAAAACGAAATTGTCTAGATTCTAGATTGATTCTTCAACAGAATTCAAGTGAATCCGAATAAAATAAATAGTTCTAAATAAGCCGTAAAGTGTTTTATGACCAACGGGCTGTAATAAAAAAACTAGTTTTGTGTTACATCCACAGAACCAAAACGAGGTCCAGGTAAATAATTCAATGGAATTAAGAAAGAAATATCTTACTTGACCGTCGTTTTGTATCAACGCACTATATTTTACTGGGTCAAATAGCCTCCCCTGAAAGCTTTGTCCCAGTCGATACGTATGTTGGGCCGCAGATGTTTAAATAAATAAATCCATAGTATAAAAAGACTTGCTTTTAGAAAGTGATTGTATGTAAGTATCGGTTGCGTTGAAACATTACTCAAGAGCGATGCCAGACGGGCGTTGCCAATGCGTTGCGTCGTTGCAGCGCAGTGAGTACCACACGAGCGATGCGACGTCGCACCTTCACGACGTCGACGTCCACCTTCGATATTCTAAAAAATACTGCGTTGCGTTCCGTTGTCGCTCCTTCGTCTCACCGCAGCACCTCTCCCTGCTTCGTGTCCCTGACCCCCTTGTCCGATGCACACGTCATGTTCCGCCGGCATACGTCGTTTTAACGCACCGTGTGGCATGACGCTCAAATTTATATGTAGATCTACGGAGCGTCACCGCGCAGGCGTCGCAGCACCGACGCAACGCATTGGCAACGCCCGTGTGGCATCGCCCTAACAGAGACGTTGGAGTTTCCATAATACATTATACCGTAAGGGAAATCAGGTAATGGGTACTTTGTATAGATCCATAAAGGTAAAACTTCCTGAAACCCTGGCTTTAACTACTAACATTCACTGAAAACGTTCTAAATTACGCTTCGAAACAAGAAAAAGTTACTAGGTTAGGTAAATCACATAATGCGTCGTAATATTCAAAAGTTGTACTCGAGTTCTATAACTTTATAATTAGCCAACAAACTATGCAGTGGTTCATAGAAATTGTATTTGCTTAAATTTAGTTTCATGCGAATTATTAATTATGCCATTTAATTTGCTAGCAGACTAAACTTTTTGATTAATTTTCTTCGTTTCTGGAAATAGTATTTCGAGTTTCAACGTACCGGAATATTACCAAGATGTTCATTTTAAGTTGATTGAAATGATTTATAATGTAAGACGTAGTTTTTAGGGTACCCAAAGGGTGCCACCGGCCCTATTACTAAGCCTCCGCTGTATCTCATGAACCGTAACAGGTAGACAATTGAAATTTTCACTGAGTGTGGATTTCTATTGCCACTCTAACGACAAATAAAATAAAGTGAAATATTAAACGGTTTTCCATACATGAAGCGAGTTTTATTTCGGCGTTTTTTGGTTTGTGGTACTAGACACTTTGTGTGCGAGTCCAATTTGCACTTAGGCGGTTTTTTTTAGGAAAATCAAGAAGACTTTTCTTTCCGTAGCGAAAACCATGAAACGAAATTTGGGCACTGGGTAGGTACCAACAGCAAAAATATATTTGTGATGTTTTAATAACTTCCTGTCACTGATATTTACATAGCAAATAGTGTTAAATGAATTAGTAGTAAATACAAATAAAAAGTGAAAAATAAAAACTGTTTGAAAATAACTTTAATTTCGGTAGTCGGTGTCGTTGGTCATTTTCTTTTTTTGACACCTGTTTCCGAAATTAAAGTTATTTTTCACTCGATAGTGTTATTTTTTGGAACTCGGTTGCTTTTTTTTTTGTAATTTTTTTTTTAGTTTTAGAATACAAAGTTACGGGGGATGCGTCAGGGTAGCCAGCGAAATTCAAATAAACTTTTATTTTTTGCAATTTCCTGATCAGAGTCAACCTTACTATGTTAATAAAATTGTATGTTGATAAAAATATGATTCGCAACCGTAACAAATATGATTTTACAGAGCTTTAATCATTAGAATCAGCAATACAATTCCTTAAGTTAGAATTGTCCTCAAATTGTCATGATTTCATGAAATAGTCATTCAATTGCGTGATATGAATAAAGAGGGTTGTATTGATGATTCTTATGATAATAATTCTATAAATAAATATTTGTTACGGCCGCGAATCATATTTAGATCAACATACAACCTGATACTGATCTGTTAATTGCAAAAAAACGTAAGAATGATTGAGTTTTGTGAGCTACTCTAACGCTTTCGCCTTAAGCCGAATCATCTAAGTGTTGACAAAGACACACAAGAGCTACTTTATTCGTATCAGCTTAAGACTCATATCAAGACTAACAATATTATTCTGTTTGTTTTTAAACATAACAATGCAGTGTACCCTCCGCATTACTAGGTAATAAGCTGTAAAATGTAAAAGCGGTTTCGATGGGAAGCGTGGTTTGTTTACATCCCGTTCAGTGCTCGCTAATGCGTAATGCGCAATTTGTGTAAGTGTACAATCTACTTCAGTAATTGCACTTAACACTTCATGTACAGCTGTATACGTATATAAAGTTAGCTGCATGTGTTTATCAATCGTTTTGATATAAGGATGGGTTATGTAGATTTATTTGTTGGTAACTTGAAAATCGAATAGTTTCAGTATGCCGAGGTTTTTGGTTTTTCTCTTTAATCTAAGTATATAAATGTTTATTTTAAATTGACTACTAAACTCTGCAGACGGGATATATATTTAAACAAGATAAACTAAAAAAAAAATAAAAAGATTTGATGTTTTTTTAATTGGGATCATCGACTTTTAAGGTTTTTAAATACCTATAACTGAATATCAGTTAAAATTTTTTTTTTTTTTGTGTAAATTTCATAAACGTATTTTTTTTTGTGTTGTATTTAATGTACGTACGTTGTAAAGGTGATACACAATTATTCATTTAGAATGTAAAACATCTGCATATTGTTTACCCATATTTGCAAATAAATGATTTTGAATTTGGAAATGGCATTCAACCTTATGTTGGCAAAGCAAGGCCAAGTATACCTGATTTCAGTTAAAGTATGATTGAAAGTATGTGCGACCACGGACTTAGAAGCGGGTGCAACGAAGCTATCAATGATAATGAATGATGACTACTGAAAAAGAAATGCTGAATTTTAATACTAGTTTAAATTATGGATTTTAATCAATAGATCCATTAAATTAATCCATTCATCCATTTAAGCCCTGCGACGTAATTGCGAAACACACTATCAGTAGCAATGACATTCATTTTGATAGTTCAACAGCTTCGGCAACAACCGCTTCGGGAGCAATGATCAACATAGCACACATGTATGTATCTACTATTGCTTAATTTAAAGACATCTAGGTACTTTAGCCAAAATAATAATCAGTCTAGTATTATGCCACAGCAGGGCAAGGAAATCTTCTCACACTGAGAAAGCATGAGCAGTGATCACCAATATTGCTTTAGGCGGATTTCAGACATACTAATATCCATACTAGCAATACTAATATTATAAATGCGAAAGTGTGTCTGTCTGTTACCTCTTCACGCTTAAACCGCTGAACCGATTTAGATGAAATTTGGTATAGGGATAGTTTGAGTCCCGGGAAAGGACAAACGATTGGGATCAAAACTTATGTGAGTGAAACAGCGGTGCGCAGCTAGTTTGCTATAAGTGCAGGTTTCCTCACAATGTTTTTCCTTCACCGATGTCCGAAATGTCCAAGATAAACTCAAAAAGTACATAAGAATCGAAATAGTCACATTGTTACTTGCTCGGATTCGAACCCACAACATCGTGCCTGAGAGGTGAGAGGTTAATCGCTGGGCCATCAGGACATTGTCTCATTGATTATATATTGAATATTGTTGATTGAAATCTTACCTCCATCGTTAATGACATTACTTGCTGCTGCTACATTGTTCGTCGCAGTTATCGTAGTGTGTGTGTCCCTTGCTAGAGAGGTTAATTTGAGTATTAGTAACAAAATTTTCTTTTTAACATATTATTTCTATATATCGGTACCCTGTCATATCCCGTTAAATGCAATCCAAACTTAAGCGGATCACACCCTACAACGTACCACGCGACGGTTCACAGATAACGCGCCCCCGCGCGTGATTTTTTACATACAAATAAAAAAAAAACGCGCGGATTCCGCGCGATGGATTGGGCTCCGTTTACCGCGCCCCGTCACGTGGGGCGTTGTTTCGTGTGGTCCGCCTAAGTCACAAAAATTAATTAAAAATCGATCCAAGGGACCCGTACCAGAAGTCACTGTTATAAGTAAATTAGCCAAAACGACTAATATTGGCAGTAACTTCCACATTGTCGCTGAACGAAGTCTAATGTTTATCAAACACCTAACTTCCCTTTTATACGTCCGATTACGCTTTTATACTAGTTTTAATTTGCGGATGTTAGGCTATAAAGATTCAGTTAGTATTGATTAATAGTTAATTGTTCATAAAACACTGCCTCGTTGGTCTAGTGATCGCAAGAGCTAGGTACTGTACTGCTGAGCATGAGGTTTGGGTTCGATTCCCATGTCGGGCGGTGTTATTGGGTTTTCTATTAGAAATTACTCAGTAGTAGCCCGGAGTCTAGATTTTTGCCCTGTTCCAAATATTGCATTGGGAACAGGCGAAATGTGGGTGTACTTTAGGTACACCTCTGCCTAAATCTTAGGTGAAGAGAGGGGATCACCCCTGCCTTCACCTAAGATTTCAATTATAAATATGAATTAAGATATCAATTTTTTATGAATAAGATATCAATTTTTTATGAATAAGATATCAATTTTTTATGAATAAGATATCAATTTTTTATGAATAATATATCAATTTTTTATGAATAGTATATCAATTTTTTTTAAGGCCATAACTGAAGTTATGGCCTATGCCATAACTGAATTGATGGTATCTAGTTATCATGGCAAGGAGTGTAAGTTAGCGCTTATATTGTAAGCGCTAACTTACCAGATCAAATTAACAATTACCGAATTGTTAATTGGAGATATTATGTCGTTAAACGTTAATAAAAAAACAAAGCCTTTGGTAATATTGAACTTTCTCGTGTTTATCATTGTAGTCCTATTATTACAGCCATGTAATTTTAGTCTTGATCCACATAATATTATAAATACCTGACTTTAAACCACGTTTCACCATAGTGAACTTATTAATTACCACTGGTAAACTGGTTAGTCGAGGACATAAGCATTTTTTTTTAAACAACCCACCTCTGATTTACAATAGTTGAAAACCTGTTTTCTGGAAATGGAACCGGTATTTTTTTTGATACTTTCATGAAGGTATGTACGTGGCCTTTTCTCTTCAGACCTAATTTCCACCAACTATGGTGTGGGGAGGGGGGTTGAAAGCAGTGGTGGCCCAGTGGTTACGGCCCCGACTTACGAGTTGTCGTGGGTTCGAACAGGCGCTTTACTTTGTGTAATTTATTTCATCACAAGTACAACTACTCTGAAACACGGTGAAGTGCATAGTGAGGAAACCGGCATATTCTACAACCAAAGATTCAAAAACATGTGATATCTACCAAATGTCCCAGCGACTGTCCCACATCCACATAGATATACCTATGTATATTGTGTGTGTATATCAGCATGTTATCTATGTACAAAATTTATTATTAAACTAAAGTCCCCGTCACGAGAATATAAATTTTGTAAACAACGAATTTCTACTAAATACGTACCGACAGTTCAATCTACAACAAATAATCCCAAACCAGTAACTCAAAGTAACATACAGTACCCGGCGCTAAATATTGCACATCGACCTTTGGAAAGAGGCAATCGGCTAATTACGGCTTCGTAGAGCGCTATCTCTGTCGCACGAATACAAACAGTCCGGTATCTATTAGGAGCTGTTAAAACAATTATGATTTGCTTCTTTTGATAATTATTTTTATTATTTGTATAAAATACACCTCTTTCCAAAGGTCGATGTGTAATATTTATCGCCGGGTACTGTACGTGTAATTCGCAATTAGCGAGCAATTTCACTTGGTCGGGTTATATTTTAGCGATATAAACCGCTGTCATCTAATGTTTTGTGGTACTGGAACGCGTCTACTCATTAAACGTAAACATTTGGGCCGCCATTTTGTAGTAAGTTCACGCTGACGCTGTCAATGCTGCAGAATGGAGATGCAGAATACTCGGAATCATCTGACGACAGTAATTAGATGTATGTGTTAACATAATTATATCCCTATATAAAAATAAAAATCATTACAAAACAGTTTTTTTTTATTTGATCCAAAGGTTGCAAACCCCTGAATGTGTGTTTACAAAATTTATAGCTTCTCGTGACGGGGACTTTAGTATGAAACCTTTTGATTCACTTCAAACACACCATTATCATTAGCCTATAACATTCCCACTCCTCTGCTACAGCTGGGTCACAGGCCTCTTCTGTACTACATAAACTCACGCCTTCTTCCCATGTATCCTTACTCCTTTTGCCTCGTTTACGTTTATATATCCACATAGATGATAGGTACAGCAAAATTATTCACACTTCTTTTAACGAAACACATGTCCACAGCCAGCCATTACCCAGGTCCCTCCAAAACAATTCATATTTATGTTTATGTAGGTACAAGCGTTTATCTTTAAAGTTTTCTAATAATGGACTGTAGCTAAATGGCCCTGCCAAAACTTTGCCGCTTTGTTTCAGGAATAGGTACTTACTTCCCATGAAACGAAATCATTTATCGTGGCTGAGCTCTGTTTAAGGGTACGTAAAAAATGTACACTCCTGGTCTCCTAAATGGACCGACCTTGTAGGCATAAACATAATATAACATAACACAACCTTTCGGGTGACTACGCTTTCCTTTTGTGTTTGTTTTTATTAGCCGATAGTCCTCCATGTACTGAAATAAATAAATAAATAAAACATCAAAATAATGATATGTTCAAGAAAAATTGCATAGCACTGAAGTCAACATAGGTACAGTCAGCAACAAAGGTCGATTAACACTTCAGTTTTCTAAATCTTAATTATTGCGCAAGACATTTAATTAAAATCGGAACAGAAGTAAATTTTAAACAATGTTAACTCTTAGGCAGTAAAGCTAAAAAGGGGATTATCAATTCACTTTGTATCAATTTACATGATGTGTAAAAGAAGCTGTGTTAATCGACCTTTGTTGCTGACCGTACCTATATTGCTCCATGACCTGATTCCTTCTTCCTTTCACTATCGGACTACCAGACGTGCTACAGGGTACAACCACACTTGATTGATATCGTGACTAGTGGAAGGTACTGAGTGCTTCTCTTCTTCATTTATTATGCGCATGGCCAATATGTGGAATTCTCCAGCAGCACTTCTCACATCTAAATCGATAGATAGATAAACCATTTATTTGGCGAACACAAAAAGACAGTACAACACACAAAAATACAATATTAGATGATAACCAAATTACCCACATAATTATAATATAAAAACAAGGTAAAAAAACCAAATGAAAAACACATCGAAATAAAAGTGACACTATGACGAATACTTAAAATAAAATTAACAACGAAACATACACAGTGCGATGTGCGTCTAAATCACCCGTAGTTAGCCTTCGTTCCACCGTGGACCTCATCCATCGCTTTCCATCAGGCGACATCGAGGTCAAGAGAGGTCAGTCAGGCAATAAAACAAATAACGTTTAAAAACCTTCATACAAAAAAAAAGGTTGGTTCGATTTATGGATCCAGGAGTGTACGTGACTCCTCGTCTTGTCTTTTCACTTTGACGTGCAGGTAAAGTTCGTGCCGACTTGTTAGTATTTTTTGTGTGAAGTGCTGTGTCTATCCGGCTATTACATAGTTGGTAGCTCTTTGATTGATGTTCAAGGAACTGTGAAAGCCTGGAGGGAATTTAAAGTGTGGAATTTTTAGGAGTATGTTTCAGTTATTTTTTTTGCATTTGAGGTGTTTGTGTCTTTTTATCAGTCATAATACCTGCTTATCTAAACCTATTAGTGCAATTGTTAATTGAATTTTAAATAGATATTTAGGCTATGAACCGAGACAGTCGTCTTACTTTGTGTTACTTATTTTAACACCACTGCTCTCAAAACGGTTGAGGTAAACAATGTGAGGAAACCGGCATGTCCTAGACCCAAAAATCCGAAGACATGTGACATCTGATCTACCAACCTGCACTGGGCCCGCCTGTTCGATTACGGTCCACTCCCTCTCACTGAGAGGAGGCCTGTGTCCCAGCAGTGGGAACATTACTTATAGGCTGTTTATGTGAATTAGGTTACAGTACCCGGCGATAAATATTGCACATCGACCTTTGGAAAGAGACAATCGGCTAATTTCGGCTTCGTAGAGCGTTATCTTTGTCGCACGAAATACAAACAGTCCGGTATCTATTAGGAGCTGTTAAAACAATTATGATTTGCTTCTTTTGATAATTATTTTTATTCTTTGTATAAAATGGTTTTGTGTAAAAAGGTCGATGTGCAATATTTATCGCCGGGTACTGTACGCTCAAGAACATATTTTATAATAAACTAGCAACCCGCCTGACTTGATAAAACATAGAAATAAATATCTTTTTACCATTGCCACTCGAAAAAGGGCATTTTATTCATCGATAACAGTGAATAAAACTCTCTTTTACTCACTGAGTGAATAAAGACATTTTGAATTTGGAACAAACACGAATTACGTACAAAAAAAAAACGTTGCTGCTGAAAGTACGTACTGGGAGGCTGAATGGAGCTATTCTATTCCAAATAAAAAAAAAAAACCCGACAATTTAGTTACGTTCTTTTTTATCTGTTATTGTGGTTGTTTTGTGTTATTGGAAAATCTATTAGCTTAAGTAATTATAATAAAATGAGTTCTTCCGATATCGAAAATGAGAGACTGACTCCGGAATCATTTCGTTCTAAAGCAGCAGTTATAGTAGATGATTTGTTGCCGCCAAAATCTCGGGAGTTGTACCTGAAAACATACAATTTGTTCTGCGACTGGAAAACCACGAATGGCGCCAATTCCTTCTCTCAGTGCATATTTCTTAACTATTTCAATGAATAAACCAAGACTAAGAAGCCGTCCACACTTTGGAGCATATATTCTATGCTAAAAGCCACAGTGAGAATCAAACTCAACATTGATATTTCAAACTACTCAAAGTTAGTGACATACTTAAAACGGCTATCCGAGGGTAATAAGTCAAAGAAATCTAGAGTGCTTAGCTCCGAAAACATTGAACGTTTTCTAAATGATGCGCCTGAACATTTTTAATTTTAATTTAATATTTAATCCTTTGTTGTTATAATACTGATTATATAATAAAAATTGATAAATATAAATACTATGCTCCTTTTTATTTTCTCACAGTCAATGGTAAAAAGTAGAGTACACAACACGTGAATAAAAAATTTATCTCGGTACTTGTATCCCTCGCTCCGCTCAGGATTCTAATCTAGAATCCCTCGCTACGCTCGTGATTCTACTCTAGAATCCTTCGCTGCTCTCGGGATCCAACTTCGTACCTCGAACTAAATTCCCTTTTTATTCACTTGTTGTATAATCTACTATTATTATATTCTGTTAGTTTAATATTCAAGTGCTTAAATTTTTTTCAAAACGATGGTGAACATCATATTGCGTAGTTTAGAAGAAGTACGAGCTTACACAGACAGACACGAACAGCAATTTTAATAACTACTATCCATATATTATTATAAATGTATAGAAGTAAAGAAATTAAAGAAAGTTTTGTTTGTCTTAAAAACTTGTGCCTACTAGCAAAAAGAAACTAACATAACCTAACCAAGTTTGAAGTTGTGAATAATTAAACTTTTCCAATTGGAAAATCATGCTGTGAAAACCTGCAGTTTTAGTCGAAGAAATTCTTAAAGTCAATATGAAAACACTAAAGGCGAGTTAAATAATTTCGAATGTAGATATACATTTTGAGCTCAACTCAAATCTCCTACTATTAAGTTGAGCATTGGAGCATGAGATCCGAGTTCCCACTTAGTTTTTCGAGAAATTGCCAAGCGGTTGCTCGATTCTTCACGTGACCAGAGGGCTGGCCTATTTTTTGGCCAAAGAACCAGCATACTGGGCCTACCAGCCTATTGGGCACTTTTCCTGTTGACAACGATGCGGACGAATTTTTTGATGCCCTATGATTCTTTCTTGTCCCTTTTTTATATACTTGTACATATTATTAGAAACTAAATTAATTAATACTACAACTAGCTTCATATTTTCTGACTGACCGACTTCTTGACAATTCAAAAGTGCCTGTAAATGGTTTAATTGAAATAAATGCTTTGATTTTGAGTTTGAGAGTTTATTATTATTGTATTAAACAATAGCTACTAGTCAACTTTGTTTTTAGGGTTCCGTAGCCAAATGGCAAAAAACTGAACCCTTATGGATTCGTCATGTCTGTCTGTCCGCCCGTATGTCACTTTTTTCCGAAACTATAAGAACTATACTGTTGAAACTTGGTAAGTATAGATGTATTCTGTGAACCGCATTAAGATTTTCATACAAAAATAGAAAAAAAAATCAATAAATTTTGGGGGTTCGCTATATTTAGAACTGAAACTCAAATTTTTTTTTCATCAAACCCATACTTGTGGTGTATCTATGGATAGGTCTTCAAAAATGATATTGAGGTTTCTAATATCATTTTTTTCTAAACTGATTAGTTTGCGCGAGAGACACTCCCAAAGTGGTAAAATGTGTATCCCCACCCTGTAACTTCTAAAATAAGAGAATGATTAAACTAAAAAAAATATATGATGTACATTACCATGCAAACTTCCACCGAAAATTGGTTTAAACGAGATCTAGTAAGTAGTTTGCTGCTACGGAACCCTTCATGGGCGAGTCCGACTCGCACTTGGCCGCTTTTTCATAATCAACTTACTAATCACCGAAATGAGTCACAGAAATAACAGACCTGCATTAGGAACGTACAATCGAACTTTAGCTATCCAGCTCGCCTCCCTATCAATTCATTTGAAAACAATCTACGTATAACCGTGACTCACTAATCATTTCGGCAATCAGAATCGCTTCAACGCGAACGCAGCTAATGGAAATAGTGGGTCGGTAGGTGCCTAGCTAACCCATATAGACGTGCAAAACGAATGAAGCCTATGTGAGTAATTTCAAAACGATATGCGGTTAACAAAGCAGGTTTTCATGAAAACCTCGTTCAAATCTGTCCTGAACTAAATTATGGCCACTTATTCATATTTTGGTGATAATCCAGATTTAGGGGTTTATTTATAAACATTTTTTATTTGTTTTTACTATATTTTTGAATTTTGAACTATAAATTATAGAATAGAATAGAATAGAAAAAAAAAATTAAAAATTGAAATAAAAAAAAAAATAAAATAAAATAAAAAAAAAATAAAAAAAAAAAGAATTGAAAAAAAAAATAAAAAAATGATCCCAATTAATTAATAAAACCCAATCCCAATCCCAATTTATTAATTTTTTTAATTTATTTTATTTTTATTTTTTTGAATTTAAATTGAAATAATTTTAGTTTTGTAACTCATTTTTAATAGCAGCATATCCAAGAATGTTTCTAAACCTCATAATCGTGTCACTTGGCATTATATTAAATGGTAAATTATACATTTGCCATAAAAACATAATAAAATTACGTGTAAAAAGTTTTCGTGATTTTGTTTAGGGCAAGTGCAGCGAGGCAGCCGTTGATTCAAAAAGCGCGTGCTTGAATCAGATAAGGGGAATGAATCGAGGGGGCGTACTACCGTAGGCATATGCTGCTGCCATTAGCTTGCTACAATTGCTCTACAACATAATTCTCTTTCCATCAAATAAATGAACTGACGGAAATGAAAAAATAAATCAAATTATATTTCGAGTGTTGGACAAAGAAATCGTTAGTAAGACTATTATTTAGACTTAGTTTCGAGGGGAATTTATATTTTATTAGCGCCTTATCGCATGAAAGATTTAATCATTCATAATAGTGAAAATCTGGAGTTGTATTTTGACTTTTAGTAGATTAGAAATGTTTGTTTAAATATGATTTAGATTTAGCAAGTACCTACGAGGGTTTATATATTAAACTTATGAAATAAATACTAAGAAGCTGGCAGAAAATATTTTCAAGAGAAATCTTTAACATTTAATTAAGATATTATGATATCAGCTACCACATTAAAATAATAAATTTCAGTTAGAGGTAAACTGAAAACTGAAGAATACCTACCAGTCGTGCACTATTACTATTCAGAAAATGTTCGTGAAAATTGGTTTCAAAGACAGCATTAAACTAATTAAAACAAGACCCCAGACAGGCATAATTAGCGTTCCGAACTTTTATTGTTCAGAAAATCAGTTAATTGCAAGTTTAATGAGTAATTTTTCGGTTACATTAAAGTTAACGTCTTGAAAAGTAATTTGCAGCACACAATTGCGTGGCTGGTACATTACCTACGTGATAATTTGCTTCGATAGTGGAATTTCATTAGGGTAATAATACGATGGTAGTGTTTTGAAGGAATCATTAATTTGTCGGTGCATTAACAGCGTTGGCGTGATCGATAGTACCCTGCACGTTTGATGAATTGCTGTTGAAGCAATATGACGTTGGCCCCGGCACCGTTATTATACTGCCTTTATAATTCTTATAAAACACTATTAATACTTCAGCTTTGAAGTAACATAAGGTAATTTACTGTTCCTATGCTTTATAAAAACTTCGAGACATAAAGTGCTTTGTGTTCGAATTTTCACAAGTATTGTGACGTCATTCTTAAGTGCGTAACAATAATGGCAACTTATTTGTCCATGAAAAAAATACAAAAAGCCTATTAGGACTTTACCTATTATTAGCGTACAATTAGATTATTAAGAGGGGTTTGTGTATGGTACGTACGGGAATTGAGCAGCATTCATAAATAGGTAACATTTGAAACTACCTGGTAGTACGGCTGGTAGTGTCCTTGCCAAAACATGCATATAGGTACCCCCTTACTAATAGACGTTGTATACCATCTGTATATTTACACAACGCTTTGTCTTCTTCTTTCGAAAGTCAAATTACTGACGACTGAAAGAGAGAGATCAGTGTGTAACTATTCATTTCATATAATACGTTTATTAGTAAGGGCGTTAATATATTAATATAATTATGTTCCGGATTGGCGCAAGAACGTATTTGTATGTAATTTGGCGTACAGATAGTTTATAACATGGATTAACTCATACAGTACTTTTTATTCCGGTCGTACATTCCCGTGGGATATTTTCCGACATCCACGCATATTTTAATAATATGCATTGATGGATGTGTAACGTCAATTCAACGAAATAATGACAAAATTCATATATGACTTTCCAAAAAATATTCCTGCATCGTGTGTATCTCTGATTTTCAAATCATCATGCAACTTACTCGTGACATTTAATTATGAATGAATAAATTAATAAATGAAATAGCTATAACTATTTAAGCTGAATACTCGTAAAACTTCGATAATGAAAATTTATCACAGCATAGATTAGATTTGGCGTTAAAATTGCTAATAATTTCGTGATATAAATCGCCAAATAAACGCCGCGAAGACAATTTACGAGTTAAAGACTTTTCAAACTAGACACAGTAAAAATGGTATATCCATTACCTCTATCATAATAAGTTTTAATTGTGAGTCGAGGTACGATAAGGGCAGTGGATGCGCACAAATTATGCCAGTAAATTTTATGCCCATTTGCATGAGAACTGAGCAAGCGTGTGCCCGTCTAGACGGTTGCCGGAGCCTTAATGGCTGAACTATTTAAATGCCTTACAGCCTTGTATCTTTATTCAATTTCGTAATGAAACCGTAGGAGCTTGAAGAGCTAAGATATAAATAAAGCAAGTATGTTGTGATCTAAATTGCGTCTGAAGTAGACTTAAATTGTTTCATAATGAATTTACTAGTGTCCGACCGAAACAGGTTTTTCAGCCAAAACCGAAACCGAAACCGAACTTTCGGCGTCGCTCTTAGTTTCGGCCGAAACCGAAACCGATACTTACTTAAACATATTTAAAATTTCTATCGTATAAGTACAGAAATCTGGTGTGTTTTTTACACATTTATTTGAATTTACAATGTATATTATACATACAGACAGTTGAATACTTATCTAATCATTTATGTGCAAAACACAACCTCAACTCCATGCGATTAACGATGGACGGCGGCGAACTGGGCCGGCGACGCGACGAGCGAGCACGAGCTAGCCGCGAAGTTCGCCGAACGATGCACGATAATTCATGAACACTCGAGTTTTGGCGCGGGCGAAAGTTTCGGCCATTTCCTGGCCGAAACCAAAACTAAGGCCGAAACTGGCCGAAACCGAAACCGAACTATCGGTCGGTCATTAGAATTTACTTCTTGTAGTGAAACTGCAGCTGTTTCCGAATAAATTTTTGCTAAAGAATATATGGACAAAACGGAAAGGAGGACGCGTGGGCCCGCGAAAATGGAAGGTTTGGAAGGAGGCCCTTACCCAGGAGTGGGACAGCTCAATACTAGTAAAAAAAAAAAAAAACATGATATGGACAAATGTAAATTCAAAGTAAATTGAAATTGTTTGAAATTGAAATTGTTTATTGAAATAATTGATTTACATAAATATTTACAAAATAGGGCCTTAAACTAGTGGTAGGTAAAAAAATAATTGGATTCTACCTGAACTAGGAATAAACCTGTATCTCAGGTATCTCACTCAAGTGCTTATACATAAGTATTAGGTATCAAATATTCCTATTATAGTAAATAATTTATCTACTTTAATGAAGGTTATATTAAAATTGAGCAAAATAGTATGCTGCTTTTTTGCATCATCGTAAGACACTACGATGGCGACTACGAGCGAATCAATTCTATTTTGCTGTAATTTTTGACCTTAAAAAGTGCCTTTTATGTGCTAACTTATTTGAAATAAGTGCTTTGACTTTGTCTTTGACATTTTTGGAACCATATTCTATTATGATTTTTGCAACGTTACATTTAAGTAGGTACTTACTTAATTCTAAAAGGTTAGAGGCGTTATTCGTGATAGGTATAAAGATGTCTGTAAATATATAGTTTTTCTCTATGTTAGGTGCAGGTCTTCCTAATGATCCCGTTGAAAATAAGCAAAATTCTTATATCTTATGATTGAAGACCCACATAATATCCCAGCTAAAAAGCAAACATGAAACTAAAAACTGTGATAAATATAGAATGAGCGATCGGTGACTTTAAAATGCAATGTTAGCTTCGCGGACAGTAGGGGGACTTCTCAACTCCAGACAGTCTTGAAAGCTAATGATCCATCAATAAGTAAGTAACTACAGTCGTAGACTCCGTATTTTTCTGCTTATTATGTTGTTAAAGTCATGAGAAAGAAAGAATATAGGTACTCATTTAACAACTGCGCCCTACATAATTGTGTATCACAATCCGAGTTTTGAAGGATATTGCTAATCTATTCCTTGATAGGTTTGAAAAATTCGTCTGCTCAGCAACGTAAATAACGCAATGAACGTGAGTGGACTGTCAAAATTAAACCTATTGCGATCAATTATCATTTTAGGTGTGTTAGCCCACCCCGCAGGAGTAATCTAATAAGTTCTGTGACACCAGCGCGCGGAGTAAACGTAAAGTAAATTCAGGATTTTAAAATGAAATATTTATTTCTGTAAGACACATCAATATTTTAAACTAGATGGCGCTAGTCCTAGCTGACTGACCTTAAAATTGTTAATCCCCATTTTGCATACAATATTTACTTAGTTTTAAGGCTCCGCTAGCTCTTGCGACTGCCTCGTTTTTACAGCGCCTCAGAAGTGTTTGCGGTAACCCATAGCAATGGATTTTATGCCACCATCCGCAAAAAAACGGCCTCACTCCTGAGCAGAATAAGAGGCAGTCATAATAGCATCCTCAAGGCTGTGGCGGCCGATATTTCCGCCGCCATAATAAGGCAATTTGTGCAGATTTTGAAATTTGTACATTTGTGAAGACTTACCACCCTAGTTCCCATTTCTCGTTGTATCTAGTTGTTGGGTGGTCTTTTCATGAATTCGCTTTTTGTTTAAGTTACTAACAATAGTATTGTATGTGCAAACATAATATTATTACTAACAATTTATGATTATTTTAGTTGTCTGAAATAAATAGTTTTAATTTAATAATATCCATAGGTGATACTTATATTACATAGCATAGTTGTATTGTCGATTAAAAAATTGATCAAATTTAAGGTACGTTTACGTCGTGAGTTCGTGCTAGGGTTTCTGTTTTAGAACTGAAACGTATGAAAATGCAATTTTTATGCAATATTTTCGAAATAGGGACGTAGATGGTAGACGTCATAATGTCTTCGAATTTTTTGGTTCTTGGACGTGCCGGTTTCCTCACGATGTTTTCCTTCACCATTTTGAGAGCAGTGGTAAGTCACTGTCGGACTGCATAGAAAAGAAAGAGAAGCGCGATGACACAACGCTGGTAATTTGTTGCAAAATATGAAGCAATAATTTAATTTAAAAAAATCTATTGTTTGGACTAAAAAATTAAAACAATAGTGTTTTAGTATGTTGCTTGTAGAATAATCTGACAAAAATCAGAATGATTGTATGTATATTAGTATGGTTTCTATTGTAAAAATAAGGTTTTTAGAGGTAAATTCATGATTTTTTCTATCATATTAAATTAATTGTATTATGTTTTCAATACAGTAACTACGTAGCATATATCCTGAAGAACATCATATATTTTTTTGGTTTTGTTTACTGTAGTCGATCATTTACATTTATTGTTTTTAAAACTTGCGTTTTTTGTGTCTAGGTCCTGTAAGCCCCTTAAATAATATACACAAAGTAGAGCGTCTCTCTGGATTGGAAACAACGATTATTTTGATTTTCTGCAAGTCGTCCTAAATGGACGACGAATTATTCGACATACCTACTGGAAAATTGCGGCCATTACCACTGGGCCACCGCCGCTGCCACGATAGGTACTAAGTATTTACAAGGAACTTGGGCATATAAAACTATAATAAATTATGATGTTTCACCACATAGTAGGTCTCTTTTATTTGCCAAATCACGAAGTTATTTCAAGTCAAACTTTTCTCTACTAATTCTGTGTACGGGTCGCTTTGTGGTTCCGTTCAATCAGTGCCAGCTACATAAGTGATTGATTTTTGAAAATCGGTGCCTCTTGTACGTTGGTACCATTTACCTCTTATTATTCGAGTTGTGGCCGCACTTTGCCTATTCAACGTTGGATACAATGAACTAAAGAATCTAGATAAGTACTTCTATACAAATTGCTATGAAAGAGCCGTGTAGTGTTCTTTATAATGCTACGTCACTGCATGAGTGTGAAGTATTATTGTGAAATATGAGTGTGAAAACGCTTAAGTACGTAAGTTGTTTAGGTTTTTGCGATGATCTATTACAGAAAGTAACGTTTTTCATCGGTGCTTTTTGAAATGATTGCTTTTTCTGTATTCATTTAAATCGAATACTAAAAATTTTTACCCTAGAAAGCCTTTCTAGCTACCAACTATTTCTTGGGAATGAACCGCCGGCATCAGAAGCATTGTTCTCTTTCCAATATACGATCCTTTTGTACGTCGCGTTACGCTAATCTCCATAAATTACATTTTGATTAAATGTTATTGTTGTTCGACCTCCGGCAGTCATTTTGTCACAGTGGTGCTGAAATAACCAGTTTAGATTAATCTTTTAGATGCTGTATCCCCTTTTGTTAGTTCGTCAACCCCTTTATTAAATGTCTAGTTAAGAATGTCTTTGTCTGTTTTGATTTGGTGGGATGTTTTAACCTTTTTCGAAACACTCATAAAACTAATGATTGATCATGATCATCGCGTTATCTGGCTCTGCCTGGGTGAACTAATTACCCCCAAAGTTCAAAAGCACTATAGAGAGATTAGATTAGCTCTCTCTCCTTTAGGATTAGGTACACACAGCTCCATTAAGTGGTTACCCCTGCAAAAGACATGTGCGTTCAAATCCGTGATAGGCCCAAGTTGGTTTTTGTATTTTGCAAAAACATTTTATTTTAAATAATTTATTGTTTTTGTGAATAAATAAGTTTTAGATAGTATTTATTTTTTAAAATTCTGTTTTTATTATTGTTTTTTTCAATAAAACGTTAATATTTTTATTATTGCGAAAACGACAAGCAATAATAGGATTAACATTTACGAACGTTTTAATCATCGTCTAAATAGACTAGAGGTTTCAAGACCGCTTGCCGTGCCTATGAGTGGAAGTTCAAATCATGGGCACGAAATGTGCTTTTTGTTCATTATAATTATTATTTTAATATATTTTTCTATTTTGTTTTAGTAATTATTTATAAAGAATTTAAAAATAAAGAAAAATAAAATACCTTATTAATCATATAATAATATTTATTATTGCTATTATTTAACAAAACTATGATCTTATTTTACAACAAAGATTTATTTTGATTTGATAATTTTATTTACAGTTATCTTAGAAACCAGAAGTGAGGACAGTTTTTTAAAAAGAAAACACGACACGGCCTACACAACTATTTATTTAAATTACAAAAACCGTTACAAGAAAATAATTCAATACGATCACTAGTACGCGTCCGTCCCGTCCGAGCTCCGCAGCAAGAGTCCCCCGAGGCGAGTGAGCACACGGCTTATATAGTGTGTCAACCCCTCCACTGACAGCGTCATAGCAGCGACGTTATGTCCCCGCCCTTTCTGCTGTCAGAAAACTCTAACACGGCCTCTCCTGACAGCTGAACGTCCTCGTCAGCTTGGCTTCCTGGATTCGGCTCCTCGCCCGTCTGGTCACCACTGGATGGATTCTCCAATGGTAGGCTTCCTTGCGCCTGGTCATCATCATTTGACTCGTCATCTGGAACATACCAAAAAAAAAACAACAGCAGTTTGAAAGCTTAACTTGGAGCTATCCATTGTAATGAAACTACAAGCGTTTTACTACAACTTCCAGCAATAACATCAAAATAGGTAGCAGATAGGTTATTGTTACACCAATGAAAGAGTTCCGGACCTCAATCACTACTGAAACAATAACAAATTCACCTGGAAACCACTATCGGGGTTCCAGTAGTCAGAAACACCTGGCAACCACTATCGGGGTTCCAGTTATCAACATCACCTGGCAACCACTATCGGGATTCCAGTGATTAACATCAGCTGACAACTACTTGACGTGCTAGCCCCAGCTATGTCTTGATCACAATTTGTTATGTCATCTCCTGCAATGTGAAAAGCATAACACGTTAAAAAAAAGTGAGACCAGCAAGGTTTAATTTTGACCTTAGTTATACATGAAAGCTAAATTTAAAGCAATTAAGTTATTGAAGGTCACAGCTATGGTAAACTCTAAGAGTATTACTTGAACTGATCTCTCATTGCAGGCGCAAGCGTGTACTCAAGCGCCCACAAGTAAAGTGTGTAAGGTAAAAGTGCTTATGATCATAAGCAACTTCACAAAACTAAAAGCGAGTAAATTCGAATGATGGGCTTCCGGACTTCCGTCAGTCGAACACCCGTAAAAAGTTAAATACACATGAAAAGCATAACGCCCCACACACTCCATAGTCTTATATGACAGAGGCCCCAAGTTTGCGTGTCACCCACATGAACACATACCTAGGCCCCAAGTTCGCATATATGGGTTCATGAACTAGTAAATTCATATGAGGAGTAATAAGCTGTTATGGATTTCATGGCAGGGTATGACAGAGGCCCCAAGTTCGCATGTCATAGGTGTAGTCGCGACAGAGGCCCAAAGTTCGCATGTCATAGATGTAGTCACGAGAGAGGCCCAAAGTTCGCATGTCATAGATGTAGTCACGACAGAGGCCCAAAGTTCGCATGTCATACAGGTAACCTCGACAGAGGCCCAAAGTTCGCTTGTCATACATATAACCACGACAGAGGCCCAAAGTTCGCATGTCATACATGTAACCACGACAGAGGCCCAAAGTTCGCATGTCATACATGTAACCATGACAGAGGCCCAAAGTTCGCATGTCATACATGTAACCACGACAGAGGCCCAAAGTTTGCATGTCATACATGTAACCACGACAGAGGCCCAAAGTTCGCATGTCATACATGTAACCACGACAGAGGCCCAAAGTTCGCATGTCATACATGTAATCACGACAGAGGCCCAAAGTTCGCATGTCATACATGTAACCACGACAGAGGCCCAAAGTTCGCATGTCATACATGTAACCACGACAGAGGCCCAAAGTTCGCATGTCATACATGTAACCACGACAGAGGCCCAAAGTTCGCATGTCATACATGTAATCACGACAGAGGCCCAAAGTTCGCATGTCATACATGTAACCACGACAGAGGCCCAAAGTTCGCATGTCATACATGTAACCACGACAGAGGCCCAAAGTTCGCATGTCGTCGTCGTCACTCACCACCCTCATAGAAGGCTGAGCAAGTGTCCACTCGCCTCGCCACAGCCCCATGTATACTGCAGCTGACTGGGTCTTTTTGCCACATGACCCGGCAAGCAGCTCCAGCTCATAACGGTGATGAGGCAGTGCACGCACCACCTTGTGCGCACCACTTTGTACGCACCACTTTGTACGCACCACCTTGTACGCACCACCTTGTACGCACCTCCTTGTACGCACCACCTTGTACGCACCACCTTGTACGCACCACCTTGTACGCACCACTTTGTACGCACGATCTTATACGGACCGCGCATGCCAGAGTCCACTCACCACGCCACTGAACCATATGTTCTGCGGCGGCCCGGGCTTTCCCGTCGCATGAGCCAGCAGGCAGCTCGAGCTCGTACCGGTGATGTGGTAGCGCTCGTACCACCACTGTCATTCTGCTTGCACACGTCCTTGTGTGTTAACATGTAACCCAAAAAATCAACAGCAGTGCATGTTCCACTCGGCCAATTCTGACCACGTTTAATAAAAACAATAACAATCATTGATAACAAAAGGTTCCTCTAAGCCTTGTTAATAATTGTTCAGGAACTGCATAAACTTAAGAGTAGATCACATACAACAGTCATGGCCCGGCTGCCGCAGCAGCTAGTGACACTCGTGCCACCCATATAGTCATCACTTTAAGTGATACGACCAACACACATCACTTCCCATTGAGTCTACGACTCTCAGGTCATTAGAAAACCAACACAACAATAGTCTCCTTTGAGACCATGGTCCCCGCTGCACCACCAGCTGCCCATCGCTCCCTGAACAACTCACAAGTGAGTTGCAGTTACGACTACAGACTCTAGTGCTCTACTACTCGGTGGAGGAACTATCCTCACCGTCTTTTACGTTTAACTCGTTGGTATCTTGTCTATACAGGGATCTTGTGGTATCTTATACAACAGACAGTACTTAGTAAAAGCATCTACCACAAGGAGTATGTATCGGAAACCGTTTGACTCCGTTAGTGGACCAAGGACGTCAGTGTGAACCACCGAAAAGGGTACCTCAGGCTTCGTCCAAGATTCTATGGTCTTAGGAGACTTCACTAAAGCTTCAGTTTGACTAGAACTCGGCCGTACCTGACCGTGACCAATAAGCCTACTTAGGTATTCTAACTCTGTGTCTGAGAACGCGCATTTTTTTGATTTACTGAAAATCCCGCCTCAGTGAGTGTTTTTTTAATACCTCTCGCAAAGTTTTCAGACTGTTACCGACAGATTTCGACATTATTAACACATCGTCGATATATTATCAGGGTTTTGGAGATGATTCTTTGATAGACAACAGGTGCATCAGCGAGCCCATAAGGCATTTTCAAATATTCGTAATGCCCTTCAGGCGTTACGAATGCAGTTTTACTAATAGAGTCATCATCCTTCATCAGCACCCGATGAAAGCCTGTTGCCATATAAAGACTTGTAAAGAATTTAAAACTGCCCAGTCTGTCAATGTGATCGTCGATTAACGGTAGCGGAAATCGCTCTTTAATAGTGATGGCATTTAGAGCTCTGTAGTCGACGCACATCCTATCAGACCCATCCTTTTTCTTAACAAGGATGATAGGACTCGCGTAATTAGACTGCGACTCGCGAATGATTCCCTTACTAATCAAATCATTATCTCGTGAACGCGACGCTTTTCGTCTACGGAGAGTTTATAAGGTCGATAGTAAATTGGGATGTCACTATTAACTTTTATTTCCATACAACCAGTGTTTACTGTAGAGGTCGCTGTACCGGTAGTAAACGTATCAGAATACTCGTTTAACAGAGCTTACAGTCAACACGTTGTTAACGTGCGAAACCCTGAGTAACCGTTGAGAGTTATTTCTTCTAGTATACGTAACTCCGCTACGATTTAAAACATCAGTGCCAATCAAAACCGGAGCCTGAATACAATCCGGGGGAATAACAAACAGATCTACTTCTAAAGATAATTCACGGAAATTAAATAAGGGTGCATCCATACGAAGTAGACATTCCCGATCGTCCCGCTGACATATCTCGCGCCCACGATCGACTTCCGCACACCACATGTCAAAGTCACATTGGGGTCAAAATTAGAAATGTAGTAATGCTTAGATCTTACTTGAATTAGGGAAGAAAGTGCCCCCACAATCTTGTCCGCAGCATCAGCCTCTCGCGATGTCTCAGCGGTCATGGCTCCATCCGCAGCACACGCCTCCGCACCAGCGGCAACAGGTGCCCCGGCAACCACCGAAGCCGTCAGCGGCGGAGCGCCGCCCGGATGCGACCACATGGGAGTAGACGCACGTATAGCGTCTGAAGGCAAACGCTCCTTAAAGCGCTCGATCGAACCAGCACTCCATCCAAAGGGTCGCGTCGAGGGCTATCCCGACGCCCATACGAACTATCCCGGCGCCTACGCGGACTTTTAGAGTACTTACTCTAATCTATCACGACGACGCCTAGGAGATCTACTACGCGATTGACTATAACGGTCACGACGCCTTTTATAAACATCACGACAGCTATGCGAATCGTTTTCCCGAGAATTACGCCTAGGTGTATTCTCACGCGGCGTGCATCCACGACTCGACATGATTATGACTATAGGCAACGTAAATGACCATTACGTGAACAACAAACTAACCGCGAAATAAAGAATTAACACGTGGCGAATCACGTTAAAATGCACAGAAACTAATCACGGACAAAATCAACAACACGTGGTGAAAATTTTTAAATAGCCCCAAAAACACTATTTTCGGTTCAAAAGATGGCGAACGATCTAAGTCGCGTGTAGTTGAAACGAATCCCACTTCTGATCTTAGAAACCAGAAGTGAGGACAGTTTTTTAAAAAGAAAACACGACACGGCCTACACAACTATTTATTTAAATTACAAAAACCGTTACAAGAAAATAATTCAATACGATCACTAGTACGCGTCCGTCCCGTCCGAGCTCCGCAGCAAGAGTCCCCCGAGGCGAGTGAGCACACGGCTTATATAGTGTGTCAACCCCTCCACTGACAGCGTCATAGCAGCGACGTTATGTCCCCGCCCTTTCTGCTGTCAGAAAACTCTAACAATAATATACTATTTTGCCAACTGACACAATTGGGTTCCTAGACAAGTGGCATCCTATTAACGTAAACGATAAAACAGTAAGCGGTAGAAATATTTTAGATTGACATAACCTAACGAAATGTCACGTGACCTGTCATGTCGTCTCAGCATACAAATTTGACATTTGACAGTCTGACAAGTGACATCGAAAGAGACAAGTTTTGAAGCGTTTGCAACTTGTCTAGGAACTAGAAGTTAGTTTGGCAGGATTACAATAATGAGCATAATAAGTGAATAAACATGTTATCAATAGATAATCAATTAACATCTCTTATTAGCTCATGATATCTACTTAGAATATTTTGCTATACAAAGTAAAATAGTGGAATCAAATGAGTTAAATGTCTTCGTTGTTTATTTTGTTGTCATACTTAATTAATATAACTGCTATTTCTGGGCAAATCGCAATCGATCTCTTCGATGTTCTTCTGTTAGACATATTTTGCAGGTCGATAACTGTGAATGTTCACTGCGTGTAAATGTCTTCGAACCGTGGACAGAGATATTCCATGCCGTTGCGAACTGTAACGAGTGGATGTAAACGGCGGTGTAGTGTGAACCTTAACAATATCCCGATGATGTTCAGATTGGTCCGTATAGATCCCAGTAGTTCTCCGACCCCTGGACATTGTCTTAACATCGCCGGTTTCTTGAAATCTGCGCATCCATAAGCGCACCGTTTGTCTCTGTATAGAAAAAAATGGTTTTAAATAAGTTATTAAATACCACACACAAGATACCGCAAATAGCTCAACAAGAAAAAAATCGGAGAACACAATTAATATTATAATGAACTTACTGCTATGCCAAGCTGTCTCGCAATTCCTTTTATGCTCACATTTTGTTCACACAGAACAACTATTTTAGTTCTCATAAAATCATAAATAATTTTAAAAATTAATGGGTAAATCGTAGTCGTTTACTCTTCGCCGTTTTAAGTGAACGTATACATCAAACGTTGTAGTTATAACTTGAGGGTATGGATTAACTTTATAAAGACAACGTAAGTAAGTAAAATTAATGGATACCCTCAAATTATAACATCTATCGATTAGACATCCCACCTAAAGATAAAATGACTCAGACCATAGTAGATAACAATTTCAACGCAATTCATATGGGCTCGCTGGCTAGTTCGTCAAACTGCCGGTATGAGTATGTCGACGTTCGGTGATGCGATGGTTCGAATCTGAGTCGAAACAATGGGTTCTTTTTGAAGTATTCTTTAGATTATTTGTAAGGAATTTAATGTGTAACATTTTAAAACTTGAGGGGTTAGCACATACTGACGCTGTCTGTACGTGGCTTATACAAACATCACATTTTATGATATAAAGATAGAATATTCTTTATTATGTACACCATAAAAATTACAGATATAAATGTAGACAAGGGGTGACACAGTGGGCGGTCTTATCGCTAAAATCTCCTAAATATGATTCCCATTGTTCGAAAAAAAATCGTATTACTATTATTTACTCCCTACCGAATTTCTGCAGGGCAAAAGTTTGATTTTCTTCTTCCAAATTAATTGTTACCTAGTATCAGAACTAATAATAGGAATTCCTACTTGATCTAAAATGAATAAACTAGGTACAAGTACTATCTTTATTATACACTGAAAAAATAAGCAGTAAATAAAAATAAAAAAAACATTAAGGCTCCTACAAACAGGCGCGACACGCGATAAAATCGCGCGCGACACAAAGGCACCGCAAGTCGCGCAACGGGCGGTGCCTTTGTGTCAAGCGCGATTATATCGCGTGTCGCGCCTGTTTGTAGGAGCCCTTAATCTGAACTGCTTTGAACAACAGTTCATAAGTGCCTAACGTTCAAAACAGTATTTTTTACTGATTCGATAACAGTTAAAGCTTGAGGCAAAATGTTACCGTCATGACAGTAAACTTTATCGTTTTAAGTAGGTAAAATGTCACAACATTAACTGTTTTTTTTCATTTGGTGATATCGTTCAAACCATTAAAATTTACTAACATTGCAGTAATGGTGGTTTTCCTTTTTTTGTTGTTTATTTCATTAAATAGTATGTTTAATCATTAAAAGTTACCGTTTTGTCTTTTACTGTTTTACAAACATTTCTTTTTACTGTATAAAGTCAGTAAGTCTTAATGAAATCGCTTTAATGTGTTGTAGTAAGAAATTATTTTTTTCAGTGTCGTCATAACAATTTATACATCGCGTTTAGCATTGGAGGCGAAAAGGCAGAGTTGCATAAAATATCCATTATAGGAAAACAATGGGCCGATATCAAATTCATTCTCACGGGACACACAAACTGAATGTGACTGTTCGATATGTATTATTTTTACGATCTAAGGGATATTGGCAGAAAGTATCATCTATTTTCCCTATCGGAAATGGTATGAATTTCTTGTTTGACATGTGTTTATAACTTAAGGGGGCTTCATATGATGACTGACCATCCTAAAAAAAAAAAACACTGGCACTCCGGTAGTGCCGACAGAAGTGAAACTTGAACAATTACGAGTGTATTTTGTGAATCGTCTTATAAACAAAACACGCGTGTTAAGGTGTGTTCCTTATTTTATAGGGTTTTTTGCAAATCAGGTATGATGACCGCTCGCATGGAGCTCGTTGTCAGTTATATATCCGTGGTTCAGCGCCATCTCGTCGTTGTTGGATGAACTACGTAGTTAGTACGCGAGGCCCTCGTAGTTCTTCCCGATGTGCATAGATGGCGCTGTCCTCAACAACGCGCGTCTTACGTTTTACGTCTTACGTCTTACGAATTTTCGATCAGGGTCACGTGACCTGACGCGAGTTTAGAAGTTTTTACCCATTCCAAAAAAAGTACACAGCGCCGCTAAAGAAGTTTTCACTTCAAAAAAAACGGTCTTATGGCTAAGTAATAACAGCCGCACGGGTCGATCGAGCTTCCCTTGCCGCGGTTGGTCTTTGCATATTAAGACCCCTCCGTGCCTCGGAAAGCATGTTAAGCCATTGGTTCTGGCTGTCATGCGTGGATTTTTGGCAGTCGTTACGGGTCGTCAGAAGCCCGAAAGTCTGACAACCAGTCTTACAAAGAGGATCGTATACCCAGTAACTGGGTGTTACTGGGTTGTGGAGGTCAGATAGGTAGTCGATCCATGTAAATTACTGGTATTCAGCTGCATCCGGTGAGACTGGAAGCCGTAGAATTCGTACCGCCTCAGAATCATTAAATGTTATGTTGACTTATTAGCTGAATTAAAATCAGTATTTTTCTGTTTTTAATTTATCGAACCTCAGTCAATCTGTTCTCGAGATATCATCAAAAAATCCGTTTCATAAACAAAGTTTAACGAGAAAATTAATCATCTTCATTAAAATTCTTTTCGTGAATTTTCCCATTGCTATTTGGGGCGGAGACAAATCCAACAAATAAAATATCATAAAAATCGGTCCAGCAGCTCTTGTTATAAATGGTGTAACCAACTCAACTTTGTTTTTTATTCAGGAAAAATTTTTACCAGTGCGCAAACTGTAATAACTAAGAATTCAGCATAGCATTCTAGAACTCCTAAAGTAACGTAAAAAAAATTATAATCAATACATTTGACCGCGTAGGTCACTATTCTATGAAACAGCAGATTCTTTTTATTATATAACCGATGACAAATTGGTTAAAAAAGTCCTGTATAGATTTTAAAGGTTTATGTACCATTAAAAGCTTATTTTTCATCACCCCGATCAAAATAATAACAGTTTTCCTAGTTTCACGTCACATCCCTTACAGCGAGAGTCCTCTACGCGACAGATCAGACGCGATAAGATAAGCCTGTTAGCGTCATCTGTGCTGAGACATAAAAATAAATGTACGCAGTAAATCTATTTCTCTTCAACGCGCCCTTACGATAAGGTCAATTCTGTGAAATTGCCTTTGAACGCTGTTGAAATAGGTCGTTAATTTTTTAAACAAAACGTGGAGTAGGTTCTTCCTAAATATAGATATTTTATAAAATAATCAAGAGTAGGTATAATCCAAATTAACAGAAACAAACTAATAGTTTATGAAATATCTTTCAAATTGGTCCAATATTGGTCCAATATTAATTTTAAATAGGCGAGAGCCAAACCTAGAATTACGACTTTTTACTTAGGATTTTTCAAAAGTCTCTCCGACCGCATTTCCTCTTAATATGATTAAAAACCCACTTATAAATATAAGGTCTAAATGAATTTCCTCTTCAGAGACCTAGAATATTAATGTGCACCTACTTTTTCAGACTTAAAATTATTATTCTTTTCAAAGCTTATAATAGGAACTATGCAACTTTAAGCACGGATTACAAAAAAAAAACTAGTGGAAGTCTACAATGGCTCAGTATTAGGAACGTTGCCAGTCCATTGACTACGAGTGCCTGGGTTATTAAGTTATCCATTTTCTCAAACCGTTTTAGCTCAGTAGGTATAATAGGCTATTTTTCTTTTCACAGATTTATCAAATTATTATTAGTATATACGAAAATATTTATCATAAAAACTTTAGTTATGGAACATTTTACATATCTATAGCTAGGTACTTCCGTACGCTCGCGGAACAAAAACCGGGTAAGAATAAATTTTCTCATAAAAGCGGACATAACAAGGGTATGGGGCGGAAACGACTATAACTTAGATGGAGATCGGAAGACCTTTTCTGACGGACTACATATTTTCGGAAATCAATACGTAAGCAATGTAATTTACATACGAATTCCAAGAAATATGTCTTGGCCAAGCTTTTTAGTTATTTCTCATCTGGTAAACTACTTCAGAAAGATATTGTTCTATATAACGCGGAACAGAATGTCAGAGCATTAGTATCAATTCTCTCGCCTGTCTTGAGCAACGTATGTTAGAGGTTATATTTAATCTGAAGATGCATGAGAGTGCTTTTTCCATCCTGACTCAGAAAAAAACTTACAGAGCATTAGTTGCTTGTCATCTTGAGTGCGCCGTACAAGAAATAGAGAAACACGACATTTAAAGGCAACAGAATGGTACTGTCACTACAAATTACGTTATGTAAACAGATATTTGAAAATTGCCTTTAGACAGTGATCGTCGAGGACGCAGTTGTACCTATAATTGTCACGGGAGCCCCGGAACAATTATTTGGTGTCGGCCCCAAAGCGCATAATTTTACCAAGGCGGTTGACTTGTCAAGAGGGGAACGTAGGTCGGTAATTCATCCATCATTTGTCACCGATTGTCGGGCACGCGTACAGCGATGACTTTTTTACTACACCGAAATAGCCAATGGTTAGTTGTCCGACTAAACAGTGGGAACAAGCGCGGGGCCGGGTGTTCCGGGTAATAGATTACAGTGTCACTCTGGACGACCGTTGTCAACGGCCAGCTGCGAAGCTGTCAGCCGTTTCTGTACTAAAACAATTTTATCCTGTCCCCTTAGTGTCGTATCGCAATCTACTTGATTTTAACGAGACTACATTGTGGCTGTGGGAAAACTTAGAAAATTACGAACGGATTAGAGGGCGTGGGGTGCCGTATTTTGAATGTTTTTAGAGTTGGTTTTCTGTTTATATAAAGGTGCTTAAAGGTTTTACTTTTTAGTGGTGGTTTATGCACCGACATTTAAATTGCCATCAATTACTGAAATGTTTTAATATGAAAGTGAGACGTTAATGGAAAAATAATCTTAATATTTTTAGCTTCTTGCAAAGAGCTATGGAAACAAAGGAACCTGATCCGAAGTACCTACCTACTGTCATAATATACTTACAATATTTTAGTCCAAAAAAATATAATAATCTAATGAGTCTTAACTGATCCAAATTGCTGCTCATAATTCCATAATTCAACCAGCCCCCATCTTTCATGTTTTTAGACCATATCGATAGCATTTTTATGCGCTTTAGTACGGGGCTATAATTTCCTATTCCGATATTCCATCAGATAAAACTATATTGAGGGCATCATAGCTAAAGGAGGTTCTAAGGCATGAAGTATGCATGAACCTTACACGGAAGCGAGTATTACCTACTTTGGTGTATATTTTCAAATAAATTCGTAAGCCACGTATTGGTACAGACGCCAGCACATCAAGTTACTACAATCTGTCAAATTTCTTTAATAGATTTTCAACTTTATTGCTAAAGTATAAGGTTCAAAGTTGATTGGGAAAATTTTACAGTTTCGGGTAGCTTGATGTGCTGGCGTCTGTACTTTGACAGCTCTATTGGCACAGCGAATAAGAGGCATAATTCTAGAGTTTAGAAATAGTTGCTCGATTCCCGTATGGAACAATTCTGCGATCTAGGTGTAGTCTTTATGTGTATTTTGTAATCGCATTATGTAGAAAACCAATCAATACACGTTAAGCCGTTAGTCATGGCTGACGTTCTCTTTGAAATCTTTGATAGTCGTTATATGTAGGTAGTCAGAGTCCCAAAAGTCTGACAACCGGTCTTACAAGGGGTATCGTCGTATTACCCAGTATTTTGGATATGGACGTCAGATAGACAGTCGCCTATGTAAAATATTAGTATTCAGCTGCATCCGGTTAGACTGGAAGCCGACCCCAACATAGTTGAGAAAAGACGTAGGCATATTGATAATGTAGAAAATCCTAGTACTCGTATTTCGCCAAATAAACAATTCCTTTTCTAATTTCTTACATCGGATTTTACACTTTTTATTTGATCTTTATTTTTTGTTTTTATCTAATGTATATAACTGGTATATTGTGTTCTTTAAGTCTGTGCTAAATAAATGTATTTTATTTATTATTTTTTCTTTGTTAAAATGGGGGGGTTTGTGTTTGCAAATTTATGTTTTGGTTTCAGCAACATGCTTCGCTGCTTACTGCTTGGCTTGGTTTTTGTAGACGCAAACCTACCTTGTCTCCTCCATCAGAGGCGGCAGGGTGGCGTGGTCTTGAGGGAGAGCGCAGCGGTCGTGTAGATCCTCAAGGCAAGTCTGGTGATGTTCCTTCTCGAGGTTGCTCCCCGTTATTGGTCTAATTCCTTATGAATTAGACGTAACAGAAATCACCGGGCGACTTACCTCAGGGGTGGCGAGGTCATGCCCCTGGGTGTTCACCATCAAACAAGAGCAGATGATGGACAGCAATGACCTCCCGCGTGTTTGTGCCGTGCGCGGGGACCCGTACGGAGGGATGAAGGAATCCTGGTGGTTGAGTGGAGCAGGTTGCACACAACACACCACTTTGGCCCGGATTTCCTCTTACACGGGAGGTAGTGGGGTAGCTACCCACTATCAACCGGCTGAGGCATCCCATAAGCGGGATGTCAAGCGAGGAGCGGCCTAGTGGGGGAGGGCAGCCGGCGTGGCGTGGGGTCTCGGGATGAGTTGCGGCATAGTCTCGTGTCGTATACAGTCCCGTGATCTTCCGTCGCGTGCGGGCTCGTCAATTTCTTGCTAGGCTGGTCCTATACCGAAGGAGTAGCTCTGGCGATCGCTCGTTGAACGGGCGACGTCCCCGACTGAGGGCTCCGTGGCGGGTGGAGAGCTCCAACGGTGAATTAGAAACATCCAAACCAATGGATAAAGAGACGATACCGTCAACAAACAAACCACAAGCTGCGTCCCGCTCGTCGGATGCGCTAACAAAAACCATTTTACCTAGGGCTGCGTCTTCAGATGCGCCATCCACATCCAACACAAGGGTTGCGTCTCAAGATGCACCTAAGCGGCAACTGTCTAAGGTCGCACACAAAAAGCAAAAACGCTCGGCTGCGTCCAAGGATGCGTTGAGGAAGGCAACCGCAAAGGATGCGCCACAACTGGCTGCGTCCCGAGCGATCCCAACCTCATCTGCGTCCACGGATGCGCCCCCTAACATAACCCTGACACAAAGGCCAAGGACTGTACTCGTTCATGGTGACTCGAGGAGTACTGCAGAAGTGGATGCGCCCAAAACACGGGCTGCGTCAACGACTGCGGACCCTGAGAGGGACCTGACGAGTCTGGCCAAAGCCCCACGTGCAGGAGCAGGGCAAACAGGCACCAACAAAGAAACCCCCCTCAAGGCGGTGTCGGCCACGGCTGAGATGCCAAAAGGCGAGGCCCCCACCGGCGCTAAGCGCAAGCGCAGCGAGAGGCCAAGAGGGCGAAAAAACCCTAATAAAACAAATATTATACCACCGGCCAGGGCGCAGAAGCGTTCGCGTCCCGAAGATTCCGTCACACCAACCGGGGTTAGCAAGAAAAGCAAGCCTGCTCGCTCCCGTTTGGCTGATGGAACTTTGGTGAGCTACGCCGAAGCGGCTGCGTCGTACAGGAGCAACGAGCTATGCGTTGCCGTCATGACCGAGCCCTTTCTGGAGATGACGCAGGAGCAAGCGGAGGGGATCCGCCATGTCATCGAGGACCAGCTCCGGGCTCTGCTTAAGGCTCCTGAACCGACCGAACTAACTGACACTAACCAAAACACCGCGATCCATTTTAGAGGTCGGGCCCACTTCGCTGAAGGCGTCCTCAAAACATGGTGTGAGGACGACTTCACAATGGCCTGGCTCAAAGGGGTCATAAATAACATTCCGTCCCCGTTACCGGGGACCAAGCTCACCGTTCGGCCTCAAGCTGACATACCCAAGAAGGTAATGTGCATGCTGTTTGTTCCCGAGAACAGCGAGGACACAGCGGAACTCCTCAGGATGCTGGCGAGGCAGAACCCGAACCTCAAAATGAACACCTGGACCCTGACACACGAAAGGGCCAGGCAGGAGCCCCCGGGCACCTGTCTCTTCTTTCGTGTGCCGGAGTCCATGGTCAAAACAATAAAAGACCAGCAACGGCGGGTATACTACCTCATGGGTTGTATCTACATCCGATTCCTGGAGGAGGGTGGTACCAGGGAGGATGCCGCCGCAACAACATCTGGAACAGCCTCGGGTGCGCCTGAGAGGGAGCCTGGTTCACCGCCTCCTGCACGTTCCCCGTCGTCTTCTGCGATGGAGACTGTTGGGGGGGCGGTGGAGTTGGCGACCTCCATGGCCGCGCTGGAGGTTCACTCAACAGCGGGTTCAACGAGGGATCCACCCTCGTCCGGTCTGATTTCGGACGAGGATTGCTTTCCGCCAGGGGAGAGTAGTGAGGGCGAGGACAGCAGCCTCTGCTCCTCTCCTTTGCGGGACTAGGATCCTGCAGACAAACCTCCAGCACAGCCAATCTGCGTCGGCCACCTTGCGCAGAGTGCTGGAAAAACAACAAGGAAAGACCATCGCCCTCATCCAAGAGCCGTGGATCAGGGGTGGCAGGATATGTGGTCTTAGCAACATCGGGGGTAAGTTGCTGCTAGACACCTCCGTTTGTAACCCGCGCACCTGCATTTTTATTCCAAAACATGTACCTAACCTCTTAATTAACGAATTCTGTTCAAGGGACCTGACAGCAGTCAGGCTTTTCAGAACCGAACAAGAACTCCCGGACATTGTACTAGCCTCGGCATACCTGCCAGGCGATGAGGACGTGCCTCTGCCAGAGCTCGCCTCACTGGTTGAGTACTGTGAAAAGGAGAAACTGGAACTAATCATCGCGACAGACTCCAACGCGCATCACACGCTCTGGGGTAATGTTAAAACCAACAATCGAGGTGAGGAAATGCTTGATTTTATTCTTAGTAATAACCTTGTTTTACTTAACAAGGGCTCCGAACCTACCTTCATAAATGCGAGATCACAAACAGTAATAGACTTAACTGTAGCAACCATAGGCATATCTAACTCCATACAGGACTGGCATGTGTCCACCGAGATATCATGCTCAGACCACAGATGGATCCGCTATACCATTAACTTTAACCTAACCAAACCACAGCCAAGAAGAGTTCCTCGCAATACGGACCAAGTCAGGTTCACTAAACTCGTCGAAGCTGAACTAAGTAGACTTCCCGCCCTTCCGGCTGAAATACCAGTAACCAACTTAGACGAACATGTAAACAACATCACACACATACTTATATCTAGCTATGAACAGTCTTGTCCCCTCACGACACCTAGGCAGGGAGCTCGCCATTCCTGGTGGAGTCCTGAGCTGGAAAGACACCGACGCAAGCTGAGAAGACTGTTCAACAGAGCTAGGAACACACGGTCGCCAGTAGATTGGGACCGATATACAACAGCCCGTAAAATATATAAAAAACTGATACGCCTCAGAGGAAGGAATAGTTGGAGGCGTTTCTGTACTAACATTGAAAGTAACAACCAGGCAATGAGGGTCAAAACTTGTCTTGCCCAAGAGACAAACCATTCAATAGGATGCCTAAAAAAACCAGATAACACATACACAACAAACGACGCTGAGACAAGTGAACTACTTCTAACCACCCACTTCCCAGGATGCCAAATTGCTGCCCAGCAAAGCTGGGAAATGCAAAGGGATAGGGCCACGTGTAGCCTGGATTGGGAAGTGGCGTTGGAAGTGATTGATAAAGACAAAATAACATGGGCAATCAACACCTTCCTACCTTTCAAGGCAGCAGGACTGGACGGTATTTTCCCGGCTCTGCTCAGGTGGAGTCAGGATATATTGGCCGATCACCTCGTTAAGGTGTTCCGATCCTGCCTGGCCCACCGCTACATTCCTTTGAAATGGCGGGAAGTAAAAATAATCTTTATACCGAAACCTGGTAGGGGCGACTACACCCAGCCCAAATCTTTTAGACCTATAAGCCTCTCCTCGTTCTTCTTGAAGACACTGGAGAGGCTGGGGGATAGGAAGATTAGATCCCAGGTTTCGTTACAACGACCTCTACATCCTAATCAACACGCCTACTGTGCAGGCAAATCAACTGAATCAGCACTTCATAGCGTAGTCTCACGCATAGGTAATGCTCTTAAAGCCAAAAACCCAACCCTAGGCGCCTTCATTGATATAGAAGGTGCTTTCGACAAAACTAACTTCGTCAGCATCGAACAGGCACTTGCTACACACGGTGTTGCGCGAACACTCATAGAATGGATTAATAACATGTTAAAACACCGAGCTATTCAATTTACCGTGAACACCACCACACGAGGTATCGTGAGTAGAGGCTGCCCACAAGGTGGGGTGCTGTCACCACTGCTGTGGAATTTAGTCGTAAATGAGCTCATTTTAGAGCTCAACGCCAGCAGTCTGTACTCAGTGGGATACGCGGATGACATAGCAATTCTGATTTCAGGTAAATTTGAGGGCATCTTATGTGATCTCATGAGAAAGGCCTTCAAAATAGTCGAGAGTTGGTGCACGAAGCACGAACTATCGGTTAACCCCTCGAAGTCAGAACTAATAATGTTCACCAACAAGAGAACTCTTGGACCTCATAGGCTCCCAAAACTTTTCAACACGGAACTAACATTGAAAGACGAAGTCAAGTACTTGGGGGTGATTCTAGATAGCAAACTGCTCTGGAACAAGCATCTTGACTACAAACTTAATAAAAGCACAATTGCACTCTACCAATGTAAAAAAATGTTAGGAAAATCATGGGGGCTCTCTCCGAAGATTACCTTGTGGGTTTACAAAGCGCTGATCAGGCCAATGTTGGCTTATGGCGCTCTGGTTTGGTGGACGAGGACAGAACTCTCGACCACCATTACCAGACTACAACGCTTCCAACGACTGGCCTGCTCAGCTACCACTGGCTGCATGAGAACCACCCCAACAGCAGCCATGGAGATAGCCCTTCAATTAACTCCCCTTGACCTGTACATACAGCAGGAAGCGGCGCTAGCTGCCATCAGGCTAATGCATCTGGGCATATGGGGCAAAAACATTACTAGTCCACACGCTAAAATCCTGGACCGGGCGATTGAGTACCAGCCTCTCATCGCTGCCCCGTGTGATAGAACACCAAACCAACCGATGTTTAATAAGAACTACATTATACAAACAGTTCAGGAAGAAAGGGATCAGTCAGGAGTCAACGAAGTGCGCATTTATACAGATGGCTCTAAAACACAAAACGGTTCAGGTGCTGGCGTACACTCCCTTGACCTCAATATTAACTTTCACATACCACTAGGCACATATAGTTCGATCTTTCAATGCGAATGTGTTGCCTTAGCACAAGCTGCAATAGCAGTAAAGCGCTTAGGCATCCGGAACTACGGCATTAAATTCCTATCCGACAGCCTATCTGTGCTTAAAGCTTTAGGTAGCAAACAAACTAACAACAAACTAATTTTTGAGTGCCATCTAGCTCTGGAGAGTTTATCGACGTCCAATCGTATTACTCTCCAGTGGATCAAAGGGCACAGTGAATCTCTGGGCAATGATGCTGCAGATGAACTTGCGAAGAGAGGCTCCGATATGAGGGTGTTAGGCCCGTACCCACTTCTCCCTTTGCCTTTCTCACAATTTCGTGCATGGATTCGCCAAAGATCGACCGAACTCCATAACAACAGATGGTCACGGGCAACAGACTGTAGACAGTCAAAATTGGCATTACCAATGATACACCCGCGATTAACCAAAAAACTTCTCAGCCTGAGTAGAAATAACCTTAGAATAATAATAGGCACAATTACGGGCCATAATCTCCTTAACAAACATCTTTTCAACATAGGCGCCACGGACAGCCCCCTCTGCAGGGGCTGCCTTGATGCCGAGGAATCAGCCGCCCACGTCATCCTGGATTGCGAGGCCGTGGCTTCTCAACGTGCAGAAATCCTCGGAACAATGAGGTCGCTCCGCGAAGCCTGTGAAGCTCCCAGGAAGCTTCTGTGCTTTTGGGCGGAGCTAGGCTGGCTCGGTTAGCCAGAATCCCCACGCACAACGGACCGAATGGGAGTCTAAGTGCGGAAAAGGGAGTCCCATCATCATCATCATCATCATCATTTGTTAAAATGCCTGCATTTTTAAATATTATAAGTATGATTGATTATCAAAAAAAATACTGACAAGTACAGAAAAGTTCCAACCATTTGAAAGTTTTGCACAAAAAGCTAATTGAATGTTATCTGAAAATGTTGCCAGACTCGTTGTGAAACAGGAAAATACTTGGTGAGTATCTCGCTACTTTTATTATTGCGAAAGTTTCACTTGACAAGCCTTACAACAACAAGGGGGAACAATTACGACTTGACGTTTATGTATTTCTATTGAAAAAAAAGCTGGTGATTTTAGAACATATCTTTACGAAAAAAATTATTAATTATTAAGAACAGTTACTAAACTGCTCTTAAAAATGATCACACACATTATAACGAATGAATGAATGAATGGATAGTAGCTATGAATGAATTTATTTCAATCTTCGAGGAGCCATTGATTTGGATATCATTATTGTGAAACGTGTCACTTGTCCAAGACATTTTATTATCAGATTCATAGAACAAAATACTGCAGTCATCTATTCAGGAATGGTAAGTATTACTTTTCTTTGGCTTAGGGAAATTGGATATGTATCTGTCATGCCAAACCCTTCATAATTTAATCTATATACAGTTTGAACTATACAGCCGATTGCATATGCATATCTAGCTATGCTGTGAAATCCCCAAGTCATCGTTTATGACAGATTCGGGGAAAGACGGGCTTGTCTATTAGTTGCCAGGGAGGCAGGGACCAAAAGGCATAACGCTTTCACCGATTTCAGTAAACGAGAAGTCGTTAGATTCGTATTATTCGGCAGTGTCATATCGAGGTACGTGACGTCACGCCTAATCCAAAATGGCGGATAATACTCCCGAAATTGAGAGAATGAGTTACCGTGTAGTTAGTTGTCGGGATGAGATTGAAGTTTTCGCATATTACTCGTAATAAGTTTCAATCAAAGATTTTGGGGGATTTTTTTTGTGGGAATTCCCCCAGCTAGGTTGACCGACTACCTTATGAAAGTGGCAGGACAGACTGGATGTGGAAGGCGGAGAACAGGGTGTAATGGCGCAGCTTGATAGAGGCCTATATCCAGCAATGAACTGTGATAGGCTGTGTTGATTGAAAGCTTTTTGTGTTCGATCAGGCATAAGGCAAAAGTAAGAAACGACTGTATTCTTGGAAGTTATAGGCAGAGATGTATATTCATGTCACCCATATTTTTCCAGGTATAAAATGATTTAAATTAGTCCAGTTGAAAGGGGAAATCATAAAGAAAATATTAAAAAAAAAACATCCGTATTGAGAACCTCCTCCTTTTTTGAAGTCGGCTAAAATTCCAGAAGATCTTTCACTTTCTTTCTTCTAAGGAAGTAATGTGTGCAATAACATTACTTCCTTATAAAAGTAATATAGACCTTCCTAGGTGTGATAAAAATACATTTTATGAAGATAAAAATGTACCACCCATTCATTCGCCTTTTCTTATTTTAATATCCGCTGTTTCTAAAGGCCTTTAAATATTTTGTTTGTATTATATCTCAGATGTGTTTACGACATCACTCGAGATGCTCCGTGGGCGAAGCTTCTTTATCGACCTTTTTTTACCTTTAAATATTAACACAAGATTGAACAATAATGACAAAGGACTGACACTGCTTTGAGGTCAGAACAAAAACATTCAGAATTTATTTCTGCCGTCGTGGTTAAAAGCCGTAACTACATTTTTATCAAAAATGACTTAAATATAGGTGCGGACTTGCCAAAAAATCGGCCACCTTTCTATGTAGGTGATTAAGCTGTAATGCGTTTGTAGCCAAAGTTGCAAGTAGTTAAAATGGCATAGTTAAGCCCTGGAAACATTGCTCTCTAAAATGAAAGCTATAATTTCCACGTTATCGCCCTTTCTTATTAGTAAAACTATTTTGCATACATGAAAAACCGTAACTTTTGTTTTAGGCCTTTTCACATTATCACATTCATCGATCGTGATTTCGGTATCCTACAATCAAAAGCCGTAATGGTTGTTACGGCTTTTCGTCTTTGTATATCAAGATCATCTGCCTAGCCTTTTCCCAACTATGTTGGGGTCGGCTTCCCGTCTAACCGGATGCATCTGAATACCAATACTTTACATGGAGCGACTGCCTACCTGACCTCCACAATCCAGTTACTGGGTAATACGACAACCCTTGGTAAGACTGGTTGTCAGACTTTCGGGCTTCTGACTACCCGTACCGACTGTCAAAGATCCACGAATGACAGCCGGGACCGACGGCTTAACGTGCTTTCCGAGGCACGGAGGGGTCACGGCATGTAAAGATGGACACCCATCCACAGACCAACCGCGGCAAGCGTTGCTTAACATAATCGATTGACGTGTGCGGCTGTTAATATTTAGCCACGGGCCCCTCAAATTAAATGACTAATTATACAAATAAATTCAAAAACAAAAGGACACTTATTTGGTAAAAGTATAATATCGCGCGCGACACAAATTAAGGCACCGCAAGGCGTGCAACGAGCGGTGCCTTTACGCATACGCCCGAGATATGTTATTGTATAAAAATAATAATTAAATAATAAATTCTCTATTGGCATACAAAATCTGTACAAACAAAGTTAAACAATGACTTCTGCGTTACGTAAAAACACTTGTGTTACAGGAGCCAATGTCTTCTTCCAATCAGTACGTATGATTTTATCCAATACACATTGTTTGCAATATACGTATACTTTGTTCGAATTTACTTTTTTTTTTCAGGATGGGAATTTACTTGACGACAAATAATAATAATAATAGAGGCATAGAGGCAAGTATATACCTACGAGTAAATTAATATGCAATACATACATGACGTAATATCACGCCTGTATTTACTGAAGGGTTTGGCAGGAGAGCACCTGTAGTACCCACATTTCACCAATTATGTTTATGTCCCATGTAAAAGGGAACGAGCCAATTGCCATATTTATTTTATTTCGTCTTCTCAACGTCCGTGTGTCACTGCATGGATCCAGCAGAATATCAGCGTCAGGTATATTTGCCTGACACATGCTGAGCTGGACTCCCATTTAGTGCAACCTTGAGACACACACCGCTCTGTGTGTTTCGTTATTATTTTATTTTAAGTATTCGTCATAGTGTCATTTTTAGGGTTCCGTAGTCAACTAGGAACCCTTATAGTTTCGCCATGTCTGTCCGTCCGTCCGTCCGTCCGTCCTCGCTTAATCTCTGTGACCGTTAGCACTAGAAAGCTGAAATTTGGTACAAATATGTATATCAATCACGCCGACAAAGTGGTAAAATAAAAATTGGAAAAAAATGTTTTATTAGGGTAGCCCCCCTATATGTAAAGTGGGAAGTGATTTTTTTTTAATTTCAACCCTAACGTGTGATATATTGTTGGAAAGGTATTTAAAAATGAATAGGGGTTTACTTAAATCATTTTTTGATAATGTCAATAATTTCGGAAATAATCACTCTAAAAGTAAAAAACAATGTGTCCCCCCCTCTAACTTTTGAACCATATGTTTAGAAAATATGAAAAAAATCTGAAAAGTAGAACTTTATAAGGACTTTCTAGAAAAATTATTTTGAACTTGATGGAAACAAGTTTTTGTACAAAAAAGACAAAAAGTTGTACAAAATAATTTCTGGACTAAGTTTGTAGTATAATCGTATATGCAAGCATTTTTTACTTTTAAACTCATAAGTGGCAACACTTATTGTGACGGACGGGAAACTACGGAACCCTACACTGAGCGTGGCCCGACACGCTCTTGGCCGGTTTTTATTTCGATGTGTTTACTTTTTGTTTCTTTATCGGCACCTTGTTTTATAATCATGTGGGTAATTTGGTTATGATCTAATATTGTACTTTTGTGTGTTGTGCTGTCTTCTTGTGTGTCCCAAATAAATGGTTTATCTATCTATCTATATTCAACCGGGTACAAATCGAGACTCCGGACTGCTACTGAAAAATTCCAGATAGAAAACCTAACAACCCGACCCTAGAATTGAACCTAGGACCTCATGCAGACTAACGAAAGGGAGTAATAATATACTTAATATAATCCTACTAATATTATAAAGGCGAAAGTTTGTGAGTGTGTGTGTGTTTATATGTTTGTTACTTTTTCACGCTCAAACGACTGGACCAGTTTTGATAAAATTTGGTATGGAGGTAGCTGACACCCTGGATTAACATATAGGCTACTTTTTATTCTGATATTCCATCGATATACGGGTGAAACCGCGGGGCGCAGCTAGTCATTATATGAATTAAACTAATGACCTAAGTTAGTTAAGATCTAGCTGTGTAATCAAGTAGGGCTTACATTGAAGTTAAAACAAGTAGCACATTCGATTCAAAACTAAAATACTTCTAAAACACGTGCTAAAGTTCAAATTGATATATATTACAGTACTCTGTTTTTGAAAAGTGTCTATTTCATTTACGATCCAGACACAGAGACACGCGTTGCAATCTTAGGCAAAGTTTTTGTGACTTTTCAGAATGGGCTTACAATAGTAACCTTCAGACAACTTTCATACTACTTACGTCTTACTAATTTACCTAATAGTAAAGCTGAAGAGTTTGTTTGTTTGAACGCGTTAATCTCTGGAAATAACAGTTGGATTTGAATTAGTAGATTGTTTGCCAAGGGAGCAAACAACAATTTTGAAGGCGAGAGTGTTTCTTTGAATCCAGAGCGAGCGAAGGATTCTAGAGTAGAATCCTGAGCGCAGCGGGGGATTCAAAGTACGTCACTCGATTAAGATGCTATTTTAGTCCCTATTTACGAATAATACACCAGATCTTTTCAAACAGATTTGTTAAAAACATATTTTTGGATTTGATAGCCTATTTGTTGAAGAAGGCTATTGGCTATTTAATATATTATATACGTTAAAACTCTTTGAAGCAAAAAGAAAAAAAGTCAGAAAGAACCCTAAGTGAAAACGAAGTTATAGCGCGGGCAGGCGATGCGATGCGATGGGGTGTGTCGGGGAACAAGAAATTTCACGCGGACGAAGTCGCGGGAAAAAGATAGTGTCCATTATTATATACCACTTACGGGAGACAAACTGTGACGCAATGAAAGTTTTCATAAAAATTCACGCTACCAGTTGGTGCCACTTTGACAAGACTTTTTCCGTTTCGATAATGAATATAAAATCTATAATGACGTTCATCATTCGTTCCATTCATTCGTTCATCATTCAGTCACGACTCACGACTAGAGTCCGTCTTACTAAAAAAGTCCCGCGGCAGTAGGACTTATTATTATTCATACAACAACCCTCTTACCTCACAAAACTTTCTCTATTTCAGATTGTGAATTTTGTTAACCTGTGCCTGTAATATGATTTTGAAATAAATAAATCAATAACGATTTGTGAACCGTCGCATGGCTGTAGCGCCGCGTCTGTAGGACTTCTTTCGTGAGACGGACTCTGAAAAACATACAGGCGCTTTGCCACTTTTGACAGGTGCCCGAACCTGGCGTCTCAGTGCTACCACCTAATGAACGTCATTTCAGAAAAACCCTCATTGAATTTTAGAATAAAATTGATAACTAAAGAAGATCTGAAAAAAAACAAAAAAAAAACTATTCAGTGAAGCGAGGTAATAAATAGCTGCCTTAAAAAATCTAAAACGTGATGGTGTTAAATTGTGTGCTAAAAACCTTGTTTTATGTTCATTGCTCATCGTTTCGAAATAAAAAAAAAACGGTTTTATAGTCAACCATATTAAATACGAACTAAATAATACAAAGGACCAATTTTGTAACAAAACGCCTTTAGAGGCATGAGGAACAGGGTGTAAGGTTTACCCATCTTCCATAGAAAAGGGAGGATCCTCCAACCAGACGGGTGTCGTGTCTGCAACTGTGAATTGCGACGATTGATGTCGGCTATAACGCTAGTTGCGCCGTAAAATTTGCTTGCGGGATCCAGGATTTTGCGTGACCCCCAGTGGGTTCCCGCATTGTCGAGGTGGGGTGGCTCAGTAGCCGTGGCTTGGTCACCCACGGTGAAGCGAAGAGGAACCCGAGGAGGGGCCGCTCGTCAGGGCTTTTACCGGTAAGCCGACGACGTAGCGGCCAACAAGTAGGTTGCGGTGCCGCTTGGGCGACATCGAAACTGAGGCGGGCCGTGATGTCGTATGGGAGGCATCGCGGCTGAGGGTTGGAGGACGTGGCGGGAGAGGAATACCGGTATTGCGGTGCGCCGCAAAAAAAAAAAGGATTTTATGTGACGTAAGTGTGATGTGTAGTACGCATGTGGCGACTTAGATGGCCGTCACACGTCTATGGAAATTCCATATTAATCATATCTTAGAGGTTTTGTTAGCAGAAAAGGCGGGGACATCACGTCGCTGCGATGACGCTGTCAGTGGAGGGGTTGACACACCATGAGCCGTGTGCTCACTCGCCTCTATCACTTTTGCTGCGGAGCTCGGATGGGACCGACGCGTACTAGTGATCGTATTTAATTATTTTCTTGTAACGGTTTTTGTAATTTAAATAAATAGTTGTAGGCCGTGTCGTGTTTTCTTTTTAAAAAACTAATTATAGGCTTCTGATCCCTAAGACATATATATGTCTTAGGGATCAGAAGCCTATAATTAGTTTTTATATTACTAGCAGCACCCCGCGGTTTTACCCGCGTAGGTTTCGATTCCGTGGGAATATCGGGATAAAAACTGTCGTATGTCCTTTCCTGGGACTCAAACTATTTCTTTGCCAAATTTCATCTAAATTGGTTTAGCGGTTTAAGCGTGAAGACGGCACAGACAGACACACTTTCGCATTTATAATATTACTAGCTGCGCCCCGCGGTTTCATCCGCATAAGTTTCGATTTCGTAAAAATATCGGGATAAAAAGTAGCCTAGGTATATGTTAATCCAAGAGCCTATATGTTAATCCAAGGTGTCAGCTACCTCCATACAAAATTTTATTAATGCTAGTTCAGCTGTTCGAGCGTGAAGAATTAACAAACATAATATAAACACACACACCCACACACTCACAAAGTTTCGCCTTTGTAATATTAGTGTGATTCATTATTTCATATCAATCTGCCAAGCCATTTTCAAACTATGTTGGGGTCAACTTTCAGTCTAATCGAATTCAGCTGAATACCAGTATTTTACATGGAAAGACTGCCTATCTGACCTCCTCAATTCAGTTACTGGGTGACACGATAACCCTAGATAAGACTGGTTGTCAGACTTCTGACAACCCGTAGCGACTGTCAAAGGTCTACGAATGACAGCCGGGACCAAAGACTTTACGTGCTTTTCGACTCACGGAGAGGTCTTGATATGTTATAGATGGTCACCCATCCACGAAGTGGGCACCATCCACGAAGGCACCTAGCGTAGCTTCACCTTCGGTCAACCCATGCGACTGTTATAATTAGCCACGAGCCCCTGGCCAATAGAAATTTCTTGCTAACAAGATATTATTATTGTCAGAGGGGCTAAAAAATAACAGCCGTACAGGTCGATCGATTAGGTTAAACTACGCTTGCCGCGGTTGGTATGTGGATGGGTGACCATATTTACATGCCGTGACCCCTCCGTGCCTCGGAAAGCACGTTAAACCCAACGGCTTAACGTCAACGATCGACTGTCAAAGATCCACGAATGACAGTCGTTACGGGTAGTCAGAAACCCGAAAGTCTGACAACCAGTCTTACCGAGGGGTATCGTATTACCCAGTAATTGGGTTGTGGAGGTCAGACAGGCAGTCGCTCCATGTAAAATATTGGTATTCAGCTGCATCCGGTTAGACTGGAAGCTGATCCCAACACAGTTGGGAAAAGGCTAAGCAGATGATGAAGAAATTATTGTTGTTCACACAATATTATTCAACAAACTTATTATGAAACTAAACACATGTATTCCATAAACAACACCACATCATTGAATATGAATGAATGATTGAATGTACAATGATTAATCAATTCAATTTAGTGATGGGTCGTTACCGGTTTTACCGTTAACGTAACGTCAACGTTGATTTACGTTCGTCATCTGGTTGATCAACTATTTAAATTCGTCAACGGGTTATTGTGCAACTATTGTCAACTTGCAACGTAAATTCATTGAACGGTTTTTATTCAACGCTGCGACGTTCAACGAGTCTCTACATCTACCAACAATGGTACGTATTATTGACCGTTGCGTCGCTCGCAATCAATAATGTTATTTTCAACTTAAGTTTTCTAATTTGCTCAGTTCGTTACGTTTGCTTTCTCGAATTTAGTTTAGTTGATTATTAAACGAGTTGAATACGTCGTTGACGTATTCAACTGGTTGATTCATAAACGGTAAACGTTAACACGTTCACAGGAGATCAACGGTTGATTCAACTAGTTAGTTGATTCAACGCCCATCAATCACTAATTCAATTACTTATGATTGTCATTCATGCGTGCGACGCTCCCGAGGGCGGTCGCCTATAGCGTTCTAACCCTAAATATGAATATATGGAGCCGTAGTGAGCACGGGTACTCCCACGGGTGGCGCTCGCGATTTTCGCAACGAACTTGCCTCATAAATCCTTGCCTTACATGATGCTTGTTTGCATAATACAAGACTTAGCCGGCTTTGTTCCACAGTTTGATAGGTAGGCCGCAACGTGCGCGTCGGAAGTACATGACGTACTTAGTTACAGGTGGTGCTATTTCAAATATTAGTCTCATAAGTAAAAAGTCCTTGACTCGGTGGAGCGCAGAGCTAAGAGGCTCATTGGCGACGTAAAACTGGTGGATGCCAAGCTTCACAGCTTGGCTCATCGCCGCAAGGTTGCCTGCTTGTCGGTCTTCTACAGATTATACTTCGGTGAGTGTGCCCAAGAACTCCACGACCTCATTTCACCGGCCCCCTTCTACCTTCGGACATCCAGACGCACTGCAAGTTACCATCCCTACCTAGTTGCTATTCCACCAATTCGCACTAAGCGTTTTCAAATGTCCTTTATAATGCGCACAGCAAAAGAGTGGAACTTTCTACCTACGTTTGTGTTTCCGAGTGCATACAACCCGAATCTCTTCAAAGTAAGAGTGAACAGGCTTCTTCTGGGTGAGCTCACTCCATCGTAGACTTTGTCTCTGTCACCTCTGACCTAGACTAGAGTCAAGAGCACGCCCATTCCAAATAAAAAAAAAAGTCCCTCTCACGGAGAGGAGGCCTGTGTCCCAGCAGAGGGAACGTTACAGGCTGATTATTCGAAGCAAAAAGTTCCTCGTGGGTCGCAAGCGCGAGAGGTCCTGGGTTTGATTGTCAGATCGGGCAAAGTGCAGTTATTTGGTTCTTTCTCAGTAGCAGCCCGAAGCCTGGAATGGTGCCTGGTTGATGGCAACATGCTCGGCCCCTATTACATGGGACTTATACATATCTGGTGAAATGTGGGTGTGATAGATACAGTACCCGACGATAAATATTGCACATCGACCTTTACCTTTTTTTGTAATTTATACAAAGAATAAAAATAATTATCAAAAGAAGCAAATCATAATTGTTTTAACAGCTCCTAATAGATACCGGACTGTTTGTATTTCGTGCGACAGAGATAACGCTCTACGAAGCTGAAATTAGCCGATTGTCTCTGTCCAAAGGTCGATGTGCAATATTTATCGCCGAGTACTGTACGTGTACACCACTGTCTAACTCACCAGGACAAACAGGTTTGATGTTATGTGTATGTTAAGCTGGATTCATATTAGTGTGTTGTGTCGTGACGTGACGCCTTCTGACGCAGCGTTAGCCAATCAAAATTGGTTGTGATTTGAAGTAGTCCTGAACAGATTTGTATGATTGGTGTATTTTGTTAGTTACGACACAACATGACACAGTAATGTGTCTGTAGCTTTAGTCTCATCAGCGAAAGTTAGTTATTAATTGTTTGAAAGCTGTGTAGGCTAGTCATCAAAAAAAAAACTCTATTTTTGCAGCTTTCTATTCAGAAATTAAAGAATTCAGAAAGTTCTATTGTACAGTAGGCCGCACCTCAATTATAACAAAACGTGTATAAGCTGGCCTCTGATTCTTTTGAAACTACATACTACGCTAGGCGAGGTCAAGGTCAAATGTTACCACCGACGTCGACTGTAAGGAAATAATTTATGTAGAATTTAAAATGGTGATATAGAGGTATGAGAACAGGGTGTAAAGTTCACAAATACTCTATAGAAAAGGGAGGATCCTCTGACCAGGGTGTTGTGTCTGGCGGGCAACTGCCCGATGATTCATGTCGGGCCGTTGTATCTATCTATGCTAGTTGCGTGGTAAACTCTGCTTGCGAGATGCAGGATTTTGCGTGACGTCAGTATGACGCGTTGTTCGCATATCGCGTTGTAGATACCGCAACAGTGTTACTATTTTGCATTCTAACATATGATAGAGTTTATCTCAGGGAAACCACCTTTTCAGAAATAGAGTAAAGAAAGAAAGAAAATACATTTATTTAGCACAGACTAAGAGACACACAATACACCAGACAGAACAGTACGGTACAGTTCATTTGAATTATAATCACAAAAGTCAACAGTTTACACTTTCATAAAACATTGGGAACAAATTATTATTTCGCGTAACAATGGCACGAGGAACGCGTACGCGCAGTATGCGTGTGTATTTTAATAATAATCGTTTCGGAAGTGGTTTTATTTTTCCATGTTTACTATTACACAGTTTCTATCCTACAATGTGATAAATTACAATAATATTATTTACTAAATTATATCCCAGCTCAACTCAGCCTATCACAGTCCACTGCTGGAGATAGGCCTCTTCCAGACTGCGCCACAGCACCCTGTCCTCCGCCTTCCGCATCCAGTCTTCCCCAGGCACCTTCTTTAGGTCGTCCGTCCATCTAGCTGGGGGGCGTCCCACACGCATTATCCCAGCGCAGCCGAAAATTTGAGCGCAATCCTCTCGTCTCAACAGAGCGACGGCGACTGATTTAGTAATTTTATCTATGGCGACTGATTTGTGAAACAAAAATATGCTTGAAGTTCACGCAACGTGGGACGGAAGATGACTACTACCACGAACTAAGAACGTCGTAAGTGCCATAAGCTTGTCGTCTTAATAAAACCACAAATAAAAGGAATTACAAAGAATGCTTGCACAATTATTGTTGTCGCCTTGTATAATCATGTTTTTATCCTATTAGTAATAGCATATTAAGTACGATTGGAAAAGTCGTGAAAATTTGAGGTATCTTTGTGATATTTTTTTATTGACAAAATTTTATTATTTTGTGTTTCTGTTGCACAGTAAGAGTGGATCAATTTCATGAAATAAAAAAAAAATGGCCTAAATTCAATATTAATTGAATTTAGGCCATTTTTATTTTTGTTAGTTCCAGCTGGTACCTAATACTTCACTTTGCACTTGCTTGACTTTGTTCTGTCCTGTGGTACAGACGTCAGCACATCAAGCTACCCGAAACTGTCAAATTTTCCCAATCAACTTTGAACCTTATACTTTAGCAATAAAGTTGGAAATCTATTATAGAAATTTGACAGATTGTAGTAGCTTGATGTGCTGGCGTCGGTACCTACTACTTGTCCGCAGAAGCAACGAAATACCACGTCCTGCGGCCAAAAGTGTTCTTCCATGACAAGAGGCAGATAACAATTCGGTACGCGCAAAACAAACGAGTTTTTATTGTGATCAATTTTAAAATTAACTTCTTTAAAAATAATTTGAATGTGATAATGATTTTAGACAATAATTTAGGTACTAAAGATATTTTAAAATAAGTCCTGCTGCGAGTTAATGTAGTTATTTCAATAAAGATGTTAATAAAATTAGGCAGAAAACAATTCGGTACGCGCAAAGAAAAACATTTTTTTAGTGTGATTTTTTTAATGAACTTCTTTAAAAAAAATGGAATTTGATAAGTGTTTTAGGCAATAATTTACTAAAGATATTTTAAAATACTGCTTTGAGTTGACGTATAGTCATTTCAATAAAGATGTTAATAAAATTTATGTTTCTTTTTCTAATCATAGCGGTATTTTGTTGATTAGTAACGCTGTAATGCTCGAAAATAGTTAGTAAAATTGTAATGATCAAAACTAACCAATGAAAAAATTGAAAATAAATAATAGATGCCTACCTATTTAGCGTACAAACTATGCGATAACGATATCCTACCACATACATTATTTTGTTGCCAAATCTCCAATACCTAATAATTACTTTAAACATTTTCATTCTTCTACATACTTACGCGAAGCTAGTAGGAACTCATTGTTTTTTGCGAAGAGGAGATTATGTTAATCCGCACTTGTCGGTGTTAACAACCCAAGGGGATAATAATAGTGTTTATGCATTATGATAATGGGAAACCGTTCAGTTGGTAATAATATTGCCACTAGACACCCTAATTATTACTTCAATCCTAAAAGAACTGCGGAGTAATTACGTAACACACTAACTTTGGCAATGGCTTTCATTTTGACAGTTCAACAACATTCATTGCGTTATTTACGTTGTTGAGCAGACACATTTTTCGAACATATGAAGCAATGGATTAGCAATATCCTTTAAAATGATTCAGATCGGGATTGAAAGTGTGTTACGTAATTAGGGTGTTATTGTGGTTTTTTATTCGGTAGTTGTCGTAGAGTGTTAATCTGTATCGAGCCAGTCTTGAATCAACACTCCAATTGCGTAAGATACTTTCAATTTTTGAAGGAATTTGATAATCCATTGCTTCATCTATTTTTTTAACTTGCAATTAGCAATTTTACTTCACAGCGATTTAAAATATAATTAATTAAAACAGAGTTGCATTTCCTACACACACTTATAACATACTAACAGCGCCCCGCCGTTTTACCCGCATAAGTGTCGGTAGCCTATGTGTTAATCCAGGGTGTCAGCTACCTCCATACAAAATTTTGTCAAAATTGTTCCAGCCGTTTGTGCGTGAAGAAGTAACAAACATATAAACACACTCATAAACTTTCGCCTTTATAATATTAGTGTGAAGTGTGATTACGTACTATTTGTTACTTTGTATGTAGGGGTAATCTTCGGAACTACGGATCTGATTCTGAAATTTTTGCACTAATAAGACAAAAAGAGACAGACAAGGCATAGGACATTAAATGTCCTATCATTAATTCCACATCAAGTTTGATTAATAGCTACATATTGTAAAACACAACACGATCTAAGTTTACGAAAAACCAAAATACCCTAACACTGGGCTGGTTAGCAATGCTTTTAGTAACATTGCTTAAGAGGATTGTGACATGACAACGACCCTTGTCACACTAGCTGTGACGGTGACGCCATAACAAAGACTTAAGCAAAATATTTCTCTAGCGATAAGCTTAGGGTTTAATGCTAATCTTTGAACCAAAACTAATGTTTCATTACTGAAAGCCAGATTTAGGTTTGACTTTAGAGTACCCTTGTCCGCTTTTATGAGAGTTTGTTTGGAAAGAGTTCGTTTATAGAAAAGGGATTCTATTATAGTTCAATAATATTATGTCTATTTCTCACTTTTAAAGTCAATGCTACGTTTGGATGAAGCCACGTTCATTGAGTAATTTACGTTTTTTTTTTTTTTTATTTATCTGCTCAACAACGTAAATAACGCAATGAACGTGGCTGAACTGTAAAAATAATAAAAAGATTGCGATCAATTGCCTGTTTATGTGTGTTACGCAATTAACCCGCAGGATCCCCACGCTAAGCAACTGAGGTAGAATATAATATTTAGCTATTATAATATTATTTTAAAATTTTATTTTATACATACAGTACCCGGCGATAAATATTGCACATCGACCTTTGGAAAGAGACAATCGGCTAATTTCGGCTTCGTAAAGCGTTATCTCTGTCGCACGAAATACAAACAGTCCGGTATCTATTAGGAGCTGTTAAAACAATTATGATTTGCTTCTTTTGATAATTATTTTTATTCTTTGTATAAAATACAAAAAAAAGGAAAAGGTCGATGTGCAATATTTATCGCCGGGTACTGTATGTAGCTTTTTGTTTTTTTTTCGGGTTTTTCCATTAGGTAACTTTAGCAGTCTGGAATGACTTGGAATAATGATCCCTATTAGGTACTTAAGACCCTAGATTAATAACACTCTAAAATGGTGAAATACACAAGTTCATTTTGTGAACAAAGTTCACATCACGTTTTCCAGTGTTCTTAATCACACGTAACCGACCGTTGGATTAACCACGGTTTCTTTGTGAGCCACTTAATATAGTCCTCAACGATTAATTAGTTCATTACCTGAGCGTTCAGCTCATTTAACTCATAATTTGTAGGTATTCATCTTGCTAAGTTACGAGAGGAAGCGTGGCAAACTCTGCAGTAATTCTGCAATAAATGTACATATTTTCTTTCTTTCTTTGTTACTAGCTTCTGCCTGCGACTTCGTCCGCGTGAAACTCCGGGCCCCGACCCACCGCGTCGCATCGCATCGCCTGCCCGCGCTATTATTTCGTTTTCGAAATAAATTGCACTTGCATGCATGCCTAGGTTCTAATCTAGGACCTAAAACTCATAAGTCGGGGTGACGACCCCGACTGGGCCACCACTTCTTTCAAACATCCTTTTTAACTGTGATTAGCATTATAATTGAAATTTAGCTGATATTCTATCTCTAACAGGTACATTAAGGGGTAATTGACATAGCAGTTTTATTCGTGCTTTGAACGCTAAAGTTTGGGAGAGAAGTCTGGAAATGTGCCGAGCAATGGCAATGGGATCCTTCCCTGGGGGTTATCGTTTCTTACGTGTGATGATAGCTTTAAATGACTTGACTAAGTAGCCTCATTTTGCTTCCATGGGTATAATAGGGGAAGTTTAAGTGTGTGTATCAAGAGAGCAGGCAGAATCTACCTAAACTGCTTTCACAATAATGTAGGTAAACAAATATGTGTTTTTGGACAAACAACTTTAATATTCACACATGAAGTTCAGTTTACGATAAAAGTTAAAACATTTTTATGACGTTGTTAATAATATAATTACTCATTCTGAAATTAACTTAACTACATAACAGCAACTTAAAGTTGATTTTCGTTTAAGTGAAAATAACATTAATTGGAAACAAATATTTAAATAGACTTCTTTCGTGTCTTCTACCTGTAAAATATAATAACAGTCGCGGAAATTGGTGACATTTTTAAATAAAATCAAATGAAGTGGTGATTATGATGATCTTTCAACTGACTTTTGCTAAACAACGTCATAAGAAAATACTGATGGAATAGTTGCATTGCATTTGTTAATATTCGCTTGCACTTCAAGCCGCCATGGAACGCCTCCACGCTACACAGCGAGGCCGCGAGGTAACGCTACATGAGTCATGTTTTTTCGTGAGTGCAGCCAGCTTCATCGATTTATTAGACGTTGTCACGTCAAAAAAGAAATAAGGTTCTTAGTTGCTTTATTTTTAATAAGTACGGATGATAGGAACACATACGAGGTATTTTTGTCAATAAATGCTGAAATATCGCCCTTTGAGCCATTGTACGTGCTTATAAAAAAGGTCGGTTATACTGTCAGGAGCATGTCAAAGTTATTGAACCCAACGTTCCCTACGTTGCGTCAAAGTGGGCATTATTTATACAAAATAATGCCAGCCTTAGGTCCGTGCTAATAGAATGTGCGTCACCGGACTCTCCCGCCACGTCATCCACAGATTATTTAAAAAAATAAGGTCATTTTGAAATAGGTTTAAATGTCATCAGTCCCACCATCATTTATTAAATAGCAGCCAGTGTTTTTATTTTCAAAATTAGAGTATTCGAACCGTACCTACAAAAAAGTAGAATAAATTAATGTTACCCCGAAAAGTTATTAAGCCGTAACGTACTCATTAAATATAAATAAATGAGGTCCCGTAGAAAATATATCTCAACTATACGGTAATAAAGGCATATTTTGTCCGGATGCAAATTATCGACGTAAATTATTGTCAAATGTCTAAAAGAACGATTTATACGCAGTACCACAACAGAGTTATTGAAATATATGTCCCAAAAGACAATACACCGATGCGGGGCTATGTATCTGCAAACGAGATTATACCGTATAAAGCTGTGACACGGTATAGATTTGTGTGCGTAATTTGATCAACAATGGAAAAACAACAAAAATCGGTATTACGGTAATACTCAAATAAAACGCAAAGCAAAATAGGAATGAGTCGTTTTGCATTGAAGCATAAATCTAACAAATGGCATTTGCATGCAGAAGTACCTACCGAATACAATTCATTGCGGTATAGGTAACTGAGGGCTGGATCATTACGAAATTATTCTAAGCGAGGTAGGTACTATTGATATGGATGTAGATATAAGCTATCTAGAACGACTGTCTGTCTGGCTACTCATAAAAAATGTTTGTGAGCTGACTTAAGCAGTAGAGACCGATGTCTATGTGTAATATCCATGCTGTGACATCTTAGTTTATAGATAATCAGCAGCCTATAGCATTCCATTGCTGGATATAGGTCTCTCCTATTGAGTTATTCCGGTCTGATCCCCTGAACCCCCCTCCACCCGCCCTCCTCGATCCCCTGCTTGTTTGTCTTCTGTTTTAATCTCTGTCTTATCCACTATAAACTTTCTCATTCCAGTTTGATCCGCTTTTTCTTTTGTTTTTATTCCTGAAGGATCGTCAGCAACAAAAATTCAACTCGATTTTCGGCAACTCTCATCCAGCTGCTACCAGCCATCAAGATTGATAAATAAAGATAATAAGATAGATTAGTTTATAGATAAATAACGGCAACCAGTTGGTTATCTTTTAAAGCACGTGAATATTGTATATGTCAGAAGTTGGCCGAAACATCCCAGCGCTGATTTGCTTGATTTGTTCCCTCGTTTACCGATTGTTGTTTCTGCTGAAAGTTCAGTTTGTTTATATGTATGTGTGTAACTATGCATTAGTTTAAAAAAATATATGATTGACGTGTGACAAAAATAAAATCATTTATCATTTAGTATTTTATTCTGATATCTTATAGTAATTTACGAGATATTTAGCACCTGCCATATTTTGTCTCTGCATCACCCTAAGGCTGATTGGTAGAAAATGCCTTGGGCATTAAAACTGCCTTTCTACAGTATTTTCTTACTTGTGCATACAATTTCAATAAATCATTAAGTATAATGAAATTATACTTGATTTGATTTCTTCAATCTAGCCCGCAAAATCCAAAAAAATATTTGCCAAAAACTAAGAATAAATAAATAATAAATAAGTAAGAATTTTTGAAATTGTCGGGCGCCATTCTAGAGTAATGCTAAAGTACAGTTTGACGAGTTCTCGACTTCAAACTCTTAATTCTGAAACCGGGTGTTAATCTTAATTTAAAATACAAGAACTAGCCTTTTAAGGTATAGTGCTTTCATAGATATTTTATCTCTGATTCTACATGACTGTCCAAATTCCAGTAATGTTTATTCTCATTTTAATAAGGTTAATGACATTGAAAAGTCTGTCAAAATCATTGTGATCTTTATTCTCGTCACAATAAAGTTGCAATTAGGTTTTTGCTGACAGAGGTAAAATAACTGTGAACGCACTGTAGCCTTTTAAACTAAAGTACTTACGTAATTCTTATTTGAGTTTTTAATTATGTAAAAACTGCTTTGTTTGCTGCGTCTATATGACTTTTGTTAACGTAAACGTTATTAATTTGAGTTAATTTGCATCACTATAGTTTTTATTGAACCAGCTATTAAAATAAAATGTACCGTTTACTTTAGTATGTGGCTAAATACTTCGATAAGGGGTTATTGATTGTATTATGTAAATATAAGTATGTTTTTACTGGCCACACATATGTACCTAATTTGTTGTAACATTGTATGACCTCTGTAAATCCATGTTGTCAGCTAGGTACATTTAATTATTTTCTAGATTTTTTTATTGAACATATACCTACATAAATAAACTTATGCCTTCTTCCCATGGGGGTAGGCAACAACTACAGAACGCCACTTGCTACGATCCAAACATACTCCTTTTGCTTCGTTTACGTTCATACATCTGAAGGTAAATTTCCCGTTAGTCGCGGCTGGCTGCTTTAGTCGCGGCTGGTTGATGTAGTCGCGGCTGGTTGCTTTAGTCGCGGCTGGTTGCTGTAGTCGCGGCTGGTTGCTGTAAAGGAATCATTATCTAATCACGGGTTGTCGGTTTTTTACAACAACTAGCTACTCATAGACTAGACGTACTCTATGCTGCAGTGATGAATCAATGGCTATTTTAAAAAATGTTCAAAATCTAGTCGCAATCTCATCTTGAGCATAACCCAGGAGTACTGCAGCGCCTGAGTGTTTGTGTACCAGACCGCTATGTGTGGAGGCGGCGGCGCCCGCCACTGCTGGCCGTGCCGGTTGCCAGGACCAACCTTCTCGCCAAAACACCATTGACCTGCGCTATTCGGGTTATTAACGATCTTCACGCGAAGATCGATATATTTACATGCCATTTGAGTGAACTCGCAAAAATACTGCTGTTCCTTTTATGTTATAATGTAGATTAGAGTAGGCTATATGTTGTTGTTTTTATTTTATTTTATTTTATTTAGGGAATTTAGACCATAATATTATTTTTAGATGTTAATACTTGTATTACTAGTTTTTACGTTTTTCATAGTTTTAAATTATAAGTTCTTAAGTTAATTTTAAGACCACGCTATCGCATTAAGTATACACCTGTAATGATAGTGGTAGGGAGATTTTGATAAATAAATAAAAAAAAATAAAGAAAAAATCTCAGTGACAATCAATGTCAAAAATGTTTAATTATGAAATATTTTTCAAACAATCGGATCAAGGTTTAGTAATTTAGTATTTTATAGTTATTTCAATAACTAGCCGCCGTTAGTTGTCTCTGTGTTTAGTTTTATAGTATTTACTAGCTGCGCCCCGCGGTTTCACGCGCGTAAGTTTCGATTCCAAAAAAAAATTGGAGAGGGCCACTCGTATCACCTAGGGGTATAAAAAAACCCTACGACCTATTGTCAGGCCTACTAAAAGGTCATTGTATCATTATGAATAACTTTTACTAGGTATGGGAACAAACCTTAAATCGCGAAAAAAAATCAGATGTTCCCCACATTTTAACTATGTAGATAATACGAACATAAATGTAGGGAACAGCTGTTTTTTTTTTTCGTGATTTCAGGTTTGGTCCCATAGTAAAAGGGTAGGGTAGGGTAAAGGGTATAAAAAAACCCTACGACCTATTGTCAGGCCTACCAAATATACACAAAAAAATTCATAAAAATCGGTCAAGCCGTTTCGGAGGATTTCGATAACAATCTCAAACGCCTAGGAGGATATACAGGGTTATTAGAAAAACACCAACAACCTCTTAAAAGGTCATTGTATCATTATGAACAACTTTTACTATGGGACCAAACCTGAAATCACGAAAAAAAACAGCTGTTCCCTACATTTATGTTCGTATTATCTACATAGTTAAAATGTGGGGAACATCTGATTTTTTTTCGCGATTTAAGGTTTGGTCCCATAGTAAAAGTTATTCATAATGATACAATGACCTTTTAGTAGGCCTGACAATAGGTCGTAGGCTTTTTTTTATAACCCTAGGTGATACGGGTGGCACTCTCCAATTTTTTTTTGGAATCGAAACTTATGCGCGTGAAACCGCGGGGCGCAGCTAGTAAATATAGTAATGTTTAGTTAATATAATTTCTGACGTTCAAAAGTGCCTTTTATGTGCCTATTTGAAATAAATGCTTTGACTTTGACTTTGACTTTGAATACTATAAAACTAAACACAGAGACAACTAACGGCGGCTAGTTATAGAAATAACTATAAATTACTAAATTACTGAACCTTGATCCGATTGTTAAATTTGAAAACGTCCCGTTTTATGCAAGTCAGCACTTGTGTGTCCTGTGATTGAATACTTAGAATATTTCAGTATCGAAACGCTTGGGAACAGTAATTCTATTACAGCACGTGTCAAAACAGGTTATACTTACGAGTACACCAGCGATAAATCATTTGTACGAGGTGTCGTGTGATTGGTGTATTACATTGAAATCGGGATCGAAATCGTCGGATGCGTGACGCGTTCGCTACAGAATATTTTATTCATGACACCTCATCGTTCATACGTGCAATAACAGTTTCTGTTCAGTACCAATGGAAGGGAAAGCGGGAAATAAATCCAATTTGTACCGGCATATATCATGGTCAGAACGCAGCTTACGATTTATTCACAATATCATGCTCTAGGTTGTGTATCTACGTGTACTGGCACGCGGCCCACTTCAATCCAATCTCGTCGGATGCAATGGCGGCGATGAAATAGTTTGGAATATACATACATGGTTATCAGTCAGGTGTGTTTATTGAGACCAAATTTAAATGCATCGGGGGTATTTATTTATTTTATTCTGTGCAATTCAAGGCCATATACAAGTTTCCACAGATAAACACTTAAAAAAAAAGACAACAAAAAGGTCGGTACGAAATGTCTATAACATAAATTAGGAAATAAAAGTACACGATCGACTAATACAATCTAAAGGAGTTTCTTGCCCGTTCTTCTCCGTAGGGATCTACGTTTTGGAATGGGCACCTAGCTGCAACTTTCTGACTAACTGACCGACTGTTTAATTTTTTGATAATTCAAAAGTGCCTGTACATGGTTTAATGGAAATGAATGCTTTGAGTTTGAGTTTAAAAAAACTAAAAATCATAAATGATTTTTAGTTTTTTCAAATCAAATCCATCCATTCAAATCAAATCCATTGCTAGGTACTGTTAGTCTAAAGACTAACAGTACCTAGCAATGGATTTCATTTTGACAGTTCAACAACATTCATTGCGTTATTTAAGTTGTTGAGTAGACAATTTTTTCGAACATATGAAGCAATGGATTAGCATATCCTTCAAAATGATTCAGATTATGTTTGAAAGTGTGTTACGAAATTAGGGTAGATATTGGTGTTGTTATTGCCACATACGAAACAATTGAATACTATCACTGTGATTGTTATCGAGAGGACGAGGGAAACTCTTCTACCGTAATACAGTTGATACTGGTACAGACGCCAGCACATCAAGTTACTAAAATCTGTCAAATTTCTTTAATAGATTTTCAGCGTTATTGCTAAAGCGTGAGGTTCAAAGTTGTTTAGGAAAATTTGATAGTTTCGGGTAACTTGATGTGCTGGCGTCTGTACATAGTGATTATTGCAAAACAGGAAAACACAAACTAAAATTAAACTAAACTAAATCAGTTAAAATAAAGCAATTAAATTTACGTTGCCATCAGCGTGAAATCAAACACAGCAAAATAATATCAACAGGGTGAGATTAATTAAATAACAAAGTAATAATTAAAAATATCGAAACAAAATATAAATCAACAAAAATCTGATCAATTATATTATTATGAAATCAATTTTACAAATTAAAGTGTAGTGTAAATGTGAGTAGGTATTCCCAATTAACTTTGAACCTCAGTTGAAAATCTATTAAAGAAATTTGACAGATTGTAGGTAGTAGCTTGATGTGCTGGCGTCTGTACTTCACTCTGAAAGTGACGCAATTCTGATCCCCAAGATAAAAAAAAAATGCAAATTGCAAATGCCCAGTTTAGGGGTCACCGTCCAATTTATTTTTGTACAGACACCAGCGCATCAAGTTACTACAATCTGTCAAATTTCTTTAATAGATCTTCAACTTTATCGCCACAGCATAAGGTTCAGGTAGCCTATGACGTGTACGTACACACATTTACAAAATAACAAAAAATCGCCATTCAGATACATCGTTATAAAATAAATCTATAGTTCATTATCGTTTTTCGGTGTATACTAGACAAAAGGTGACCTATGACGTGTAAGGATAAACATAAGTATCGCGATATCTGCTTAAGTAATCGGGGATGTCCCAAGCTCTAATAGGTATTTTTAAAACAAGAGGAAATGAATTATCGTTAAAACTGACACGCATCCTGGTTATGGCAATCAAAGTTGATGTGTGGGTGCGCGAATAAGCGATATCTAACTATAGATTTTGCTGTTGGTATTAGAAAAACCAATGGATGGCGTACAATTACCGTTTGGAGAGAGATTAGGTGATAAAACGACAGTTTGTATAAAGGTAAGTGTGCACAATACATTACTTGATGCGATAGCCGATATTTATGCGGTTTTTACGTTTCCTCGAGTTTTAACACACAAGTAGCGTGAGCGACGCTTTTCGAACACACACGATTCGCCAGATTTTTTCTCTCGGTTAAAATGTTGCGACGAAATTGCTCGGGGCGGCGCCACTTGGTATAGTCGTCTTGCTCACACGCCAACGAAATTCCATTTGCAGGAAAGGGAGAGGAAGTTTCAAAACCAACTTTATCTATTAATTCGTTTGCCAACATAAAATCAAGTATTGTCAAGCATTTCATACCAATCGTTAAGTTTGGGTCCAGCAAGACGCTTGTAGTTACAATGTTTTCTCAGAAAATATTAGTCATTCTTATAGTGTACTTTGCATCGAACCTCTCACGTAAGTTTGCTTTTTTTTAAGTTTTTATATACTTATTTTATTTTATAAATTCTTCATACTATGTTTTAACGGTTAATTTCAAATTGGCAAATCCGACCTTATACGAATAAAATATTTTTTTTACTAAATAGTAGATTGTTTGCCAAGGGAGCAAACAACTATTTTGAAGGCGAGAGTATTTCTTTGAATCCAGAGCGCAGCGAGGGATTCAAAGTACATACGTCACTCGAGCTTAAAATAGTGTTACTCCCGAGGCGGACACTCTACTTTTTATCACCCTCTATGGAAAAATGAGTAAGTGCAATTTATGAATAACAAATACATACAATTTTGAGTAAACAATTACGAACGAAGGCAGAATGCTTAACTTTTTTTTTAGTTTGGCTAGAGCGCCTTTTACTCATATTGCCTGTTTCTTTGGTGATTGGAACTTTTATTAACAATATCCACATTCCAAATCACTTTTAGTCCCTAGGGATTAAAGAGCTATTTTAGTTAGTCCCTGTTTATGAAGAATACACTAGCTCTTTTTTAATAGATGTGATAAAAACATAATTTACGATACTTTTTACAGATGGACAAAAGGATAGAAAGTTTTTTCGGAATGACTTTCATTATTTAGAAGCAACACAGAGTTTCTATAAGACACACTCTTTACCAAAAACTTTTTCTGAAGCCATAAGAACATGTTCTTGGGAAGGAGCCAGTTTGTGGTACCCAGAGAACCAGGAAGAAGCGGATGCTCTGATATCCTATTGGAACAGCACCCAGCCTATATGGTGGGTGCATGTAGGGATATCTGACTTATTAGTGAAAGGAGTATTTGAGACTATTGACGGTAAGTCTCGGAGCTGCTGTTTATTGCAAATTAATATTTACATTCTAAGTTTTTCGAACATCAATGACGTACGGTGTGAGGAAAACTTGAATATATTACAAACCTACATACTACCTACACCCATGGGTATAAAGCGCGAGTTTATGTATGCATGTATGATATGTGCCTTATCTTGGTTACTCGTATAACATAATGTCTGTTTTTCCTTCGGGGATTCGATTAGATGTGGCGGTGATTCAGTGTACCTAATCATATAGATTAGGTACACTAAATCGCCGCCACCATCTTCGCGAATATTAATATAGGTATGTACGTATATTAATATTCGCGAAGTCAAAACTGTAAAGGCTCGTGCACAAAGGCGCGACGCGACACGCGACACAAAGGCACCGCAAGTCGCGCAACGAGCGGTGCCTTTGTGTCGCGTGTCGCGTCGCGTCTGTGTGTACGAGCCTTAAATTGAATATTAAAAAAAAACAGATTGATATGAGGTCTGGAAACGGTTCTAATGCCAAAAATATAGTTTTAGAATTTTTGTTTGCTTGTCTGTTTGTCTGAAAGTCAAATAATTTATTTCAAAAATACACTTTTGAATCTCAAATTTTACAAGAAAATTGAATTGATCCCAGTTGTCCCTTACAAAACGTAGTTACGTATGGGGAAGAATGAGCAAAAAACCTACTCTTATCTAAATGATGTTCCAACATCACGCAAATACTACCTTTTGTCCAAATTTTGCGTATACCGGTTGACTTTTTTTACCGTCTGGACAAAAACAGTGAACGGAGTAAAAGCATGGCACAGAAATCTCTTTTTTTCACAAAAAGTAAAGTAAAAAATCTCTTTTTTGTCGCTACGAATTCATTGATAATTTCCGCGCCTAGAGTAGAGCGATTTCTGTTTTTTTTTGTCAAAATGAAATGTTTACTTCAAGTAAGTAATAGTATTTATTGATAGGTTTTTCTGTCTCGGAAATCCTAGTCGGAATTTTAATCTGTAATGTGCTCATAAGTACATTGCAATCTATCGTTCCACTCAATATTTTGTGATGGATGATGCAGTCCAGTTTCTTCCAGCGACTGGCTAGTGTATCCATGTGATGGTATTCCAACCTGTCCGTGTAGCTAGTGAGTTGTTTAGCCAAGTGATCTCCGTAGCACAGATGGTAAAAGAAATGCTTTTGTACACTCTAATCGATAATGAGGAGATCCGCAGGAGAACCAAGGTAACCGACATAGCCCGAAGAATTGCCAAACTTATGTATGTGGCAGTGGGCAGGGCACATTGCTCGCAGAACAGATGAGCGATGGAGCCGAAAGGTTCTGGAGTGGCGACCGCGTACCAGAAGACGTAGCGTTGGAAGGCCTTTTTTTTTTTTTTCACGTGGAGAAATGCTCATGCATACTACACTACCACGGGGAGATAGTGCAGTTATGTGGGACTCTAACCCACTAAAACTCCACGGTGTCCTCCTCTGCCGCTTATGGCGGGAACACGGGCACGCGTTAGCACTCATCCGTGAACCCGCCGCGGCCGTCCGTTACCGGACCCTCCTCTGGGGAGTACTCCCCATCACCGGCGCACCAGAACACATAGCACGCCGTGACCACCCCAGGGACCAAACCAGCACATGGGCGCCAGACGACCCCGTGTCTGGGCACCCTTGGTCCCCCTGTAGCGTTGGAAGGCCTCCCACAAGGTGGTCCGACGACCTTGTGAAGGCCGCAGGAACCCGTTGGATGCGAGAAGCACAGAACCGAAGTGGAGGTGCTTGGGGGAGGCCTATGCCCAGCAGTGGACGTCTTTCGGCTGAAATGATGATGTACTGCTACCTTTACTTTCATTTTTTATGAAAGAATATAATGTTTTAGGATTTTTTGTAATGTTGTTCTCTATATTAGAGATATAATTCTTGTAGCATTACAGTATTTTATTGCTAATAATATCGAGGTTTCCCTGTATAACTAGGATACATATAAAATATGCAATCGGACTTCTAAGAAGTATGTAAATACAAAAGTTTCAATTTTAGGTATATTACTTATACTTACTTAACCCATTGAAGCACACTGAACGAGACACAATAGAAGTTTTATTGTTATTACGTCGAGGGGCGTTTATCTATTTATTTTGATACTACTTTCTGCCCACGACTTCGTCCGCGTGAAATTTCACCCTCCCCCATTCACCCTCTTCGAGGTGGATTTTCGAGAAACCCTTTCTTAGTTGATATCTACTCTTCACAAAGAACACATTCCTTTAAATTTTATGTCTCTAGGACCAGCAGTTTAGGCTGTGCGTTGATGTATCAGTCAGTCAGGACTTTGAACTTTATTTATATATAGATAGATACTGTATTGTACGCTAGAAAATACAAATAACATTTAACAATACAAAACATATAATGGTTTAGTGTCCCGCAAAGTGAAAAGTTTAAATTTTAGAGAAAAAATAATTTGATTATTAAGCAAAATTTCAGCCTACAGTAATGCCTATCAAGGCCTTTGCACTATAGTAGAACAATAATAGGCTTGTATTCATGTTTATTTATTATTATTTTTTAATTAACACAGGTAAACGAGTGGAGGACGTATACCACAAATGGCGCAAAGGAGAGCCGAACAATAACTTGGGCAATGAAGACTGTATACTTCTGCACGCGAATGGCGAAATGGTTGATGTGCAATGTGACAGAAAGGATCCATTCTTTTGCAAGAAGACACTCCAGTCTTTAGAATGGAACCAGCACTGCAATATGCCTGATTTAGGTACGTTTTTAATAAAAAAAATATTCTGAAAGAAAACATGTACTATAAAGTGCTTGACAATTTGTCAACTTCAACTACTTACCACAGAGTTCTGAGATTTATTTTAGTTCTATGATGACTAAGTTGTGTTTAGTGATTTATCATGCTGACTGTGTAATGCAAAGTTTTGACAGATCCAGTAGCATCAACTGGCGTCTATAATAACTGCTCAATCCTGTCATTGCTCCACGAATAGTGTAGCCCGCAAGTTCGCGCCAAGACTGCAGCTTTATTATCTACGACATATGTATAGTTCTCGAACACTTTTCTTTTGCAGAATACACTTTCAATGTGAAAAGTGGCAGCTGTTACAAGTTACACACAACCCCATTGAACTGGACCGAAGCTTACAATGTGTGCAGCTCGGAACAATCTTACCTAGCAGTGATCAACAATTGGATGGAAGTGGATGACCTCGTGAAGCTTACAGAAACCGCACCTACAAACAAGGTTGCTGGGAGCTACCTAAGAGGAATATATCACCTGGGATTTCATAACAGATTCAATGACGGCTGGCAGACAGTTAAAGGTACGTGAGTGTGTCTATCAACTTCTTCTAGTTACCGAATACGAATAGGGAAGTGTTAATGTCATCATGCTCTTTCCATACCCTTTTCGCATTGGAACAATAAAGAAAAAATCCATCCAGTAGCTACTAAAAAGATTAGTGGAAAAATCGATTGACACTGCCTGACCACGCTTGCGAATGACCTAAGTCAGACTGTGCAATTCCTTGACACCAAGAATAGGACAAAAACTCATATTGTATAGGTACGCATTTGTAAGGACAATCTTTTCATTTTGACTCTTGCAAGACATACAAGGAGTAGGAGCTAGAGTATAGTCGGGTTAGTATAGTCGGCTAGTATAATGGAAGGGATTGAATTGCTAAATGTGTTACATAATTAGGACGTAGGTCTTTGTGGTTAATTTGTTTCATATTTTACAGGTACAGGTTTAAATGAAAGTGTTGAATGGTGGGGCAACCAAACGGACGGAGGGTGTGACGACCAGTGTGGATCAATGTTCTACACCGGACGCCTGAACCAGATCGACTGTGGGATGAAGTGCTTCTTTATTTGTGAACACGATGTAGACCAGCCACTTAACCCAACAGCTCAGCGGCCTTCTCTAACCCAATATAACGAAGAAAATATTGCGAAGTAATTGTACATATTTGTGTATTTCACGTAATTAAAAATAAATAAGAATCAATTTTTTTTGCTAATTTTTGGGTTGATAATGAAATGGAAACTTAGCCAAAGCCATCAACTGGGCACAAATCGGGCTGCTACTGCGAAATTTCTGACGGATAAACCCAATAACAATTTTCCTGATCCGGGAATTGAACGCCATAGCCTCGCGATTAGCAGTCGCTCTTTACATCACTAGAAAAACAAGGAGAGTGATGTGTGATTATGAATGAACAACACAATGGATGAAAACAAGCCTAACCTTAATACAATATGCACCTTAGTGGCGAAGATACAGACGCCAGCACATCAAGCTACTACAATCTGTCAAATTTCTTTAATAGATTTTCAACTTTATCACTAAAGCATAAGGTTCAAAGTTGATTGGGAAAATTTGACAGTTTCGGGTACCTTGATGTGCTGGTGTCTGTACCATACAATTCGATTCCCACCGACTTCCCTTTGAAAATTCAGAATGATGATGAATTGACTGTATAGTCAATATAATATAATCATATCATACTGTAGGTATTTAATACACCATAAATATAAAACATTGCAAAACGCCTACATGCACGTTTTTTTACTCCGGCTTATCTCTGTCATAAATTCACCCTTCGTCGCTGATGCACCTAGGTTTATTTTATGCTCAAAATCCTGGCCCGAGTGCTGGCATAAACGAAACAAGTTGCTTGTTAGTTAGGTTATTAATAATTACTAATAGGTAAGTGCCTCTCTAATCTCTCGCCGGAACTCCCTTCCCGATCTACTAGACGTAACGCGCCGGATCAACTCAGGATGGATGAAATGGCGAAAGGTCACAGGAACAACTTGCAACCAACAGATGCTAAAGTTAAAATAAAACGAAATAACATTTACTTTAAAGAGTACCTGTTTACAAAAATAAAATGTAAAGATGATAAACACGGTGCAATGTATATAACTCAATTAAATTATTAAGGTTGTTAATTAAGTTCGTAAAGCTGATGTAGACTGTCGACACTACCTCAGTAAATCCCCAAAGGTAGCCGCTGATGGATTATTATGCTTTACACAATAAGGCTGCTCCTTCATGTACTTGCACCATCGGCTTGTTTCTGGAAACCTGAGGAAAAACAAATGACAGTTCCAGTTCCTTACTATGTCACACCTCCCAACTGCCCTGTTGGTCTTCTGGTCGCAAGTGCGACTGCTGAGCGTAGGGTCCGCCGGTCCGCATTCGATTACCAAGTTGGGAAAAGTACAATTGGGTTTTTCCATTAGGAATTCCTCAGTAGGAATCCGGAGTTTGGAGGAGATACACCCGTGCCTCGGAAAGCATGGTAATCCGTTGGTCTTGCGCCTGATCTTTCTCCGGTTGTGTCGGATTGCCGTCCTATTGAACTATGAGTGCAAGGGAAGGGAAAGTGCACCTGTATGCAGATACAGGTGCACTTTCGCACACACTTGAGCGTTATAATATTGTTACGAGCTTGTAGATCGTGACAATAAAAACTGCCGATTTAATAACCAAAAAATGACACTTTAATTAACAACACTAATAACAACTCAAACACACTAATTATGAAACAAAATTGCACTACTGATCGCTCAAAGTCGCACTTGAAGATCGCTTTCGATGTATTCGCTTGTATCGCTTATCCGACTGTGTCCGGCTCGCGGCCCACATCATCATCATCATCATCATCAGCCTATAATGTTCCCACTGCTGGGACACAGGCCTCCTCTCAGTGAGAGGGAGTGGGCCGTAATCCACCACGCGGGACCAGTGCGGGTTGGTAGATGTCACATGTCTTCGAATTTTTGGTTCTAGGACATGCCGGTTTCCTCACGATGTTTTCATTCACCGTTTTGTGAGCAGTGGTGATGAAATAATTTACACAAAGTAAAGCGTCTGTCTGGGCCCACACCGGCCTTATATAGTGCCTCAGAGAGTTCTAGAACCTTCTACTGTAGAAACACCTAGAATGTTCGAGTACATACCGGTCCCGACTGACCAGATGCCGATAGTTCTCGAAAGTTCTAGAAAGTTCTAGCGTCAAAATTTCTAAAAGGATCTTGACTCTACTAGTTCTGCTACCCGATACTAGATGGCGCTAGTGGTAACTAATGTCACCATGTACCAGGCATTAATTGTGGCACGCAACAATATCTCCTGCGCCGGTGGCTAGTTACCGCTGAGACTGGCCACCATGGCCGAAATTCGGGCTGGAGGACTATTATTATTATGAAAATATCTAGGTAGTAACATAAACATAACTTCATGCCTGTACAAGGGTTAAGCAGAGATATACTTATAGTACACCCACATATCGCCAGCTATTTTCCAGCCGGTCGATTCTGTAAAAATCTCACCGTGAAAACATGGGTGAAGTGAGTTTGTTTTTGCTAGGAATTGACACTATTGACAGCTCACTCCACGCTCACTTCACCTAAGTTTTCACGATGAGATTTTTACAGAATTGCACCGCAGTTACATGTAAGAGAGGGTGAGCTTATGAAGCGAGGATTATTATGTGTATGTATGTATGGATGGATATAGATGCTTAACTTACTTATTCTCATCTACTGGCACAACATGAGCCAGACACGACATATTACTGTATGCTGAAATATCGGCAATCGTGATAAAATCAGTGGCAATGAAAGCCGTTTTACTAAGGAAAGTTTCCAGGAGACCATATCCCTCATCAATGTTGTCTAACCATTTCTGCTTTAACGTTGCTCTTCGCTCAATTACTAAAGCATACTGAAAAACAAATAAGGTACATGCATTAAAAATTAATAAATTATATACTTACCTTTTTTTTCTGGCTCTTGTGATACAGGACTTCCTAGTACAAGAGCCAGGGTCACACTGATTTTTGTGTCTTGAAGTGGAAATAAACAAATTATTATAAATTATTATTATTATTTTTAAAACTTTGATTACTTGTTGTGTTGTGGACACTCAAACCGAAACATGAGTTTAAAAAATGTAACTAAATATAAACAATTTAATGATAACAATTTCATAATTAACTTTTTATAGATAAATCTATAGTTGGTATCGTTTTTTAGGGTTCCGCATCTCAAAGGGAAAAAACTAAACCCTTATTGGATCACTTCGTCGTCCGTCTGTCTGTCAACGTGTTAAGACCCTTTTTCTCAGCAACGCGTGAAGGTATCAAGTTGAAATTTATATTACCCCCCATTTATATCCCCCTTGCAGTTCTAAAAAAATAAGCTATTAAGTCAACGCAATAAAAAAATACAGCCATTTATGCGACTTATCGCAAATAAATCAAACCCTCTCGGCTAGGCTCGGTGACCTTGAAACATGACATTTGGCAAAACGCAAGGTCTTACAGCACAAATAAAGAAAAAAGTCCGAAAATTGTCTACCTATTTGTAGTAATCCGCATAAAAAAATGTCGCATAAAAAAAATTGCGATTAAAAACTGACATTAAATTTGCAGTTGGAGAAGAGTTGCGTCCCTTGATCGGGACGTATTTCGATGTATGGGAGAACATGTTTTACGACTACTCTATAAAGTTTGTTTTTGAGATCAATATATCCTTAATACCGTCGCTGCGCCTGCAAAATCCGCTATGGATAAAAATTCAACTTTTCAGGAGAAGCAAAAAACTGTTTCTTTTTCAAACTGTTAATATTATATTAAAACTAAATATGCAGAAAATTAGACTTTATGTCGGGACATTCAGAAATATTTATTTTTCACCATTTACTATGATATTCCAGGAGCTAGAATTTTTTTAAGTGAATTTGGGCACATAGCGGTTTTTTTTCGGGTCGTAATTACCGCTAAGTACCTGACTTTTCATCACATGACGGATTCATGCTTTTACCAAATAGTTTGCATTTTTGTGCTTCCTAGAATACTTAGCGGATTTACCAAATTAGTCTAGTAGTATCGGCTCTACACGGTTTAATTCACCTAGAGACTCGGTGGCTACTACATTACGCCAAACCAGGTATAATGAGTTTTGTAGTACTATCTAACATCTAAAACTACTTAATTAAAATAAAATACACTCGTAAACATTGCACCACGTGGCACGTCTCCTGTTTGATAAACCCGCTATGTGTCATTTCAAAGCGCAATTCCAAGGGACTCGCTTTGAACCGAAAATACGCTATGTGTCTCCTGCACACATAGGGGGTTTTTCAAATCCGTTTTTGACCAAAATTACATAGCTGATTTTGTTATCTTCTTAACCAAATGAGTTATTACAAAACCGACTTTACAGGCGCACGTGGCTTGAGAAATACTATAAATAAGCATCAAAAACCGATTTTCAAAAAAAAAATACATAGCGGATTTTGCAGGCGCAGCGACGATACGGAACCATACATTCTGCGTGGCCTGACCGAGTTGGACGATTTTTCGTTGTAAACTAGTGACAAAAGGTCAAGACCTAAGATTTGTACCAATAATAATAATTATAGAATCTTGCGATATTTGCGTCAATACAAGACTTATCGGGGTATTCCCAAGTTCTAAATATTTCTTAATTAGATGAACAAGAGGAAATAAATGTCGTAATAGAAACATACATGGACGTGTCCGAGTTATGCCTCGGTTATGCCAATTATAATTATTATTATCAATAATTGCCCGCGACTTCGTCCGCGTGAAATTTCTCGTTACTCTGACCCACCCCGTCGCATCGCATCGCCTGCTCGCGCTATTACTTCGTTTTTGCTTAGCGTTCTTTCTGACTTTTTTTCTTTTTGCACGGCTCCTAAAGGTCATAGCGTGATGTTAAATAGCCTATAGCCTTCCTCAAGAATTGGGCTATCAAATGCAGATTTTTTCAAATCCAACTGGTAGTTCCAGAGATTAGCGGATTCAACCAAACAAACAAACTCTTCAGCTTTATAATATTAGTATAGAAGTATAGATAATAATAAAGATAAAACGTATCTTGACTTTTGTTTCATTTCATGTCAAGCTTCTCATAAGAATCGTTGTGTTTGGGTCCAGCAAGAAGCTTCTCGTGCTTATAACATGTTTTCTAAAAATATATTAGTCTTTCTTATAGTGTACTTTGCATCGAATCTATCACGTAAGTTTTTTTTGACATGTTTTATGTACAGTCAGCCCTAAAAATATGTATACATGGACATGGACAAGGAACGTCAGTGACGTTATGCATGAAATGAAGAGGACAAAAAAATCTTGTTCTTCTATAAACGAAGTTAGACGTGTCATTCGATATAAGTCGCATAACGTTATCAGTCTGGTTTACCTCGTTCTGGATATATCTCTGTGAAGATTGTTTTAGTCATAAAGGGTGTATAGATGTTTTGGGACAAAATGTTTACTTTGTTTTGGTACAATAAATTACATGTACTATGTTTTGTGCCCTTACGGTGAATACAATGTTATGGAACAAAGGTTGTAGACACTAAAATGGTTCCTTGTATGTGTACACATCTTTTTGTGGCTAACTGTTGTTATTTACCAAACTGCCGGTCGATTCAATAAAAATCTCACCGTGAAAATTTAGGTGAAGTGAGTTTGTTTTTGCTAGGAATTGACACTATTGACAGCTCACTCCACGCTCACTTCACCTAACTTTTCAGGGTGAGATGGTTACAGAATCGCACTGCTGGTTATAATAATGTTTTGTCAGTTTACTTTAAATAGGCAAATTCAACTGAATAAAACAAAAATCTATTTAGCTAAGTATCGACTAGGTATCGTCTGTGAAGGCCGGAGGGATCCCCTGGATGAAAGAAAGACAAGTCTGGTTGAAGTAGCGATGCTTGAGAGAGGCCTATGACCAACAGTGGACGTCTTCCAGCTGAAATGATGAAGTATCGACTAACCTTGAGTTTTTACTTAAACATGATATACAATATTTTTTACAGATGGACAAAAGGATAAATTTTTTTTTCGGAATGACTATCATTATTTAGAAGCAACAGAGAGTTTCTATAAGATATACTCTTTACCAAAAACTTTTTCTGAAGCCAAAAGGACGTGTGCTTGGGAAGGAGCCAGTTTGTGGTACCCTGAGAACCAGAAAGAAGCTGATGCTGTGATATCCTATTGGAACAGTACCCAGCCCAAATGGTGGACGGTGCATGTGGGGATATCCGACTTTTTAGTGAAAGGAGTATATGAGACTATTGACGGTAAGTCTAAAGCATACCTACCATTCCAGCGGTGCTGTTGTTTACTTTTAAATATGTACATATTTACATTCTAATATCGTCTAAATCGATACTTAAGATAAATTAAAGTCGCTTTTCCTGACTTTCAGTGTGACCGCGTTGTTGTTCTTAATTGCGTTACCATCATTTAGAGAATTTATTCCGGAAGGTTTGTGTATAATTGAAGTATTCTCGAGGTTTTGTCAAGTTGTAGAAATCATGCGAGTCGCTAGTACCTAATCCTAACTAATATTATACATGCGAAAGTAAGTTTGTTTGATACCTTTTCATGCCTAAACCATTGAACCGATCATCCTGAAATTTTGCATATACGTTGTCAGGTGTACAGAAACGGACATAGGGTACCTTTCATCGCGAAAAAAAGTGCTGTTCCCGAGGAAAACAACAATAACGTTATTATGAAAATAGATGGCGCCACGTGTTTTTCGGGCAACGTCTGTCGTGTCAGCAAGTAATGAAATAAGGCTGATATCACCCATTCCCGTTAAACAAGAATGGCTATCAAATGCTTACTAAATGATACCTTTGTTGAATAAGAAGAGGCTTTTGCACTGTAGTGGAACAACAGGCTTGTATTCCTGTTTATTTATTATTTATTCTTAATTTTCATAGGTAAACGAGTGGAGGAAGTGTACCACAACTGGAGCATAGGGGAGCCGAACAATTACTTGGATATAGAAGACTGTGTAATTCTATACGCGAATGGCCAAATGGTTGATGTGCCATGCGACAAAAAGAAACCATTCTTTTGCAAGAAGACTCTCCAGTCTTTAGAATGGAACCAGCACTGCAATATGCCTGATTTAGGTATGTTTTTATTCAAAAAATATTCTAAAAGAATACTTACTACAAACAGCTTGACAATTTGTCAACTTTAACTACTTACCACAGATTTTCTTTAGTTCTATGATGACAAAATCTTAGTAATTTGTGATGCTGACTGTGCAATGCAAAGTTTTGACAGATCCAGTAGCACCAACTGGCGTCGATGATATAACTGCTCAATCCTGTCATTGCTCTACGAATGTACATAATAATATGTATAGTTCTCGAATACTTCTTTTGCAGAATACACTTTCAATGTGAAAAGTGGCAGCTGTTACAAGTTACACTCAACCCCATTGAACTGGACTGAAGCTTACAATGTCTGCAGCGCGGAACAATCTTACCTAGCAGTGATCAATAATTGGTTAGAAGTGGAGGACCTGGTGAAGCTTACAGAAACCGCACCTACAAACAAGGTTGCTGGGAGCTACCTAAGAGGAATATATCACCTGGGCTTTCATAACAGATTCAATGACGGCTGGCAGACAGTCAAAGGTACGTGAGAGTGTCTATCAACTTCTTCTATAGTTACCGAATCCGAATAAGGAAGTGTTCATGTCATCATTGCTCTTTCCATACGTTTTTCGCATTGGAACAATACAGAAAAAATTCCATTCAGTAGCTACTAAAAACTGTTTAGTGGAAAAATCGATTGACACTGCCCGACCCGCGGATCAAATTTCGGAACGCATGCTTGTCAACGCTTGCGGATGACATAAGTCAGACTGTGCAATTTCTTGACACCAAGAATAGGACAACCACATTGTACAGGTACGCATTTGTATGGACAATGCTTTCATTTTGACTCTTTAACACTATCCAAGGAATGGATTTTATTAGTATGGTTGAAATGGAAGGGATTGCAATGAGGGTTTTCTGAAATGACGTTCGCTAGGTGCAGCACTGGCACGTCAGGTCCAGACATCTGTCAAAGAGCCTATAAGTATTTTCTTTAGTCATGACGGAATGATGAACGAATGAATGAATCGAATGATGAACGTCATCATATATTTTGTATTGAGAGACCTCTTGTCACAGTGGTGCCAACTGGTGTCGTAAATTTTCACGAAAACCCTCATTCCAAGTGTGTTACGTAATCAGGACGTAGGATTTTGTGGTTGATTTGTTCAATATTTTACAGGTACAGGTTTAAATGAAAGTGTTGAATGGTGGGGCAATCAACCGAGCGGAGGGTATGACGACCAGTGTGGATCAATGTTCTACACCGGACGCCTGAACCAGATCGACTGTGGGATGAAGTGCTTCTTTATTTGTGAACACGATGTAGACCGGCCACCTAACTCAACAGCCCAGCGGCCTTCTCTAACCCAATATAACGAAGAAAACATTGCGAAGTAATTGTACATTGTATTTGTGTATTTCACGTTATTAAAAATAAATGAGAATCAAATTTTTTTGCTGATTTTTGGGTTGATAATGAAATGGAAACTTAGCCAAAGCCATCAACCGGGCACAAATCCATACTGCGGGCTGCACTGTGAAATTTCTGACGGATAAACCCAATGAAAATTTGCCCGACCCGAGAATTGAACTCCATAGCCTCACGATTAGCAGTTGCGCTTCACATTAGTAGAAAAACGAGGCTTGTGATGGTGTAGTGATGATAACAAGGCTAATAAAATAGGCACCATCATAGAAGGTGGGCAGTCTACCATAACGTAAACATTAGCTCCGTGTTTTATCATTAATCAAAAATAGAAAGAGTACTTTTTTTGACGGGCTAACAATATAAACCAACCCAAAAAGGGTCAATAAATAAGTGATAGTGTTATACGGACGAAAAGTTTGGAAGAAAATATGAATCGAAAAAGTTTTGTTTGTACTATGGAAAGGTGCAAAATTTGAAGATAATACAAACAATTCCAAGTGTAAACATAGTGGAATGTGCTTCTCTAAATACAGAAAAATACATAAAAACAAGACTTTGTAAAATAAATTCGTAATAATGTAATAATTATGTTTTTTATTCGAATATCAATTTAATTTCGTCTAGTTTTACAATAGTAGTGACATCTAGTATTAACTACGAGAATTAAAAAGTCGGTAAAACAGTTGCTGCTGATACTTAGGCAAGATTTAAACAACAATATCGGATCGGTCACATTGGCGCGTTACTAGACTGGTCGACATTGGGTACAATTTCCACGTATGGTCGTGAAAAAAACTTATAATTAACTGCACAATAATTGAAATATGGAAGATATGCAAAATGTTAGCACTCAAAAAAGAGGTCGCCGGTCAAGTTTAGATTTGCATGACAGTGACTTTGATTTAACCGTATCATATCATAGTTTACCAAACAACGTACCTAACTATAAAAAATGAAGCGACAGAACTCAACGATAAACTTGAAAAGTTAAATGAGGAACTACAAATAGCACCTTAAAAAAAGAGTTGTCACTAGCCCAACATAAAATTAATCTTTACAAATCTGTAGGCGCTTCAGACCTAAATAAGAATTACAAATCGATTGCTTCGCCTCTCAAATTCTATTCTCCACAGTATTGAAAGCGATATGGGTCGTTTGGTTTAAGAAAAGGCTTGACAAGGACATCGTCTAAACAAATATATTTAAACGCAGTGAGTAGAGGTAGTAAAAAACAAGCTACAATTTAAGCTGCTTTTTCGAGCAGCCCCTAACATTAGAATGTGACTTACAAAACACGATATTATGTCACCAGCCTTCTTATCGACACATTGCAGATCAAGGTAACATGGAAATGGGGACAGTAGTTGATAAGGTGACAGTTGGAACTCTGACCATAGATATGAGTAGTATTTCAGACCATGAAAAAATACACTTAAGTATAACTACTAATATAAAATCGAATACAGAAACAAGTCAATTAATCGTTAGAAGACATCAGGTAAAGATTTTTGCTGACCAGACAGGACTTGATATGAGGAGGGTACTTTTAGAGCTTATAGGAAATTCTTTCCAAGTTACTTCGATGATTAAACCAGGAGCCCCAATGGCTGAAGTAATAAGTTCATGTGTTGATTCTTGTAAGGAGTTTACCCACTCAGACTATACATTAATAGTAGGGGTTCTAATGATTCTAATCCTTTGAATTTACAGTCAATTTTATATTATACCCTGGGATAAGTGAAACACGCAGACGCAGAGACGTTTGCGTGTTTCACTTACCCCAGGGTATTTTATTATTGGCAAACTTTATAAGAATAATTATCTTAATGTTAATATGCTCAATAATTCACTGAAGTTGATATGTAGCAACTTTAAAAATACGTTTTTTTGCCACTGGATTTGAAATTATACTGATACTAACTGGTTTGTACAGTTAAGGCTCGTACACAGAGGCGCGACGCGACACGCGACACAAAGGCACCGCAAGTCGCGCAACGAGCGGTGCCTTTGTGTCGCGCGCAATTCGTGTCGCGCGTCGCGTCTGTTTGCAGGAGCCTTTACAGATAGCATTGGCACATAGACAGATGAAAATTATTTTTATTCGATTAACAATGTGTGCCATGCCATACACACACATTAGCAGATTTCAACCATAACGTTCTATACGGATACGGTTGTAGCCATCTACCGCCCTAGGTAAACGATTTAATTTTCCGTATTGTTGGTACGGTTGTGACAGTATTGTGATTTTGTATGAAAAATTCTACTGTCTTTCCCTAATAAAGGACAGCGCCAGAAATTGTTAAGATCTAAAAAATAAAATAATTTACCGTTATGTTTTTTAATCTCGGAAAAAGGACGGTAGTGTCAAAGAATAGTTTTTGATTGACAAGCGCCCTTGTTTTGTGATCTTTTGGATACCATGTGTCTTCAGTTCCATATGCGTCGGCCAGGTACATCAAAATAGCATGACTGTGAAGCGGAAACAAAAAGAGGTGAGTGATAAGTGATTTAGAGGCAAAAAAATCCGCCAGAGAGAGGAAAATAAATCAATTTGCTGAATAATAAATAAGGATGTGTTAAGCCGTGTCCACGGCTCACGAATAAAACACGAGTTTGTTTGAATTGCGGATTTGACAGAATTTGGGGCCGGATGTAAAAGTGTATGAGGAAGTCAAATGGTCAACAGTGAACCTCGATGGGCATGATTATCCTGTCTAACCGGAATAACGGTAATTGCCTTGACACCAGTTATAATAACTGGTGTCAGGGCACCGCTTAGCCACTAATGCCTGATTTCACTAACACTAAACGAAACCTTTCTGAACTCTTAACCTCCATTTATTTTCAGTCTATCTATACAGAGTGTAGTAATCTATACAGGGTGGCAAGAACATCGATGTGCAACTTGTTACCATGGATTCGTATCTCACTTTTTTATGTAACAGCTGTTTTTTTTTTTGATAACTGACGATAATTTTTTACTCTACGTCTAGAAACATGTGCAGAATTCATGGTTACGATTTGCTCGTCGATGTACAGTCAACAAAAGAGATAAGTATGGAAGATCGTAGGACATAGTTGAAGTTTAGTAAGAAACCGCTGGATTTTGTCGACTGAAATTTAATTTGATAAATGAGCTCTTTGTTTTCTATTAATAAAATTAAATTTTGTTCGAGAACATCCATCGGTTTCTTACTAAACTTTAACTATATCCGACGATCCTGCATACTTATTTCTTTTGTTGACTACCTACCTGCCACCCTTTATAAATAAAAATTAAATGCTGGACGTTGGTGAGCGCCTCATTTGAGAACGGCTGAACTGATTTGGCTATTTTTCGTTTTAAAATATTCGTCACAGTCCAAATTAGGTTTTGTGGAAAGAAAAATTGCCAAATTTTAGTTTCCAGGAAAAATTTCAAATTGGGGAAAACTGAACGTCCTTGTTTCTGTGAAATTATTAGGACAGGCGCGGGCGGTCTGACGGGTCAGCTAGAAAAGTTAAGTACTTAAAAGAATACTCAATAAAACTACAAACCTATCATGCAATATGAAGTCATCATCTTCAAGTACCGGAAATGTTTTCAGTGGATTTTTCTGAAAGTTAGAATCTTATAGTAAAAACTTTGCGTCATTAGATAAAGACGTTAAGGTACTGTACCTACTCATCTATTTAGTACGTCGGACAGTTTTCGTTGGATAACGCAAAAAAATAACTTTAATCTATAAAGTTACTTCGTCATTGCTTTATCACTTTTGACAACAATTCCCATTTTGTAAATTAAAACTTTACCAAGGATGAAACATCGACGAAATGTGCTCTCTCGTTTTGTGATGTGCATATGACATTTAAACCTTAAGCCGTTTGTCCACCGCCACCTTCAACGAGAACGGTGACGGCGCCGAAGTAGCGATACGTACATTTACTATGGCTGTATGTCCACCACACGTCCGTCAACCGAGTGCTGGGATCCCGCCCCTCACTTTTTTAGTAGTTCGGCGTAATCGCCCGAACTCGGCCCGAGACTGTGACAGGTCGATGTTCCAGCAATACAAAACATGTTTGATCTTGTGCACAGACTACCGTTGCACCGGCGCCATTCGCCCAGATTTCGTTTTCTCTATCATAACATCGAACTAGTCGGTTCGGTAACCGACTAGTTCAGTCACGGTGAAACGATCGCCGTCACCGGGACGTCACATTCGGTTCGAATGATCTCGTTTCTCGTTGACGTCCCGTTGACGGTGGCAGTGGGCAAACGTCCTTAGAGTGGTAAAAGAAGGATGAAGTTCGTACATACACATAATTTTAAGAGCTTACACTCAAACAATCTGGATTTAAATGTTGCTTATCCTGAAGATCAACTTCAACATTCTCGTAGGGCACTTTGAATATCTCGCAAGCCATAATAGATGCACGCACCGGTGGGCTAAGCTCCGTTGTGTAAAGTTTCACTACCATCTGAAATACATAATTATCATCATCTGCCTAGCCTTTTTCCAATTATGTTGGGGTCGGCTACCAGTCTCACCGGATGCAGCTGAATACCAATATTTTACGTAGAGCGACTGCCTATTTCATTTCCACAACCCAGTAACTGGGTAATGCGATACCCCTTGGTAAAATTGTTTGTCAGTCTTTCGGGCTTCTGGCGACCCGTAACAACTGCCAAAGATCTTCGAATTACACACGTGACCAACGGCTTAGCATGCATTCCGGGGCACGGATGGATCTTGATATGTAAATATGGTCACCCATCCACGGACCAACCGCGGCAAGTGTAGTTTAACCTGATCGATCGACCCGTGCGGCTGTTAATACTTATCCATAAGCCCCTGAATACATTTTACATGAAATTAATTTATTATTAAAGTTCAACACCTGAATCGCTTAACACAGTTTCAATCACAATCCGAGAGTTTTGTAGGATATTAATTCAAATCCGTTGCTTCATAGGTTTAATAAATTTGTCTGTTCAAGAACGTAAATTACGCATTGAACGTGGCTGTACTATCAAAATGAAAAAATTTGCGATTCGATATAATTTTATGTGTTACGCAATTATCCTACAGGATTTTCAGTATCTTTAGTGTTGGCAATGCTATATGTGCTAAAGAATAGCTTGTGCCATGCTAAAATAATAAGCAAGACCGCAAGTTTCTTAGCCTTCTAAACGGCTCTTTATATTCAACCCAGCATAACCATAATCAGTCTATAATTTTCCCACTGGTGGGACACAGGCCACCTCTCGCTGAGAGGGAGTGAGCCGCAATCCACCACGCGGGCTCAGGGCGGGTCGGTTGATGTACATGTCTTCGAATTTTGTGGTTCAAAGACAATATGCTGGCCCTATCAGAATACCAGCGCTGCAACATTTATTTTTTAAATGTCGTAGCACCATGCTTAGATATGAGCCTTTTGAACTCTTATAGAACTTTCCGTTTCATTTTCCTTTTGTTACTTTTTTTTTATATAACTTGGATTTTTATTTTGCTGTGTTTAGTTTAGTTTGTGATTATCCTGTACGAGTCGCAATAAATACTTTTTCTTTCTTTCTTTATGCTGGTTTTCTCACGATTTTACCAGTTTTAGTACCAGGTGATGAAATTAATTACCTACACAAAGTGCCTGTCTGGTTTCGAATTCACGACTTACAACTCCTTAGTTGGGGCCGATTCCACTGGGTTACCATTGCTCACTGCGATTGGCGGAGGTACGAAATCCGCAATCATCTCATTCATCAGCTCACACCCTTTACCTTGTAATTTACCAATATTAAACGATTAATAGCGGGAGTTTCTTGAACTTAACGTTTCCTTATTCGTGGTCTATTACACAAAGATCTGTAAGACTATGTTCTTCAGTGACATGTTGTAAAAGTTCTGTCTACAAGGGTAGCATGACCAGTTAACTGCAGCTGACTGTTATAGCCACTGTACCCAACCGCCTATGTAGGTACTCCTACGTTTTAGTAATACGTTGTAAATCGTACTAAAACATGATGTTTATATCTTACTAGCTGACCCGGCCACGCGTTGCTGTGGCTAACGTTTTTGTTATATGATATTGTTGTAAACTATCTAAGGGGAACGGTAAGAGAAAAATAAAAAAACGATTATAAATGGAGATGTGAGCTATCCTATCTATCAAGTTGGATCAAACTGCACACGGTGTACAAATTTGATTAAAATCGGTTAAGTAGTCGCGGACAAACATCGTGACACGTAATTTATATATATTAAGATTTGTTCATGGAATTCTGCGAGTGAGCCTTGCAGAATTCCGCATTTGAAGCATTGCGCATACTACCAGTTTTATTATATTAGTCTATGCATACTACTATAAATGGGTAGAAGGTAGGAAGGAAGTACTTACGATGTCGATCAGTAAAACTTATTAACTTATTCCAATTCCAGACTAGAAGAAAACTAAACTAAGTATATTCTATTTACTTATCTATCCTAGTCCAATAAGAAATAATAATCTTCTTCTTCTCTTCATTTACACACACAATATTACAGATGACAACAATAAACTTTCTTTTTTTTTTTTTTTTTCGTCTTCGTCCTTGAGGACAGGCAAAGGGTCAAGCCCATACAGCCAAGTCTTCAATGTTATATCCGATAGTACATTTTCTTATCCAATTGTTATTTACTTATCCAGTTATTGTAAGGCCGGAGCCAAGTCTTCATTGTTACATCCGATGCATTTTCCTTTTATCAAAATTGTTATATTAGTTTGACAGATATGAAGTAGTACTTTTTTCATGTGGTTCTAACCACCTTTTTGCATACAAAGAGGTTGATTTTTAACCGACTTCAAAATAGAAGGAGGTTTTATGGTCGTCATTATGATTTTTTTTTAAGTATTTTAATCGATATTTTCGTCAATAAAATTGTGGACTGATTTTGAAAATTCTTTTTCATTTCGCAGAGGAAGCTTGCGAGGTGGTACTGTATACATTTTATTAACTTTACTCGGGTAGTTTTTGAGTAAGCTGCGATACGTATTTAGGAGAACAGGAGTGGCCCAATGGTAACGGCCGCTACTTATGAGTTGTTCGAACCCAAACAGTCGCTTTACTTTGTGTAAATTATTTCATCACCACTGCTCTCAAAACGGTGAAGGAAAACATCGTGAGGAAACCGTCCTAATGTCCTAGACCCAAAAATTCGAATTTATGTGACATGTACCAACCCGCACTAGGCCCGCGTGGTAGATTATAGCCCATTTCCTCTCGAAGTGAGGAGGCCTGTGTCCCAGCAGTATAGGCTGATTAAGATAAGTATCTAATCCACTTTGTGTATCTTGATGATGTTAGAATACTTCCTATCACTGTTGTTTACGTAGCAATTAGTGGTACATACGAACTGGTGTGGGGTGGGTATTATAAATAAAAAGTAAAAAATACAAAAAACTATGCAACACTGGAAGAACGAAAAGCTTAGCAACATTGCACAAGAGTGCGTTAAAATGACATTGAACTCCTTGTTTCGGTAGGTAGTAGGTAATTAGTTGGTAACATATTGTCCGGCGTAGAATACAAAGATTTAAACGCTTGTTGTTATCTCGTCTGGGGCCCGAACACACGAACGTAAGAAAAAAAACTCATATCGTAGTAAAGTTATTACGCTTGGCCGAAATCCGAACTAACGGCGCCATCTTGTTTGGTCAATACAATTTCTGTGACAATTTCACAAATCCTTACCAACAACAACAACAACCTTTTAATGTAATTCAAGCGCCAAAAGATCCTTGTTGTTGTTCTCTTTATTCGAGAGCATGCGTTCCTAATACCTGTCAATGCGACAATTCTAGTAGTTTGTATGAACGAACAGATGTCAAGAACGCATTTTCTCGATGGCCAGAATGTAAGTACTACTAGCCTGTCTGCGAGGTGACAACAGGGCCAACAAAGGGAGCACCGGACTACTGGTGTCGGCAAATAGTCGAATTACCTGCATATTGGCAATGCAACGTACATCATATGACTATTTACTACAACATGACTATGATGATCATGTTAAAACGTCATGTTTCTATTACAAGTGGTTTCGGTTTTGCAGTGCCTATCAATGAGCTAACAGCTGGCTTTAGCGTCAAAACAATAGATGTTATACACGTCTAAAATGTGTTTGTGCCAATTTAAATGCTCAACTTTTACTAATCCAAAATATTTAATTTGTGACACTGACGTTTGGTGGTCAAGTATGGACAGGTACAGTCAGGCTTTAAGTGGCAATTGTGGTATCGAATATTAAAATCCTGTAAAGGCAGGCTCTTTTTGGTTGTAGAAAAAGGTATACAATACGTTTTTTCGAGATTAAGAGTAAACGATCAGTAGTGAGTTATACTGTTCATACTGTGATAAGACACTTCTCAGTGTGACATCTTATTTTATTACAATCTGAGCAATGCATAATGAGCGGTGTGTCATCTGCATAAGTAAGAATAATACAATGTGTAAATGTATGTAGGTACCTAAGTTTGCATAACTGGTTTATATAAACTAAGAAGAATATCGGTCCCACGATACTTACCTGTGGTACTCCGTAATTACTTGAAGGGCGTTCATTGCTTGTGCAATTATTTACATATAATCAAATTTTCCACTAAATTCTAAATTACACTAAATCTATTTAAAACGAGAGAATTCTCGTTTTAAATAGATTTAGTGGAATTCCTTCTGCACCGATATTCTCTCTCAAGTTTAAGTAGAAGTTAAGGGACAGACACTGTCTCAAATGCCTTAGATAGGTCTAAAATGAGGCAAACCCGAATTAATTGGCTGCTACGATGTTAGCATCTAGGTATTTTTAAGATTCGTTTCCATTAGCTTTTAGTTTAAGATTCTCTCTACTATTACATGCAGCAAGCACAGAAATAGGTCTATAATTGTTGACAGTCTTTGTCGCCTGACTTGTAATCTGGCTGATAAGCGCTTTTTTGAAAGTTTTGGGAAAACACTGTTAGTAATCGGAAGGTTACAAATGTATGTTAATACCTGGGCTAGAAACTTACTTAAGGCTTTGACCATCTGAGTACAAATTAAAACAAAAAACAAATATTTCAAATATCCTGAAACAATTTTATTTCCTGAAACGATTGGTAAAGGTATTGTATTGGCACCGTTGACTTGTAAAATGATTACGCAAATAATAGAAAATTATATGTTGTAATTGGATAAAAAAAAATTATAAAGAGTTATTGTAACATATTTAAGTGTCATAGATTTGTCATACATTCTTGTTTGTGTTATCGATTAGTCAGCAGATGCTCTGTTATGAATATTTACAGTCCACCACTCATACGCATACACAATCTAAACAAATATAAACAAATAATTTAAAAATGTAAACAAATGTGAGTTTATGGAAAAATAACTTTAAATCATACACAATAAAGTTCAGTTTACGCTACAACTTCCAACGTTTTATAACTTTTTCTATAGTGCTAGTCACTCTGAAATCAACTTAATTACCATTGAAATATACTTGATATTTGTTTAACTTGAAATAATTAATTTGAAGTATAAGTTTGAATAGACTTTACACCACTCGCTTATTACAACTAGTGGTGGCTATATGCCTAGACAAAGAGGGTATATTAAGCATTTATTCTATAAAATTCATGCCAATTCGCTAAAAATGCCCGGGCAAAGCCCCATCTTAATACGCAACATCGGTAGCTAAAATGCCTAAGATCCTAAACACTTCTTTATCCACTGGCCAAGCAGAGTTGCTCCAGATTCATTCTGTTTTATAGCAAATGGTGTCTTCTTCAAGTTTGCCAGCCATGCGGTTGTTTTCGGAAACCTGAAAAGTAAAATCGTTAACTTCACCAATACAAATAAATTATTTTGTTCTTGTCAACTTGCTTCTTATTTCAGCCGACTTAAAGCCAAAGAGGTGTGCGGGTGTGAGGTGTGTGGTTGTGTGAGGTGAGGTGTGTTTCCAACCTTGAAAATGTTATTCTATATATCTTTTCTTTCATTAATAAAAGTCCCTGATGTGAAATTGCTTAAGTAGCTATGAATGTAGTCACTAAACTAAAGAGGGACTAAGTAGGCCAGGTCTGGGTCTGGCCAGGGTGGGACTGAATGAGAAAATCCTATTCTATATAGGAGCTGAAGACGATAACTTTGACATCCACATTTAAATTTAGTTACTTTATTGTATAATAAACGCCCTTGATCGAAACAGCTGGAAGTCATGGGGAGAAGCCTTTTTCCAACAGTGGGATGATGCAAGCTTGTTGTAACCAGTAACTGTATAGTAAAGGAACCTTTTAAAATAGTTATGATCACACGCCCGTGGGAGCAACACTAGTATTATGCTAGCCTCTTTTCATTATCATGCATGCATTATCAGCAGAGATCGGAATTGGGTGTGTGAAAATACCTAAAGTTTGCAGCGAGACATAATATGGAGCTGTTACAACCACTTAAGTTAACCGGTTTTGAATTTTACCGATTTAGTTTGGGTTTTTTGTTTTACATGTTCTTTACCTTTGAAAAACCGAACTATAAACATTAGCAAGCTGCTAATACAGTTTTAAATTAATTTTTGTTTTGAACTTTTCCGGTTCAAATTCGGTTTTTTAGTTGTACTTGTTCTGTACGTCTGAAACACCGAATTTTACACATCTGCAAGCTGTAATACTGTTTTAGTTTTTTTTTTTAAAACCGAATTTTATCCGGAAAGGTACAAAACAAAAATTAATTTAGAACTGTATTAATTAGCAGCTTGTAAATGTTTATAGTTCGGTATTTCAAAGGTAAGGAACATGTACAACAAAAAAAACCGAAACTAAACCGGTAGAATCCAAAACCGGTTTAACTTAAGTGGTTGTAACAACTCCATATTATGTCCCGCTGCAAACTTTAGGTATTTTCACACACCCAATTCCGATCTCATCAGTCTATAACGTTCCCACTGCTGGCACATAGGCTTCCTCTCTGTGAGAGGTAGTAGGTCGTAATTAGGGCTTTCAAATACCGGATTTTTTCAATACCGGTATCAATACCGGTATTGGAAAAGTCAATACCGTGATCCCGGTATCAATACCGGTTGTCCGGTATTGAACGCAAGTTCAAATAGGACATTAATAAAACCAATAATATACGCCTTTTTTGTATTTTCAAATCAGTATTGTTCTTATTATTTTATTGAAAATACTAAAATAAATATGTTATACATAGCTTTCTTAATTTTTTTATAATAATTTGGTATTGGTTGATTATTTAGGTAGGACTAGGAATTAGAAACATAATGAAAACTTAAACTGAATCTACTCTTTTTGCAGGAAGGCATTTCACATAGACTTTGTTTACACAGTATAAAAAAAAAATATTTCTTATTATTACCTAAATGTCATCATGTCTCATGTAAAAATCAATACCTATAGGTATCATTATTTGTAGAAATGTAAGTAAGTAAAGTATACCTTAACTAGCTAGAAGCAATCGTTTGGTAATCATTTTAGTAACTTTATTAATAATTATGTAATAAAAAAACAATCAAAATCTAAAACTAAACAAGTAACAAAATAAATCAAGCGTTAATAACAATTTCTGAAAAACAGTAAAAAAATGTAAAAGTAAGACGCGTTATCCCGTCTCCTTTGCGAAACTGACTGACAATAGTGACAATCAATAACAAAAACGGCACATAAATACAGCTCGATTTCGGGCATTGTCTCAGGCGGGGTGCGGGAGGGTGAGCTTAAGATAACAGCGGGACGCTTGCGCTGAAGAAAACAAGTGTGACAATAAGATCACATAATTTTCAGACCTAATGTTTGTAATACCGTAATCACGGTATTGGGGCGTCAATACCGGTATTGTAAAAGGCCAAAATAAAATCCGTGATCACGGTATTACGGGATCCCGGAATACCGGTATTGAAAGCCCTAGTCGTAATCCGCCACGCGGAATTAGTGCGGGTTAGTAGATGTCATATGTCTTCGGATTTTTGGTTCTAGGATATGCCAGTTTCCTCACGATGTTTTCCTTCACCGCTTTGAGAGCAGTATAGTGATGAAATAAATTACACGGAGTAAAGTGTCGGCCTTGGGTAGAACCTACGACTCGTAAGTCGGGGCCGTTACCACTGGTCCACCACTGCTCTCGATGGCTGCTGGCCTCTTATATATTCTAAACTCCGCATTACGCTATGTCAACTCAAAGCACCTACGTTAAACATAGAGCCACTGCATGGATGAAGTTTCACTTACTTTTTCGCGTCTATTGGCAGTAAAGCTTCCAAAGACGTCACATTACTTAAGGCTGCCAGATCGGCAATTGTGATGTGATCAGCGGCAAGGAACTTTGTTCGAGTTAAGAACTCTTCAAGAAAACCATATGCCTCGGCAATTTCATCGTACTGTTTTTGGTTTATGTTCTTATTTCCTTCAATTATTAAGGGATACTGCAAACAAAAATAAACGGTGGATTATCATTAAAAATAATTAAATTTAAAAATATTTTGTTTTTTAAGTTTTTTTTTATATTTTGTTTTTAGAAAAAAAAATGAACTACTTTTCCGTGAAAAAGGCAATTCTTCTTAAAAAAAAATAAGAATACTTTTATCCGAGATATACAGGTGGCAAGGACATCGACGCGCAAACTCTAATCTTGAATTCAGCACAGTGTCTGCACAACTTCTCTGTTTCATATGTGTGTGTGTGCATTACCTATACGCTCAAAATGTATGGAACAGCATTTTTTTTAAATAACGGACGAAATATTTTAATTTAGGGGGATTCAGAATCATGTATTGAAACAGATTGTGCGTCGAAGCCCCTGTCAACCTGTATGTTAAAAAAATACCCACCAGGTAGATAGATAATTAAAGCCTAAAGCTAAGTTTAGACTACGGCGAAAATTGTGACAAAAATGTCAAATTTTAAATGACGTAAACGTAAAAGAAGTATACCGGGGGATTAAAAAGGACAAGAACTAATTTAACATAGGTTGCTTATTTAATGCGCGAAGAAAATCCTTAATTTGACGAAAACTTCTGTTGAATGAAACACATACAAGGACTTATTAGAATATTTGATTATAAGATTTATAAGTTACTCCTACAATTAAAAAAAAGACTCGCGAATGAAATTGTCGATACAGTACTGGGCATTGGCTGAGGCAACTGCAGACGTCGACGAGTGTCGACGCGTGTCGACGGCTGCAGTTACTTCTGCCATTGATGCGTGCCTCTTGTGTCTATGAGCTGATCGCGTTCAGTTTCCTTCGCCCTAGACACAACGTGTTCACAGAGCCACTGGTTCGACACTAATTATTTTGTCACAATAAATGTCACAATTAGAGTCACCCGTGCGCACACATTTACACTCGGTACCGACACTGATTGTACCGTGTATAGTGTCACAGTCTTAACTTATCTTTATAAATGTTAGAAAAAAAAATACCTATATAGGTGAATTATTTTAATACTTATAAATTACTCACAGTTATATTTCGTAGTCTAGGAAAAAGAATTGATGTGTCGAAGAAAAGTTTTTGATTGACCAGTGCCCTTTTTTTGACATCCTTTGGATACCACGAGTCGTCTTTTCCGTAGGTATCAGCTAGATACATAAGTATAGCGTGACTGAAAAGAGCGAATACAAACATGAGTTACGAGAGGATACTAAATTAATTTTGTAAAAGAAATGCCTTAATATTGTAACGTGCACTATGCAGCATGCAGTACGCCAGTACGCAGACTGGAAGAAAATCAATCATAGTTAATGCGTTTGTGTTTTTGACTTAACGAGTTTTAACGAACGACGGTCGTAATGTTATCAATACAAAGTTGTTAGACTTGGGTTTACCCTATTTTGTGTTTTTGTATTTAGAACTTTAAGTTGTCGGAATAAAATTGGTAATTCAAAAATGGCTCTATGGTTTAAATATGGATAGGAGACTGAGGACTAAAAAGTGTATTATATATTTTGTCGGACCAAAAAGGCTAAAGGCTCCTACAAATAGGCGCAACGCGCGACGCGAATCGCGCGCAACACAAAAGCACCGCTCGTTGCGTGACTTGCGGTGCCTTTGTGTCGCGTGCGATTTTATCGCGTGTCGCGCCTGTTTGAAGGAGCCTTTATAATAAAAATAAGGGCGTTGCAGCTGAAGTTTCCTAGCAGCACACAGAGCAGCCAAATCCCAGACCAAGCAAATGATGAACAAGCACCAGTACGGTTTTAAATCAGTGACCTTGTATGTATGTACGGGAAGTCTTAAAGTTATTTCACGTATAAAATAACAAACCTATCATGCAGAATTATATCACCGTCTTCTAGTACAGGAACGGTGTGCAGTGGATTTTTCTGGAAAAAAAAATTGCTTAACAGATGTTGTACTTACAACTTATAATAAAACTTGAAAAGTTATTAAATCTTTAGAGCTGATTTTTAAAGTAAGTATTTTGAGTACATGGACTTATTCTCTTCCGGTCTTCCGTCTTATTTTGAGTACAAGCACTTATTCTCTTACTTTCAAATACTCTGGTGTCAAATGATCCTTATTTCGAAGATCCATTTCTATCTTCTCGAAAGGGACATTGAATACTTCACAAGCCATCATGGCCGCGCGCACTGGCGGGCTCGGATCCAATGTGTACAGTTTAACACCCATCTGAAAATAAATATAGCAAATATTTATCTATCCACTTACGATTAGTTCTACCTATTTGTAATTAAGGCAATATTAACTTAGGTACATAACAACTATTTCACTACTTCGAGCTCCGGTATAAAAATTACATTTTATAAACTAATAAAAGGTCTGGTGCTGTTAGATGCATTTATAATGAACACAATAACGATGTCGATTAAACAACCATTAATACTATATATTTTATAACACACAATAAGGATGTCGATTAAACATTAATTAATACTATATATTTATACCACACAATTACACACTTTTTATAAAAATTTTGTAGCATGCACAGGTAGGTACAGACGCCAGCACATCAAGCTACCCGAAACTGTAAAATTTTCCCAATCAACTTTGAACCTTGTGCTTCAGCGATAAAGTTGAAAATCTATTAAAGAAATTTGACAGATTGTAGTAGGTTGATGTGCTGGCGTCTGTACTTATTTCCCAATTATTATTCGTATTTTTCTGTTATTTGGATTCATTTATGAGGTACAGACCAAATATGGCTTTATAATCATGGGTTTCCATTAAGCGATATTTATTACTCAAGGTCAGAAATCAAAACACCAAACCAGTAATTCTATGTACTTACATTTTTATCCAACTGCGTAAAAAACTCCAACACGATAATAACACAACACGTTTCAGATACTACTGATGAACCAAGGGCAACCAACCAGTGTTGCCAACAGATAAACTAGCTCTCCACCAGATTCAACTTCGAAAACCACCAGAAAACCACTAACAAAAATCGACCCTACTCCAAAAATCGCTAAAATTTCCACTAAACTTATTTATTAGTAAAAAATGTTCTTTATTATTACGTAATAAAATATTTAAAATCAGTAAATCAATATACAATATTATTAGTAAATGAACAACTCAAAATGAGGAACATAAAAATCTTAATACTTAGATATAAATTACGTGTCACGATGTTTGTCCGCGATGGAATCCTAAACTACTTAACCGATTTTAATCAAATTCGTACACCGTGTGCAGTTTGATCCAACTTGAAAGATCCATTTATAATCTTTTACAACAATATCATATGACAAAAACGTTAGCCACAGCAACGCGTGGCCGGGTCAGCTAGTTATTTAATAAAAACAACAACTATAAAAAAGTGATATTCTAAAATTCGTCTTCTTCAGATGAATTTTTATCTGCATCATCGTCGGTTTCACATTTATATGATTCTTTGGTACTGATTTGTTTTATAACTTTTATTGGAATTTACCTACACAGTAAAAGAAAATACTCCTGAAAATTAAATGAAATAAAAATTATATATTTCGTAACATTTTAATAATTTAGTGGTTGAGTGATAGCATTTTCAGTAATTGAAACTGAATTCTACAAAACCACTAAGAAAAACCACCAGCCACTAAAAGCAATATTTCGCCACTAAAAGGGGGGTCGAAACCACCAGTTTTAGTGGAAAATCCACTAAGTTGGTAACACTGCAACCAACGCGTATTTATACATATATGACGAACACATACCTTCCTATATACTCGTACTTAACTATATACTGTTATCTTGTTGTTAGATATTACCGCATTATTAAGCAAAAATGTTTGAATAGATTATCTTATAATGTAGATAAGTTACAAAAAGGAATCCATATAATTATCTGAAACTAGCTGCGCCCCGCAGTGTCACCCGCATAAGTGTCGATCCCTTGAAAATATCGGGATAAAAAGTAGCCCATGTGTTAATCCAGGGTCTCGGCTACCTCCATACCAAATTTTGTCAAAATTGGTCCAGCCGTTTGTGCGTGAAGAAGTAACAAACATACAAACACACTCACAAACTTTCGCCTTTATATAATAATATATTATTAGTGTGATTATTTATCTTTACCTTTATTTACATACTATAAAACAAAGTCGCTCCCGCTCCCTGTTAACTTAGATCTTTTAAACTACGCAACGGATTTTATTGCAGTTTTCAGCAATAGGAAGAGTGATTCAAGAGGAAGGTTTATATGAATAATACATGCATATTATAGTAGAGAAAATCCGAGATATTCAAAGATTTGTTATGTGATGTCGTAACAAACATATTTTTGTGCGCTTACATTGCAAACGCTGGCTAAACCTTACGAGATAGATCAAATTAATGTAATATGGAATTGTATATCTTAAAAATATCGATAAAAATGTCCGCTATGGTATATGTTTATCTTCCAAGGATAACCCACCCACAGTAACCACTTTTGTCTTTTACATATTACAAAAAAAATATGGTTTATTTACCAAACTATTTTAAACAATACAGTATTGTTCCTTATCCAATTAAATACAATCAATACGTTGTGCATTTCATGAAGATCAAAATTGCCCTTTACAGCATATCAATAAAATGAATATCTGAGAAGATAACAGTGATTTATAAAAGTAATAAAAAAATAAAATAATCGACTTCAAAAAGAAATTAACTCAAAATTATGAAATAACTTTAATTTCGGAAGTCGGTCTCTTGGGATCTGTGCTTTAGTTTTAGTTTTTTGTCACCGACTTTGTGATGTTTTCTCTTTGACACTACACCCGTAGCTCGTATCAATAATTGAATTGAATTGAATAAGCCAGGCCGTCACAGTCCATATCTTGAAAATTACTTAATCGATTTTTATGAAACTTGCACTGTTCCCTAAGTTGAAGTAAATGTAAGCCAACAAAAAAATGGTCACGATCCGATTAATAGTTGCGGAGAAACATAAACATAAATATGCGTGGACAAACATACTTACTTACATACATACATCTATAACATTTTGTATATTTGTTTGGAAGCCCTAATAGATTGTGAATATGTGAATATAATGCAGTTCCAATAATATTACAGACTTAAGTGTCGAATTGATACCCTCCTTTTATTTGAAGTCGGTAAAAAGCGGGGGCAGAGCGGCTGGCGGGCGGGGCGGTACGAAGTTCGCGGTCAGCTAGTTAAATATAAACATTTTTATCTGTAGATATACAATTTTGCATTGTCATTCACCACTGACGGAATAATACTCGCCGGCGGTGAACACCAACTATTAATACACGTATGTAAGTATCTCTTTTACAATCTTCTGTACCTACGTTTCTTGAGCGGGAAAATCGCTGATAGCTAGTCGCTTCCTCGTCGGTGCGGGACGGGTGTCTACTATCATTTTATTACTATACTAGCTTGAAAAATTGGCCTTGTGTAACTCCAGTTTGTCTGCTAAGCCCGGTTTTTGCTATGCTGGTGATAACCTGATCTGCCTCTGATGCCCTGATAATCATTTAGCTCACGAACCCGCGTTATAATGAGATCATCGTTAATTAAATAATTACTACACAAATGTTGGAAACAATAACAATGAACGAGCAATTTATTTTGTTACCAATGCAATTAGCGTTATCAAGAAAGATTGTCGATTTTTTTTGACGATTGTTTTTTTTTAGTTCCTTGTCATTCGCTTATGTCGGAATAAGCACTTAACACAATTTGACCTTTTTTCAGCAGTTTCATCTTCAAAAGATAAAGAATAATATAGAGTAATCTTTCGGGAAGACAGGCGTATATTTATGTAGATAAAGTACGTGCCACAGAACAAGATAAGTTAAATGGAGAAGCGCCTGTGAGGCACGTAGACGCAAAATGTAGAGGTTATGCAGAATGCTCTTGTTTATTGCTTTTTGTTCAAAAACTACGTGTCACTAGGTAAAAATTTGGCGAATTCCATCAAATTTTTATACACAGTAGTAAGTCTTAACCTGGTAATAAATTTTGAATTTTTGACAGTTTTTCAATACTAGAACTGTCAGAAGTCAATTTTATTCCACGGACAAAAGATCTGACTTTGGTGCCATCTGATTTTTTCAACGCCAGATAACTTTATCCGAGGAATAATTTTGAATTTATGTCGGTTCTTCCCTAAAAAAAACTTACAGACGTCAATTTTATTCCACGATTAAAAAATATCTGTCCCAAAGTGGCTTTTTTAGGCCCCCCGATAACTTGTATCTTGGTTTGACAGTTTTTGTATAAAAAATATGTCGAACCGCCATATTAGTTCTTCAGAGAAAAGTTATCTGATGATTGAAAAATTAGCCCTTAGAGACATAACTTTAATCATCATCATAATCTTTCCGTCCTTATCCTATGGATACATTTGCACATAAATTATTTAGTAAATATAGAATAAAAAAAGTCTGTTCCAAAAAGAGCATCGCTTTATCTAATTCATACTGCAGATTTATATCGAATCAATTTTAAAATTAGTTTAGCAAGAAGATAAGATAGTACAAGATAGTTAAACATTTTCAAAATTGTACCACAATACTCTCAATGTTCCCAAATAAATATCCAGACAGCTAAAAAGAATCCAAAACCAAATTCCGTTTGTAACAAACAAGTTGTACCACAATACTCTCAATGTTCCCAAATAAATATCTCGACAGCAAAAAAGAATCCACAACCAATGTCCGCGTTTAACAAACTTCAAAAAGTAGGAGGAATCCTGCTGTTATATCTTATATATTTACTTCATTATGATCCCCGCACACGATTCAAACGTAATATATCTCGCGACAAAGTTCCGCTGCGTTTGCATATAGCATTGTATTAGACAGTTATAAACTTTGATAGCTTTGCCAGTTCTGTACGCAGTCACAATGCTTAAAGTTGGACGTAGCAGACGCAATCTCAGGAACAAGCCGACATGGCCCCTGTTTCCGTAGATTTCAGCCGCAGCCTTTGAAATTAGCTTTGTTTCGTATGTCTAGTAAGATTGTGTAGCGTGTAGCGATTACAGTAATTTTTAATTTTAAACAGGTTTCTTTTTATTTTGTGAATGTCAGAACGTTGTAGGTCTTGTAGAATGTAGATTTGTAGACCATTTTCTATTGTGTTAGTACTTGTGGTTAGGCCAATATTGTCCCTTACCTTTTAACACTGTAATTTGAAAACAATGTAAAAGCCAATTATTTTTAAAAGAGTAATCGTTGAGTTTCTTAGTGGTTCTTCTCCATAGGAAATGACCAAATTGGAACCGTGCACCTAGTTTCTGACGTTTCATAATATGTGCCCATGTACAGACGCCAGCCCAGCAAGCTACTACAATCTGTCAAATTTCTTTAATAGATTTTTAACTTTATTGCTAAAGCACTAGGTTCAAAGTTGATTGGGAACATTTGACAGTTTTGGGTAGCTTGATGTGCTGGCGTTTGTACCTAAATAGGTACTTATGTGAAATAAAATATTTTGATTTTGTTGGAAATGTGTTCGGTTTTTTTTTATTTAGGGGTCTGTTTTTGTTATATTGTTTAATTTTGTATTTGTCGCATCCAAGGTAGCCGTAGCCAGCCTTCGATTAGGTAAAAGTTAACACTAACGCAAGCTAATATCGTCATTCAAAGCCGCGTTTATAGTTCAGGAATTACTAATTATAGTTTTCTCCCAAAAGTTCATGTTTGTAAGCACTGTACAGTTTAATGGCCCAGTTGAATTCGACATTTATTAGACTTTGAAAAATCGAAGAAAACATGGATTTCTTTTCTTAATGTTATTATGTAACTACTCAGTCATTTATTCATGACGATATGATATTCACCCGGTACCTACTCTTACGAGTACGACTTCGTTTTTACATTAAGCCACTTCCAGGCTTCCTTTTTCCTATCAGCCGGGAATAGTTGGCAAAGTTTCTAAGACAAATAGAATATAAAGCAGTTTCTCGCGTGTGCGCCGCCTATCAATCATTGAGAATGATGTTTACGAAGTGCCCCACGTCTATCCAAATATTTTTTGCTAAAAGAATTGCCGCCAGAGATCCTTGCTTAAGAGAATCAAAAGCAGTGTCCCTTGCCATGTCTGTGTCCCATGTGTCGCTTTTTATAACATTTTTTAATTTATAGTATATGCTTTAAACTCGGACTAAAGACACAATGTAGGTCACAGAAACCATCCAGAGGCGTCGTGATACATCCTCTCACCCATTTGAAGATTACAGAACTTACTTTATCTATACCGAATGCCTTGCCCATGTCAATAAGGCGTCCCCACCTTTGTCCATTTTTAAATTTGTGGTAAAAAAAAGCACTGTACCTCTTCTTAAACGTCATTTATTACGTTCTTTGCATTTGTTTTATTATTATTGTATATATTTATTTATATAGATAAGTTTATGTTTTGTGTATGTGTGTATTTATACTGTAACATTATTGTCTCTCCTTTCTTTCTAAATCTATCCAAAGGTTTTCTTAAAAGATCGCTCTTAGCGTTAAAACCGCCCATTGTGTCACCCCTCGTAAAATTTCTACATTATTTTATATTTTAGTGCCTATAGTAATTTAGTTTTCATTGTGTAATTTACTTTGTTATTTTCTGTAAATTTTATAAATTTGTACGCCTTACGGTGAAATTCGTACGTACATCGTACGAATTATTATTATTGTGACATCCTGCATGCTTAATTTGCATGTATACTTACGCATGTTTTGACAAATAAAATTACCTTTATCTTGCCTTTATCTTTAGGTATCTACTTGAGGGAGAAGAATGTTCAGTAGTGGACGTCTTTCAGCAAAAATGATTATGACAATGATACTTAAACAACATATTCAATACTAGCAGCGCCCCGCGGTTTCACCCGCATAAGTGTCGACCCCGTAGGAATATCGGGATAAAAACTATGCTATGTCCTTCCCCGGGATGCAATCTATCTATCTGCTAAATTTTGTCGAAATCCGTTCAGTAGCTTAGGCGTGAAAAGGTAACATACAGACAGACAGACAGAGTTACTTTCGAATTAATAATATTATAGTATGGATGGATGTTTGTAACAAAAAGTAAGTAGTATTTCTGCGTTTTTGTACGGAACTCTTACTAAGTTAGCAGGTACCTATTACTTATGAACCGACGGCGACGCCTTATCTCCCGGGGCTTTGTTTAGTTTCTTTTAGTCTAATTCACTTTCGCTCGTCTCTAGGCAGACATTCATCATAATAATTCTTACTATACAGGTACCTACTTATAATTAAGTTGTGGGTGAGAGAAACAAAGAATTAGGTGGAATTAATAAATTAGGTAATTTTGTTTCTACAGGTTTTTTTATTTACTGTTGGCTTGTAACTTTTTGTTGATAAATCTAATCTTATCTATTGTATGGACGGTGTATGGACATACTCGTAGAACTGCAGTTTTTAAGATCTATCAAACGTCACTGACACTGCGATGCTTTGGGCCCTACTCAGCCCAACTAATCCAAAAAGTACCAGCGACTCGAAGAGAAGTTCAAGAAAAATTTTAATATTTGAAATAGTTACTCCGCCACTAACGAGTTAAGTTAGTAAGTTGTCAATGCGTTCACTTTAGAGAACTCTGAACATAAATGATAGTTAACTATAGCTTTACTCTAAACAGTGTCAACCACAGAGCGTGAGAGAGGAATCTGTTGTGTCATCGCAACTATATAGTTTATAAACTGTTCGGGGGTTGAGAGAATTTCTGCCGGGTAGGTTCGCTTTAGCTAAGTCGATAACCTTTTTTATTCTTTTGTTTTGTTTTTTTTTTATTGGTGGGAGGACCTTTAAAAAAAGGCACCCGACCTACGGGGAGGGAGGTCGAGGAGTGTGGGGTTCCTCTTAAAAGACCAATTCCGGAACCCCCCCCCCCGAGCAACGCGATGACCTAAGTAAAGAATAACATAATGTGTATGTGTTTAAATAATTATGACTCGATAAACTGATCTAATTATTGAATTGGAAGACTTAATTAATGGCTACGTCACCGAACGGTATTCGAGTTGCTGAATTTAGGGCAAAACAAATTAAATAATAACATTTTTTCGTGTTATTTTTTGCCATCGACACGCTAAAATCAAATCAAAATTGATGTACTCAGACAACAAAGATCCATAATGTTAGTAATATCTTATAGCTAGTGTTAGTAAGTAATATTATTATTTGGACTTTAAGTTTGAAGCCTTTTGCACTGAAGATGGCCAAGTAAGGCACAAGTTTCTCACCTGACCATCCTTTCTACAAAATACTTCAAAATGGGAGAAAAACAACTCTCTGTCATTCTTTTCAGAATGCTGTTACTGCTGGCCCGTGTCTTAGTTACATATGATGCGACTTTTTTTCGAATGATCGCATAAAAGCCGTCAGTTCGATTCTGCGCAAACCTTTCCGACGCACTACAGAAACGGGGCAGTCTCAAGAGCATTCTGAAAATATTATTATATTGGACGCGCAAGACATCTAGCGGCCTTTTTGTGTGGCAGGCCTACAGATGCCCCGTGTAAAGACCCTGACAATATGCCTTGAATAGTCTTATCAGTGTATTGTTGTGTTGTGCTAAGAATATCTAATTATTAAAATAACTGCATAAATAAACCCTGTATTATTTCAGGTTAATCTTGCAAGAATTAAGTGTCAGTTACACATGGAAAGTTTTTCAGGTTGAAAAATCACACTTCTAGAAAATCGCCTTGCGAGTCTAGGTAAGTATTCGACATAATATGTATCGGAGTTTTAGTTATTTGTTTGAGTGTGTGTATGGACATGAAGGCGATAATTGCCTGGCGAGATTTGCACGGCTTTTTTTTTTTTTTTTTGAGGATGGGAAATCATCAAATGACCCCTCCCGCTCTGGGTGGAGCGGAAGGGAGTGTCAGACTCTTACTGACTAAAACCCACCCGTGTTCCTTCCTTAGCCCTTTATGTTCCGGGCCAGCGGTAACCCTTTCGGACAATCCCGCTGACCCGGCAGGCTTCGGCCCTTACGGGCCCCTTCTTTAATGCTGACATCTCTTTGAGGCGCGCGTGGAACACGTACGCGCCGTCCGGCACGGGCCTGGTCCTGATCGGACGGTGAGCTACCCATTACTCTCCGCCCGCAGGCCCGCGCCTACGGTGGCCGGGAGTCGTCGCGCGGCTCCCGACGCCCGGAGCGTCTCCCGCGGCGGCTGGGACGGGTGGCTCTCTCCCTCAGCCGTCCCGCCGCCTCCTTTGCTAGCATGACTGCTTCGCAGAAGGAGGCGACTGCCCCCCACTCCCTCTCGCCCCGGACCATGGCTTGAACCAGGCCCGGACGCGAGAGGTCGCTGCCGCTGCCGATCGCCTCAACGAGGACACTGCGTTGCTCCGCCCAAGCGGGGCAGACCTCCACCGTGTGCTCCACCGTGTCCTCTGGGCGATCCTGGCAATGGTGACACCCGGGCGTTTCCTCCCGCCTGATTATGTGCAGGAACCTCCCGAAACTCCCGTGTCCGGTGAGGACCTGCGTCAGGCGGTAGGTGAGGGCGCCGTGACGCCTCTCTAACCACTCCTCAAAGAGGGGTCTTACCGCCGCTATCGTGGCGTGCCCTGCGCTGGGTTGCGATAGTCGCTCTTTCCATGCCGCCATGAGATCGCGCCGGAGGTCCGTCCGCTCCGCCGCAATTTGCTGCGGAAGCGGAGTTTCCCCCCGGCGTAGTGCCTCCGCGCGCCACTCATACAAGCGCGCGAGGACTATCGCCTCCAGATCCCATGGCGGCAGTCCGGCAAGGAGGCTTGCCGCCTCGCCCGAGATCGTGCGGTAACCCCGGATCAGCCTTGTGGCTACCACCTTCTGGGGCGCGTTCAAATAATGGGCGGCTCGCAGATTTGCACGGCTTGGAGTTTCTTTGAAGGATAAAATCAGGAATGAAGTTATCCGGAATAAACGACATAGTTTGCAGAGTAAGCCAACTGAACAGGCTGTGGGCTGGCCATGTTTGTCGAAGGACCGATGGCCGGGGGAGCAGACGAGTCCTACAGTTGAGACCACGTATCGGCAAGTGTAGTGTCAAACTCAAACTCAAAGCATTTATTTCAATTAAATCATGTACAGGCACTTTTGAATTGTCAAAATGAAATAGTCTGTCAGTCATTCAGAAAGTTGAAGCTAGTTGCCCATTCCAAAACGTAGATCTCTATTGAAAAGAACGGGCAAGAAACTCCATGGACACTCTTTTAAATGAAGATATTACAAAATCCTGGGTACATTATTCTTGTTGCTTCTATTGTGAGAACAAAGTCAAGTGTGGGCCCCCCAGTTAGATGGACCGACGACTTTAAGAAGGTCGGACAAGGCAGATTGGATGCGGAAAGCGAAGGACAGGGTGTGTGACGTAGCCTGAAGAGGCCTATGGCCAGCAGTGGACTACCATAGGCTGAGTTGATTGAGGCACGAAATTCTCTCTACGGTCGCCGTCGAGAAACTCTCCCAGTGTAAACGTGCCTACGCTCTAAATTGGCCCTCAAACCAGCTGCCCCCGTGTTTAAAAGAGTAAAAATACTTATGCCAAAAATGTAACAAAATATTTCAAACTTTCTGAACAATCCTTGAAAAAAATTGTAAGGGAATTTTTCCCGTCCCGTTGACTTTAAAAAACTCTAAGGGACCTTTTTATCTCGATACAATGGTCCTATTTATATTTGTTCACGTAAGGATTTTTGTTTTTGAAAGTATTTCTGTGTTGTATGACTGTATAGTAAAACATTGCTGAGTGTACAGCATTTTTTTTTTGTTGTAAAATACAATTCTTATAACTGAAAAGATTTGTTGATTTTGCAAAATAAGGGAAAATATTGAGTGTTTCAGCCATCAAAGTAGGTATGGTAGGTACATTTTGGCTTGCCTTTTTAAGGCTCCTTCAAACAGGCGCGATTATATCGCGTGTCGCGCCTGTTTGTAGGAGCCTTTATTGTGAAAAACTTTGCCTAACTAATTATGACCATATATTAGGTTTGTGCACTAATAAGTAGATTAGAAATATTAAATTAACAACTTGAATTTGTACCTAATATTAACTAACAAAGGGATCTAAGTACCAGAATTGTCCGTCCGGCTTGCATTCAATGGTCTACAATGTAAGGAAGCAACCAAGAAGAGTATGTTAAAGACAAGCTACAATATTACAAACTATTAAAGGCTCGTACACACAGGCGCGATGCGACACGCGACACAAAGGCACCGCAAGTCGCGCAACGAGCGGTGCCTTTGTGTCGCGCGCGAATCGCGTCGCGCGTCGCGCTTGTTTGCAGGAGCCTTAAATGTGCAGACCACAGTCAGTGGTAACTTGCACTACGAAAATCACCCTTACCGTTACGCCATTAAGGTGACGTCAAATTGCTACCTCTGATGTGCGAATGACTGTACAAGCAAGTACTGAATCGGCCTTGAAGGCTTAGTGCAAAAAAATTCGCGGTTTTCTTGCTTTTCTTATAGGTACCAACTGTAATTAAAAATTGCACAGTGATTTACTACAAATGGGCTAGAGGCATAATTATACTAGAATTGGCATTACGTGTCGGCTTTTTTGACAGGCTTAAACCTACGCGCGTCGCAAACAATAGATTGCTTTCATTAATATAAAGAAAACTAACCTAAAGCTCTTGGTCATCTTGATTGCTTTTAAGGATAAGATCGCCTATTTTGGACATCATTAAAATTTTTAGTTTGTTGATAATTTTTTAAATAAGTTTTATTTCGTTAGACTTAATTAATATGTCGTCTGCCATAGTCCTTACAACCGTCGCCCTACTTACAACATCTTTCTTCTTTTGATGCCTCTCCAATTACTAAAGGTTACCCATCAACTCCGAATATTTCTCCTTGTCTTTTGTGAGTCCATTTGCTAATGTTTGTGAACCAAGACTTTTTTCTTCGCCCAGCACAGCGCTTCCCCACTAATTTGCCCATCATTATTGGTTGTCCTCATTGTGCGCAACAATTGAAAGGCTGTAAGTAATTACTTTTTACCAGGATAAACCCCGGAATGACTTGTAATAATACGCTTGATAATGTGAAATAATAAATGACTATAGTAAATTACCTACGTATATGACTGCCCTTCAATTATCTGATAAGTTTATTCGAGGAACAATTTTTAAATTTTGACAGTTATTATAAATATTTTACACAAAAATTATCAAATATCAATTTTATTCCTCGAATAAAAGTTATCTGGCGATGGAGAAATCAGTCCTAAAACTAATGAACGAATTGATAATAATAATTTATTTTAAAATAAAACATTTTTGATTAATGTATTATGATGTAAATTGTAATAATAAGAGGGCTTTTGGCTAAGTAATATAAGCCACACGGTTCGATCGATAAGGTTAAACTACGCTTGCCGCGGTTGGTCCGTGGATGGGTGACCATCTATACATACAAAGACGCCCTCTGTGTCTCAATTTTCTCTTGAAATCACGTTAAGCCGTTGGTCCCGACTGTCATTCGTGGATCTTTGACAGTTGTTACGGGTGGTCAGAAGAACGAAACTCTAATAACCAGTCTTACCAAGGGGTATCAAAGGGTAGGGGTAGGGGTCAGATGGGCAGTCACTCCATGTGAAATACATGGTATTCAGCTGCATCCGGTTAGACTGGAAGCCGACCCCGACATAGTTGGGAAAAGCCTAGGCAGATGATGAATGTACATAAATTGTAATAATTTGAATCAATATTATGTATAATATTATGTAATTTGATATACATATAAAATGTGCAGTACCTACCCTTACAGAGTACCTACATGTCATAATACTGTGTCATTAAATTTAAATGCATAGGTACAAACCAGTGTTTTACATGAATAATAAATAAATAAAACCCGTAATTAAAATCACACATTGTTATCTACAGCTAATTCATACCATGACGTTGCCTCACTTTAGCAAATGTGCCATGACGGCCGCGTCCGCATTTCGGTGGTCATTACACAAAGATTAATGACGTCATCATGTCTACTTCTGCCACACAATCACGGCTATCACCGTTGTTATTGTGATCCTCGTTTGTTGCAGGTTCAAATTAAACCTATTGCCTGAACAGGCTTTGTTGTAGTGTCTAGAATTTATGTTTGTTCGGACATTCTACGCAAGGTGCTCGAACCGTTTTTTGGCAAGATCTAGTGTCATACAATACGGTGTCTTTCGTCCTAAAATCCAAAAAGATTTTCGCAAATATCAAGGATTTAAAATACTTGATACCTATCACTCTTTGACTGATTTCCGCATCAAAGGAAAATAAACGGGACCAAGAGGTTTGTCACATACCATTCACAAAGTAAAGTAAAAGGCTAATAAACGTATTACTGAAATCCTTATAACGGCCTTTCCTTTGGTGTTCCTCCATAATTGAATCTAGTAAAGAATGCCGTATTTTAAAACATGTAGTTAGAAAAACAGCGTGTTGAGCATTATTGATTACTCTGTCTGGATCAAAAATGTAAAGACATAAATTTCCACGTTCGGTTTCATGCGACACAAAAAAGCGGACATCGCAATAGAATATTTGACCGCACCAACAAAAGATTCTACTGCGTCAGTAACAGCAGTACATAGAATAAGATAAACCCGTACTAAAACTTCATAGGCGAGACTAGGCAATCAACAAACTTTTTACTACACGGCCTGTAGTAGGCTAAAGCTGCAGATAAAAACTTTTTTACACTGTAAAAATCAATGAAAATGTTCAGTGGATATTGATGCTTCAAATTCATTCAGCGGTGGTAACTCACGTGAAAAAAACATTTGAACCAAACTGAGCTCCACTCTGTGGAAATAATATCCATTGTGCTAAGCCATGGGCAATATTTTTACAGGCGAATGAAACAATAAAAGACTTTATTGGTTGTTTAAACAATCACTGTCGTAGAAAATGCAATCGGTTCGCCCCATTGCACTATATTAATTAAATTTTATGGGTATTAACCTACACATGTTATTCACGTTTTGAATTATTTAATATTTATGTAGTCTGCATTCGTGATTTATTTACCAAAAATGTAAACAAATAATTATGAGTTTATGGAAAAATAACTTTAAATCCTACACAATAAAGTTTTATACAATAAAATAAAAAATAAATAAGGTCAGTATATATATGCTTCTAAAGCATCCCCTTTCGGCGTTTCCAATTACATCTGCCATGTGGATACCTTTTGTTAGTCGCCTTTCATTCAGTTTACATAATTTCATTAATTTGAAACATAAATAATTAGCCGAAATTATTAGTTTACACAATCAGGTTCGTAGAATTGATTTGATATACTATGTCAACATATTTGTATAGCTACATCAATGATTTCAAGTAATATATAAGTCAATGACCTACACGTGTTTCAAAACCATTTGAAACACGCGTCAATTTAACATTAATAGAATGTGATATAGATTGGGTGATATATATTCCTTGTTAATATGAAGCAATAATTTGAAATGTTTTTCATTTCATGGATTGATTGATTTTTGATTAGATAAGAAATGTTGGGTCCTCATTAAGCTAAGTGGTGACCGACTGTGTGAGTGATTGTTTTATAAAAAAATATCAATCAGGCTAGGCAGGCAGCTAAATCTCTACAGATAATGACAAGATAAACAGAAAATCTCATAATAATATTTATTCCCTTTATTTCATGTGCATAACTTACCTATTGATTACATTTTTTTTTTATAAAAAATCATTAATAAATATAACGATTTGTGGCCCATCGGCATCAGAAACAGGGTTCAAGCTGCCGGTAGTCAGATCTCCAGACAGAGGACAACCTCCTCACTATGCGTGACATGTCCAGGAGTACTGTTTTCTGAATCAAGTCCATGACCCAACCGCGCAATGAAAGCTTCCTGAGGTGTTGGTTCATTACCTATTAGCAGAGAGCCAGGTACTGGTCGAACGAGTTCGTTTGAGTAAATGTACTCTAACGATTATCGGTACAATGATTGCAGAGACCACGTCCCACATGTCCACAACCTCGTGTGCTAAGTCAAGATACCTACTTGATTTTATATTTATTTTATACATCTTAAACTTAAAAAAAAACTATATCTACAAATATAATACAAACAATGAACATATACCTAGTTAAGCTAAAATATATATATGTATAAACATATTTATATACATACTTATTCTCACAGTTAAGAAGAAAGGTGATGATGCTCTTCTACTCGATATTTATATTCTCTTAAACAAATATTCGCTAAATTAGCTGCTAATCACCAAATTAAATAACACGCAACGTCAAAATGGCTGCGGTAAACTGTTTAAGGCTATTAGAAGATGCATTAATAAATACTGGTGTCCAATAAATCTAGGAAAGTAGAGACGTTACGGCGTACGTGAGCGTCGCCAGCGGAATTTAAACGGGAATAAGAAGTTAAGGGGGCTTGTAACTACGTTTAAATTAGTACGTTTTTGTATCACATGCTTGGCTCTGGTAGTTTTAACCTATTTCTATTAAGGTATTTACTACTGACCCGCTCCTGCTGTACGGTTTTTAACCGAGTTCAAAAAAGGAGGTTCTGTATTCGACCTGTAGGTATGTATGTTTGTATGCCCGCGATTTTCTAAAACTAATGAACCAATGTTGATGTTTCTTTCACTTACGTGATCTACATACTTTCAGGAAGGTTTTACTATATAATACATTAGGTAATTATTCTTATGTACGAATTTATATGCATAAATGTACTGCAGCTCCAGCAATTCTATGCGAATTTTGATGATTCTTCCAGTCGGTGTATATAGATTAAATTACACCAACAGCTTCTGTGGATGATATAACTTAAGTACTTTGAGTAATAATAGCCTCGGCCTTACACAGTCGCCAATTACAGGTTAACCAGCAATCAAAGAAATAGGTGATAAGTGTGATAACACATAATAATATAAAGAGGGTACCGACCAAACGCCGACCGCGCAGTGGCGCCCTCATCGTTTGTTTGGTTATTTCTTTAATTTTAGAATGAAAATACAGAAAATAAGCACGTTAAGTTGTGCTCCACAAGATTATACGTTAATATTATTATAAGCGGTAGTTTTACATTGTTTAGTTTTATTATAATCACTAAAACGGATAATAGTGGCCACTATTTTAATAATTGAAATAACCAAACAAACGATGAGGGCGCCACTAGGCGGTCGGCGTAGCCTTAATAAAACTTAAGGCAAATTAATTACAGCAAAATACTTCTAAAATTTGAGATTAATAACAAAACGGAAATGCTATATTGCACACTGAAGTACTCGTACTTACAACAAAGACATAAATAAGATAAATAGAAATATAAATGAGATCATAATGGAAAGTATGTATTAATCTTATTTCAGTGAAATCAGCCAAGTGCAAGTCGTACTTGTGCAATTATTGTTATCAACTATATTTGTAATAGTCACCCAAGCAATGTGGTGGATTGTTATTTTTCTACTCGGTAATAATCAATTGTTTTGATACCTACTTAACTATTTTATTTTTTATTCCGTATTTGAGGTACTGCCAGACAGTTGAACATCTAACCCTGATATGAATGACTAGCTATTGCCAACGAATTCGTCTGCGATCCAGGATGGAAACTGCCCATGTCCTCATCCAGGTCATGGCCTATCTGTGTGCCAAATTTCACCCAAATATATTCAGCTGTTTTAGCATGAAACCGTAACAAACATACATACAAAAAATCAAACCTTTTCTCTTTATAATATTCTAGCAGCGTCCCGCATTTTCACCGCACCGCCGTTTCGCATGAGTACCGATCCCGTGGGAATATCGGGATAAAAGTATCCTATGTGTTAATCCTGGTTATAAACCATAGGTGCGCAAAATTTTTCACATAAATCCGTTCAGTAATTTTTGCGCGAAAGAGTAACAAACATCCTCACAAACTTTCGCGTTTATAATATTAGTAGGATTAGTTTAGACAACTTGTGTTCGATTTGTAAAAAAATCTAGTAGCCCTTTTCCTTTTGTCGCTTCATGAAATATCCTGAAAATCATGTAGGTACCTTCTACAGCTTGAAAATACATATTCAGTTCTATTTACGAGTACTAAAGTAAAAACACGTACATACTACATTTATAATTTTATTTACATTATAACCCAGACAACTCCCACGCGATAAAATGTAATTCCCAAAATATAAGCGTGTTAATAACATCGCGATCATACCAATAACATTATACAAGTAATTTAATACCAAATATATTATTATACACGTATAATCTAAATAAAAACCTTATTTTAGAAAATAACATTGATACTCGCGAAAATTAGGTACAGTTGAGAGCAAAAATATGTAGGTATTACACTTAGGGCTGATTTTTCCAACGCCAGATAATTTTATCCGAGGAATAATTTTGAATTTTTGACAGTTCTTCCATACAAAATCTGTCAGACGTCAATTTTATTCCACGAATAAAAATGATCTGTCGATTGAGAAACCAGCCCTTAGTATTAATTTATTTAATACTTTAAGAACACAAATGTACAGAGGCGGACTTAATGCCATAGGCATTTTCTACATTATACTGTAGTAGTTCTAGTATTCTACTGGGTAGCCAATCGAATGCATACAACTTTAAATTAATGGGATTACTGGACTTAAACGAAAAAAACGCAAGTTTTAGAAGCAATAAAACATATACTTTTATTGCTTCTAAAACTTGCGTTTTTTCGACTATCGACTACAGTAAACAAAATCAGAAAAATATATGATATTCTTCAGGATATATGCTAGGTAGATAGTGTGTTGAAAAAATAATACAATTAATTTGTTACAATAGAAAAAAAAATCATGCAGAGACCTATAAAAACTTTTTTCACTATAAAAACTATACAATCATTCTGATTTTTTGTCAGATTATTCTACAAGCAACATAATAAAACACTAGTGTTTTAATTTTTTAGTCCTAACAATAGATTTTTGTAAATAGATAATTGCTTCATATTTTGCAATAAATTACCAGCGTTGTGTCATTGCGCTTCTCTTTCTTTTCTATGCAGTCCGACAGTGACTGCGCTTAGGTCATGTAATCCCCTTAACATTCATCAATATCCACACTGTTGGGTACAGGCCTCTCTTTTCTTGTGCCATTCCCCTCGCGTGCCAGCCTGATCCAGGTTGTACCCGCGGTGGTAACAATGTCGTCCGCCTATCTCGCCGCCGGACGATCGACATTCCGTCTTCCAGTCGTTGGACGCCACTCACTCACTAAATTATTTTTCCATAATTACAATGCGTGCCACGAAAGATGAGACTAAACCCCGCCTCCCCCGCTCTTTTCGCTGCCCCTATGACGTCCGGTCCCGTCCCGCACTCAGACCTCATACCGCTAAAGATACCTAAAATCGTGTTCTGCGCAAGTCAAACCACGTGGTCTGTCAAGTCTCATCTTACGTGGCACGCATTGTATGTGTATAATATTTGACGACACGGTTGGCGCAGTGGCTGAGCGATCGACTGCTGCGCTGCGTGTCGCGGGTTCGATTCCCGCACGGAACAAATATTTGTATTGCCTACAGGTAGTTGTTCCGGGTATGGCTGTTTGTGTATGTGAATTTAAATGTTTGTAAACGCACCCACGATACAGGAGAAATTCCTAGTGTGGGGCAACGTTTTAAAAAAAAAAAAAAATACCATTTTGTATGAATAATAACATCCGCCAAATCTCAACCTTTTTGCCGGTTTAAAATGCAATCCCTTTTTTATCGTGTTTTTCACAGAAAATCAATACTTGATTTATAACAATAGAAATTCAATTGTGTCTCATTAGCCACAGTTGAGCTGCTACTTTATTAAGTGTTCCACTATCAGTCACAAATATTCTGTTTTAGTGTTCAACATTGACCATGAGTCGTCCCTTTAGAGAACCTCACAGAAAAAAGTCACACCCAGTCGAATCAGGTGAATTTGGGGGTCAAATTAATGTCAATATTTTTTGTGTCGAAAACATTGCTCTAAAATTTCCGATTAGATATTATTTCCAAGAAACCATGCACCACGACCCGCTGCATAATTATTCCTTAATTTTTTATTAAAACCACGTGTTTTCCAGGTCTAACTAATTGATTTGAGAACAAAAACGTGTGCAGTCAGAGGACCCCCGTCAGTAACAAAGTTCATTACACGAATACACACTCTTTAGAATAGAAAGATACAGAGAGAGAAAGTGTTAATTTAATACGCATTTTTATACAGAGCCATCTGTATAGGTTTTGAGAAGCTCTCATAAAGATGTCGCCATCTTGGATTTTCATATTGATGTCGCTATCGGCTCTAACACCCTCGAAAACCACAAAATCTATGACAGTCCCCCATGGTCCCTCATGGAGGCCCCCATAATGCTTCGTTACGTAACGATTTCTACCAATTTACTCCTACCGCAAGCCGCGTTATAGCGTTCCAAAAATACGTTTTTGCACAAGACTGTACACGTCGCAACTCGCAAGCCTTATTTCGGTCCAACCTTATAAATCCGATTTTACGTCTTGAAATGGCTTCTGTCCAACTTATATTTTCTTATACAGAATAATTTTCGGGGTTGTTGAAAGGGAAAATGCTTTAGGATGTTTTGGGACCCCCACGTCTCGGGGTTCAGAGGGACCCCGGCATGCCAGCATCCCCGTGACCTTTGATATTGCCTAATAACTTCGTAATAAGTTGGTGCGGAATCGATTTCCCAATGTGCCCAAGTTTTTTATTGATGACTTGCTAACCAGAAATTCAATATTTAAATTGAGTTTCGATATTTAATGGCATTTAGTCACGCTTAGATCTCTCTAAGGGCGAATTTCACCAAAATTTTATATCAAGTCTTATCCTGAGAATAAATTTAGAATTTTTGACAGTTTTACCATACTAGAACAGTCAGACATCAATTCTATTCCACAGATAAAAGATATCTGACTTTGGTAAAATCAGCCCTAAATAGGTAGTAAGACCCTAAAGAAGTAAATTCTAATAATCGGCCAAATTATTTTATCAATAAAGAGGTAACAGGCAAGTAAACCATGAATTCACATGATTCTATATGAGCTTAAAAAAAACAGCTGTATATAGAAAAATGCGCCTACGTGGTCAAAATTTATGGCAGAGTTTTTTTTTTTTTTTATATCCTTCGAATAATTTCAACGCAAAGGGTTCAGAATTATGTACTGGTATCTATTATAACAGGTTGAGCGTCGATGTCCCTGCCAGCCTGTGCTTAGATAGGTAGGTAAGCGCATACATACAATTAAAGGCTCCTTCAAACAGGCGCGACATGCGATAAAATCGCGCGCGACACAAAGGCACCGCAAGGCGCGCAACGAGAGCGGTGCCTATGCGTCGCGCACGATTCGCGACGCGTCGCGCCTGTTTGTAGGAGTCTTAAATCCCAACTCTTTCGCGGATGCTATTTTTCAAACACAAACTTGATACTGAAAAACCCTGCACTTGCCAAGCCAAGAAACAGCATTTAATGAAATTCTGACAAACACAAAGAAAAAAAACTAACGTCGTTAACTAGGTAGCACTTTTTATTTTTCCTGTATTTGCTAAACTCGAAGCGTTGACTTATCTAAATAGGTTACCATAATGCTCGTGCATCAAGCTAATTTATATCGTGCATGGTTCTTTAAAACATTCACAAGAAAAATTTGTATTAATTTAGTTTTTAAAACCATTACCTTAACATACATTTAGCTTTTTAGGCTTAGAATACTTAATTGCTCTTTTACGGACTTAAAAAGCAGGTCGTTTGTGTACCTACTGAATTTATTTTTGTGCAACCATTTTTTTTCAACTCCGGCCATTTTCAATCGATTAGAGGGTACCTATCAATATGCAAGAATAAATGTGTGGTGCCCACTCAGAGAAAAATTAACAACCTCTTTTTTATATACTTGTAGGTACATAGTATTATTTTTTACTTATCTAAGTAAAAAACAACCCAAAAATGTTTATATCAAGAAATATACCAGTTCAAAGTAAAACAAATCAGATCGAATCAAAGGAAGCAGCCGAAATTCCGGTTCACACATAAATTTCTCAGCAAGCAGTTGTCTTCAGATAATGTACCTCGAAGTACAAAGGACGATTAAAACAATGTAAATTAAACGATGCTCCATTAATTACAGACCCTTCTAGGCACTCCTCTCTATTTGAATTATTTATTGAAAATTTCACTGTGAAGTAGATTAACCCGATTTTTACACTAGCTGTCTGCTAATTGTTTAAAGTTTTAATTGTTAGAGAGATATTTAAGCGGTATTTATTTTAATTGGCGTAATAATATCTGAAAGGTTTTTAATAACTCATATTAAACTGCTGTTATTAATTATCATGTCGAATTAATATCTACCTTCATCCAAATGGATTGGTGAGCGTAATTCCTCTGAATAAATACGCGGACAACATATTTATTCAGATGTTCTTAATAAAATCTCTAAGAGGCTCGTGGCTAAATAATAACAGTCACATAACATAACTCATATTAAACTACTGTTATTAATTATCATGTCGAATTAATAGCTTCATCCAAATGAATTGGTGAACGTAATTCCTCTGAATAAATACGCGGACAATATATTTATTTAGATGTTCTTAAGAAAATCTCTGAGGGGCTCGTGGCTAAATAATAACAGCCACATAACATTACTCATATTAAACTACTCTTATAAATTATCATTTCGAATTAATACCTTCATCCAAATGGATTGGTGAGCGTAATTCCTCTGAATAAATACGCGGACAACATATTTATTCAGATGTTTTTAATAAAATCTCTAAGAGGCTCGTGGCTAAATAATAACAGTCACATGCGTCGATCGAAGGGTGGATCAATGGACGGTAGTTCATGGATGGGTGACCATTCATTATATATCGAAACCCCTCTGTGTCTCGGAAAGATCCCAGCAGTCATTCGTAGATCTTTAACAGTTGTTACGGATCTTCAGAAACCTGATAACCTGTCTTTCCAAGGGGTATAGTGTTACCTAGGAACTGGGTTGCGGAGCATAGATAGGCAGTCGTTCCATGTAAATACTGGTGTTCAGCCCCATCCGGTAAGACTGGACAATCCCAACATAATTGAGAAAAGGCTAGGCAGATCGATTTGATTCTTTGTAAAATCCTTTTTAAAGAAAATTAAATTAAACTCGTGTGCACCATTTAGGTACTAATACTCATTACCGTCCTGTGTACCTATTTACATATTTCTTCAGCGTCTCAGAACATTGGTCTGGCTGTTGTTCTATATTTACGAAGACGCTTCAGGGGATGTTTTAAAATAGTTTCAAACTAGCGGAAACCATGGAGTCCCCACACGTATAAATGACCTGATTTATTTTATTACCTCAATGAATTTCATTACTATCTCCAATGGGTCGAGTGTCCTTTACTAGTGGTCGTTATAATACATCCTTTATATCAAACAAAGAGTGTTTTATCCCCGGTTATATTTCAGCTCTGCGTGTATCCGGTTTATCATTGTTCTTGCTAAGCGAATTTGGAAAGTGGTGTGACGTCAGTTCATATTACTTAGAGTAATTGATAACTTAGACGGGCTGGGAAGGAGATTACAATAATTATTAAATTTGCCTATGTGCCACTTCTGTACATCTAGTTTAAATTAATAAATAGTTAAGTAAATTTGGAACTACTAGGATTTGTTTGTATAACAAGAACATTAACAATCCCTAATTATCTATACTAATATTGAAACCTGAAGAGTTCACTTGTTTTTTGTTTATTTGAACGCGATAAACTCTAAAACTACCAGTTAGATTTGAACAATTATTTTTGCAAAATAGCCCATTTCTTGAGGAAGGTCATAGGCTATTTACCATCACGCTACGACCCGTAGGAGCCGAGCAAAAAAAGTCAGAAAGAACGCTAAGGGAAAACGGCGTTAATAATAGCGCAGGCGGGCGATGGGATGCGACGCGGTGGGTTGAGGGCAGAAATTTCACGCGAGCGAAGTCGGGCAGAAGCTAGTTTATAGAATACTAGCTGCGCCCCGCGTTTGACCCGCATAAGTGTCGATCTCGTGTGAATATCGGGATGAAAACTATCCTATGCCCTTTCCTGGGACTCAAACTAACTCTGTACCAAATTTCATCTACATCGGTTCAGCGGTTTGAGCCTGAAGAGGTAACAGACAGACAGACAGATACACTTTCGCATTTATAATATTAGTGTGGATAGGTACTTTATTTACACTTAAATTTTAATACAGCTCTCATATCTTTATTGTTAATTCTATGGGTCCAATGTTGTCTCAGCACTTGTAAAAGGATTTTTTTAAAGTCATTATTTTAGGAAAAACAAAAATTTTACCTACATCTATTTCACCCTCAATACATATGAATAGAAATAAAGGCTCCTTCAAACAGGCGCGACACGCGATCAAATCGCGTATCACGCCTGTTTGTAGGAGCCTTAATGGTGTTATAATAATCAACAGGTAGCAAACAAAACAACATTAAAGAACCATTTAACATGCCAGTTGATTCAAAACAGACAGTTTTTCAGCCGACTCGGGAGAGACTTTGATTTATTTAGTCAAATATGTGTACAAATGGGGAGAATTTGCTACTTCTGGTACTTGGAATGTAGTAACACTAACGCTTAGAACGTGGCTACAGCCCATTAATTTATTACACTTACAAGGGTTATTCGTACATAATAATAATAAATGTGTTGGAGGTATGTTAACTACAAATTACTGTTAGTGTTCAGCTTATAATTATGAGACCTGTAATGAATGTTCTTGAATAATCCTAACCTGACTGACTACCTTTTTTAAAGATCTATACCTATAGAAAGAAACAAAAGAAGATTATAATGCCAAAAGGGCCTCAGCTCGGCATAATGTCAGATGACAACACAATGTGTACCACTTGACGCTGATTTTCAGCTGCAACTAGGGTTCCCAACCCTCCCGGATTGCCCGGGAGACTCCGGTAATAATGGTTAATCTCCCGACCTCCCGGAGTGCAATAATTTCTCCGGTTTTTTTAAAGTATATGCATCCGTCGCTCGCACGTTACTCGTCGCGTTTGTTCTTTCCATTCCTGTCTCTAACAATTCTTGCGAGCGCGTATTCAGTCATTATGATGGAACAAGAAAAGAAACTGAATAAATATTTCTTTAGTAAAAGCAGAGATACAAATACTACTTTTATGATTTTGTGGTAAAAAACCATCAATAATAAAATATTGAGATTTTCTTTCAACGCAATACTCGATTTTTTTTAAATTCTCCCGGGTTGGTCCATTCGAGAGTTGGCAACTCTAGCTGCAACCCACGAGTGCCATACGCTGGAATAACAAACACATAAGGAAATGTGTGCCCGTTATTATAAATTAAGATACATAATCTATGCAAACATTTAAAATAATAATAATATGTACATCAATTCCTTTATTTAACTATATACACATAAATTATATTTTTAAATATTAGTATAAAAAAAAACATTTAAAAATATAAAAAATAGTAGCCCACCGGTATCGGGAACAGGGTCCAGCTACCGGCGGTCAGGGCTCCAGAGAAAGGAACCTCCTAACAATACGAGCCGTGTCCAGGAGTACTTACCGCTCTCTGTATCAAGCCCTTGATCCAGCTGCCTAACGAAAGCCTCCTCAGATGTTGGTCGAGGCTCTTGGCAATTAATGTTAATATGTAGGGGAACCTGTTGTACCTAGGACAGTTTTTTAGATATATATTTTTTATTGTGATTTGACGTACAGCATACAAATCATATTTGCATATTTTGAAATGTCAATTATTTGGGTACTCACCAGAAAAATATCAGAAATGTATATTTTATATTAACATATATTTTAAAGGTTTAAAAAAAAATGGTAAATAAGGCCAAGGTACAACATACCCTATGTACCTGGGCCAGTACTACGTTGTACCTAGGACACATTGAGAATCTGGGGGTAATTTAAGCAAATTATCAGGTTTTCTTAACCAAAATGGTTTTATTTGGTCTATTACAATCTTTAACAAAGTAGTTTCTTTAGAAATTCTGAACAAAATTAAAATAATATTCAGTTTTTTTTTGCTTTTCAAACATAATCTTTAAACAAAAACAACTAACTTTTAACTACTGTTTTGTCACATCGCAAACTTTAAAATTAGTAGGTACATAGACCTAGGTAGGTACATTTGAACATATCACAAATTTACAATATTATATTATGTCATAATATAATATTGTAAGTAAATATACCTATAATATAGCAAATAGAAAATAAAATATTTAAATAATTAACTTTATAAATTATTATTTCTGTCTTAACTTTTTAATCAGTCATTAAGTAGGACTATCTAGCTTTTATAAGAACACTGTCAATATGTAGATATATTATTCAGCCTTAAGCATTTAGTAGAAATTCAAGCACTTCTGTATCTCTGGAACATAATAAATTAATTGAAATTTAAATGTATTCCAAAATGTTTGGAAGCACCGAAAGTGGAGAACTTTGGCGAAAGCGCCAGGGTAGCCCGCGAAATTCAATTTTATTTAGGTTTTTTGCAATTTGTCACAACTCTCTAAGACCACGTAACCCCAAAGAATAACCGTTTCATGAAATCGTCATTCTTTGGGGTTACGTGGTCTTAGAGAGTTGTGTTGATGACTTTAATGATTATAATTCTGTAAATACATATTTGTTACGGCCGCGAATCATATATTAATCACCGTACAACTTAATACTGACCAGCAAATTGCAAAAATCCTAAAAAAAATTGAATTTCGCGGGCTACCCTGGCGCTTTCACCTTAATCATTATAATGGCATTTGCCAGATGATCCACATGAATAGGTGTCCTTTTCTTCTTCTCTTTAATTCTCGGCATGATTTCTGAAATAATAAACTCATTTGATTAGGAATATATTACGTAAGTGTGAAATAATTTAATAAAATATTCTCCTGGCCAAAGTACAACATCCTGGTTGTACCGTGGCCAGTGGCCACTGACCAAGGAACAACTGATTGACAGTGACCATGGTACAACACTACTCCAGCTACAACAAAACGATGGATTTTAAATAGTTTAGAGATCACGTATCTCGTAAGTTTTTTATTGTGTTGACACTTGTTGAATAAAAGAACCGTTAGCATATAACAGTTAAGTCACTATTATAAAACGTTTAAAACTATCAGACTTCAAAATATATTCGAAATACTTACTTTTTCGCCAAAAAAAGTTTTAACCGTCGATAACACCAAACACCAGCTTAATGGCGGTATGCGACTAACTTCACATTGACTTGTCGGTAGTGACGTACCGAATACCTTAAACAGTAGAATTTAATATCGTGCGAATATTTGAAACGAGCCCAATGGCCTAGGTACACATAGTGCCAAGGTTCAACAGGTTCCCCTACATTTATATGAAGCAATAATCAGAGGGCATCAAAAAATTCGTCCGCATCGCTGTCAACAGGAACAGTGCCCAAAAGACTGGCAGCATTGCCACGTTGTATGGCAATGCTAAGTCTTTGGCCAAGAAATAGGCCCGCCCTCTGGTCACGTGACGATTCAACTAACCGCTTGGTGATATCTCGAAAAACCAAGTGGGCACTCGGACCCCGCCCTGCCCTGATAATCCTAGAAGTAATCCTAATAATTATTAATCTGAACAACATGTTTGTTTTTTTGGTTGAACGCGCTAATCTCTGAAAGTAGGTACCAGTTGGGTTTGGAAAAATCTTTTGTATTTTGATAGCCTAATTCTTGAGGAAGAATCATGCTACGGCACTGAGCCGAGCAAAAAGAAAAAAAGTCAGAAAAAACGCGAAATCCAGTACACAGGGTCAAATTAAATTAACAAGAGAAACTTCAGAGACGTTATGGGTATTAATATCTGAACTTGACACAACAAAAAAAAAAATTAATTTAATGATATTCATGTGGATAGACCGCAACTTGTGTAGTCACTTGAAATATTTGTTTTTTTTTTATGTAAACTGCACAGACCTAAATTCTCGTAACTTTAAGAAGGTTCACAGTCTGATCTCAGTCTCAATCAGTCAAAAACGCGAAATCAAAACGTGACCAGAAGGCTGGCTTATTTTTGGCCCAAAGAATCAGCATTGCCATACAACGTGGCAATGCTGCCAGTCTTTTGGGCACGTTTCCTGTTGACAGCGATGCGGATGAATTTTTTGATGCCCTTTGATTATTTTCCCTCCTTTTCATTTACTATATTATTACTGCATTAATATTGTATGTTATGTGTTCTTTTGGTGTAAATAAAATAAGTATAAAATAAATAAATAAGATATATTGAAATAAGTTAAAAAAAAATATTTCTAATTTCCCTACATTATTGACATTGACTGTCACATAGATGAGATTGCGACTAGATTTTGAACGTTTTTAATTACGAGAATTGGCTTTCTGATGAGTATCTATATGTAGACACGATAAAACAAAAGAAAACAGATTTTCTCAACTTATCTTCAAGTAACAACACTACCAGCATGCGTTAACCCCCCAAATAATCCATCAAATCTTTTTTATTTTAATTGTATCGTGTTTAGATATTTTCACCTTTTTCCCATCGAATTCGAATTTCCCATCGAATCGATTCCCATCGAATCGCTAGTAAATTTAATTTAATTTTTATTACTACCTATACAGGGTGTAGGTATAGGTAGTAATACCACACAAAAATCTGCCTAGCATTTTCCCAAATGTTGGGGTCGGCTTCCAGTCCAGCCTAACCGGATGCAGCTGAATACCAGTATTTTACATGGAGCGGCTGCCTATATGACCTCCACAACCCAGTTACTGGGTAATAAGATACCCCTTGGTAAGACTGGTTGTCAGACATTCGGGCTTCTGACTACCCGTAACGACTGTCAAAGATCTATGAATGACAGCCGGGACCAACGGGTTAACGTACTTCCGGAGACACGGAGAGGTCTCGGTATGTAAAGATGGTCACCCATCCACAGACCAACCTCGGCCAGCGTAGCTTAACCTGATCGATCGACCTGTGCGGCTGTTATTATTTAGCCACGGACCCCTCCCACACAAAAATATGACTAAAAATATTGTCTATTGCCAAAGTGCTCTAAATTATTTAAAAATAATCAGATTTCTTTTAAATTAAACTGTGGCGGCGCCGGCGGATGAAACCGCGGGGCCCAGCTAGTTTAGGATATAAAAACACAAACATATATATTTTAACATATATATATTTTACTCAAAATAAGCGGCAATGGGTAAGTATTTATGTTGAAAATAATAATATGCACGTTTTACAAATGTCAACATTGTGTTACAGTTATGTTTGGTACCAAACTGATAGTTTCATTTGCAAAGAATTTATGACTCGTTCATTTCAACGAGTCCATACTTTTTTATTGTCTTAAATTGAAAAATATTTTTTTGAAATTCAGAAATATTTAGCTTGTGTTTACTGTTTGTATAACAAAGCACAATATAATTTAAAATATCTACAACTAAGCAATATTTTAGGATTTTTTTTTCACCGTGAAAACATGGGTGAAGTGAACTGTCATTACACCAGAGAGGCGATTCTCGTGCGACGACGACACCGACGTCGTTTATGTGGAAGTTTTTTCTTATTTGATCTCAATCTGTCAAAAATACCTCTAATTTCCCTAGATTTTTGACAAGTTTTTGACCTTGATTGTCGCTGAGACGAGATTCTACTAGATTTTGAACATTTTAATTACGGGAAATGGTCTTCTGGTGCTAAGGATTGATTCATTGACACTACTGCTAGCTCACCCCAAGAGCACTTCACCTAAATTATCAGGGTGAGATTTTTAGAGAATAGATCGTTGTCCTCAGAATGCTAGTGCGGCTCCAAGTAGTTTCTGCTCTTATTTTGAATAAATAATATGCGTAAAAGCTTCGAAACTGTGCTAATATTTTATCCTGCAGCATTCACTCGTAAGGTGCAACTATACTGTAATGACTAAGTTATGCCGCTGAAAAATCGAAAGCGTAGTCGGCTTCCGACTAAAAGCACCTGCAAACAGGCGCGACGCGCGACACAAAGGCACCGCTCGTTGCGCGACTTGCGGTGCCTTTGTGTCGCGTGTCGTGTCGCGCCTGTTTGAAGGAGCCTTAAAGCGGAACGGTGGAAAATTTTCTTATAACTAACCACTTAAAGCTTAAGCATTATAATATTTACACATGGTTTAAGTAAAGTCAGAGATATTAATTGTAAAGCAAATTGCCTACTAATTATTTTAGGGCCGAGCTGGCAAGTACCGCTTGTGGTACACATGTGTACCAGGTCGTCCTCATGAACATAAGTAAATAATTACTGTCCGTATATTCAAATCATATCTTTGGCAGTTGTGTACAATGGCTGTAGGCCTGTTTTGGGGCCCTCCTTTAATCACAAGGGGTTTTAAGACCACGTCTTTTATACCCCCCGTTCGTGAAAAGTCGTGAGGTTTTAGGTTATCCCTCCTCCTTCCGCCCAGGATCGTGTATTTTTTATTATGGAATTCAAATAATTTACAAGTCACTCATTCAGCTACATTTTTTCGTCGCACGAAAGGAGTCATATTCACGTGTTTCCATAACAGAAGAAGAACTAGCAGGGGATCTAGGGGAGGGCTTAGGGGATCAAACCGGAATAAATCCTATATACGTGATGTCACACTATCCCACCCCATTGTGATTAATCTTGATTTTTTCTGACCCCTTCCCTCCAATTTTTTTTCTTACCATCTCCTCTCGATCTTCACATGATTAAAGGACCTATACCTACATACTTTTTAAGATAAAGAGACAAAGATAGTTCTTGCCAAGAAAAAAAAACCACATGCCTTTGATCCTTTTAAAAACGATTTTCAGACATAAATAACTTTTTGATGAAGGTTTATATGATAAAATAACTATGGGTAGATATAACTAAAAGATTCCCTTCCTTGTATGTGACAAACAAATAAAAAGCCGCTTATCGGTTTCCCATTAAACTAACATCAACGTTTTGTTCCACGTTCTTTTGGGACCCGAAAAATTTATGAAAAAAAAGTTTTGGCAAAAAGTTTACTATCCAAAAAGAAATGTTTTCTGGTTAAAATTGACACTGTTGACCGCGCCAACGACCATTTAGCAATCACTTAACTGTAACCTCATATTATTAAACACATAGCAATGTAATTATTATACAATAAGCGGTACCGCGCGACAGTTTAACCCGAAAATAGGCTAATTTAACTGAATTTAATAAGCTCAACGTATGAAAGGACAATATTTTATGGAAATCCATTTCAATTCACGAGAACAAAACTGACAAAATTTATGTAATGCAGTATTACGAATTATGTGGACGATTGGACGAGGACAAAAGGAATGCAGGACCAAATTACATGCGCAAATGTTTGTACATATTTCATTATGTTTGTGTGCTTTACAATTTATATTTAGTATTTGGAACTTTATTATGTATTTCATTTGTAGTAAAAATGCAACTTTTGACAACATATATGGTGTCATAGGTTTTTGCCACACTTTACACGGCGCAGATATCCTAAACTTTTGTAGGTGGTCTAACGAAACAGCTTTGGTATCTAACAAAACAAATTCAAAAACCTAGTAGTGGAGTATCTATCATGTTACCGTGTAACCGGGTTGAGGAGGTGAGACAGATCAGAATAGAATACTCTTTATTATGTACACCATATACATTACAGACATAAATTATAAATTTTACAAAGGGTCTTATCGCTAAGAGCGATCTTTTACAGACCACCTTTGGATGGATTAAAAAGGGGAAGGAGAGACAAATTCTGTAGGTAGTCTGTAGTGTACCATTTACATAATACAATAAATACATACATAAAGTATATGATACCAATTCTAAATAAATCTAAAATAATAAACATGAAACCCGAGCAAAGAAAATATATTGATGATGTTTTAAGACAGAGGAAGTGCTTTTTTAACATAATTTCATTAGTTCAGATCAGCTGTATCAAATGCTAGGCAGATTAATTGATCCTAGTCTGTGGAGTTCATAGGTACTAGCAGTAAATATAATGGGACTGGATAAAGTGTTATGTATTGAAGCGTTACATCTGCGGTTAATACCTCTCCTCTTAGGTCAAAAAACCTTTTTTTCCAAATTATGTTTGGTCATTAATGTTTTTTTAAAAGGAATTCGTATTTTTGACATGATAAGCAAGACATATTTAATAGATAGAAAATTATCATTAGTTGCTGGACAATCTTTTTTTATTATTTATCTATTCCCAATTTGCTGCATATTCTACAAGCACGCACTGATCCCCGCCAGCGTGCGATGTCTGAAGTCTTGATGTTGACCTTCGCATCATAGGTTGACCACACTGACTGGTATAAGATTTTTTTTTTTTTTGACTAGGGCATCTCGTAATTGACCTTGAGAGGTCGTGACTACTTAACCGAACAGGTATAAGAAATTATTCAAATCTGTTATGTATAATTATCTTCTAATTTCCGACCTTCTTCTCCCTCAGCGAGCCTTTCCTCTTTTTCTCTGGTGTAATACCTTATTTTATTTGTCGTAGGTGCAGAGCCAGTCAAAAAGGACGCTTGGTAGTAGCTAGTAATTTATTTATTATATGTCAATGCCGCTTGGCCTTTTTTCCCGGATACATCAAGCCATCTGCAGAGTATTCCGGTACTTCCGAGTCCAGCACAACTGTATTTCACGTCGCTGGCTGCTAAATTTCGTGGCCACCTTCGCCAGTGTCCTGGAAACTACGATCTCTATTTTTGTGAACACTTAAGCTCTCTGACCTTTTTATCTCAGGACAATAGCTTAGCTAAAGTATTTTAGATTGAATTCCTTTTAAAATGTGTGCAAATTAGTGTTAACGATCCTAAAAACCGATTGCAATCGCTTCGCTAGTTCGTCAAATCAGAAGAGTGTATCAATTTCAGATTATATAATCAGAAATGGATACACTCTTCTCATTTCTCGTCTTCTTAATATTTTTACAGTTGCAATATTGTCTAGTAAATATAATAACCGTGTTTTATATTTAGATTTTTTTTTAACCTCTTATATATTATAACATTTGGTTTTTCTTAAAAAAATTACGTTTTTATTCAATGCAGTGAAGTGATTTTTTATTATCAGTATGTAAAGGTTTCTTCCTGAAAGGTTCTCTTAAAACAATCTTTGAAATTTTTGATAAATAATAGTGCCATGTTGAATAAATGTAAAAATACAAGAGCTACACACTCGAACTTAGCAACAGCGGACGTGCAAGAGGCTCAAACAAGATAGCACCTCAAAAAAAGACCTAGCTATATGACAGTGATTACAGATTAAACGATAACATTCTACTCAAAGGAAAACAAGACTAAAGCTTTACAAGTATTTAATCTAACAGGTTCACCAGACATTTACCATCCCATACCGAGAAAGGCGAAGCTCCAATTCAATCCATCAAAAAAAAAAACCACCAGTATTTCCAAGAAGGCTAATTTAGCATACAAAGCTCACGTGTGGACTGGAGTGGTTCCAGTAAATTCCTGCGAATACATAAATACGTAGCCAGGTCGTGACTTACTCACTAAAATTTATAACTCTCGTGTGCGGAGTTTTAAACACATCAGCTTAATTAATTCCTTTTTGAATTCGTAGTTCACTTCGCGGAGTTAAATTCGCTTTTCAGAAAAAAAAAAAATCACTTAATATATCGGCGAGACTGGGCATTTTGATATTGTTCCGTTTTCACGTTTGTGGGCTTGAACTTTAATTCAAATAATTAACATTTATGATAATTTGCGTGTCTATTTGTGTGTTCGGTTGAAATACGATGAACCTGCAAGGGAATAATTAACTTTAAATTAACTTTTAATTACAAGCGTTTTTTTTGTGTTTTCATATGGTACTGGGTACAAAAATCTTTATTATTTCTCACACGGGCTGGCACTGTTTTAGAGTTGCGTTCCATCAGAAATCTCGTGGCCTTGTTTTTTGAAATGCCACGACGTTGTGACGACGGTGTGGTTTTAATCGGAAGATCTACAAATCCCTCCATCTCCCCAAGACGGAAGGTGTTTAATTAGATTTTCACGTGAAATAAGTAATGTCTTGGCAGGCTGATCAAGGGGCAATTCCCGTTATTTTAAGTACGTTCACAGTCTGATCTCAGTCCTAATCTGTCAAGAATACCTCTAATTTACTTACATTATTTGGAGATGGATTTAAGTCCCATACAAGTTTGGCCCAGAAATGGACACAAATAAAACAAAATGTATTTTGGAGCAATAGAAGAGTTTCAAAACCCTGCATATTATTGTTCGTCCTAAAAGTTGGAGAAGGCTACAAACCATTCCTAAATTTGATGACTTCAAACCTGTCGAAAAAAAAAGAATTCAAACCCGTCGATCACGGAGTAATCCACTGTCTTCCAACAGATTGAATTTTGCTCAAATCTAACGACTGTATCATAAATGATTCTTTCGCTATGGCCTATTTTATAGAACGTTGGATCTCCGTTGGAAACCAGGCAAAATCAGAGTTGTCCGAAATGCGAATTATAGGGATTGTACTTGTAGCCGAGGTAAATCGAATGCAAAAATCCATACTCCAAGAAAGGCGAAGTCACTCAGAAATGCAAAAAAAAAAAATCAGAAACACAGCCAATTATATTTTTGAACAATTCACAAGAAGTCACAACAAAACATTCATGATGCTGTCATAAAATAGAAAGCACCAAACCCGGCTGATAAGAAGGGTTATGTTTTCAGTGCATGTCTTTGTATGGTAATTATGCTCTATGTATGTAGGATTCTTTATTCTTTCATAGCATCCAGATGTCTGTCTGGATGCATTGTAATGATTTACATGTCATTAGGTTTGTGGTAGACCGCCCAGCGTAACACACGTCACTTTCAATCGCAATCCGAGGAATTTTGAAGGAAATTCCTAATCCAATAGGTGAGGTTTCACAAAAATCAACATGGCTGACTTTATAACTCAATAGTCGTGAAAAAAGTTTTTAGTACCTAGGTACGTCAAAATAAACAGCTCGAGGAGACGTAAATACGCTTTCTAAGTGCTTTGGCACATTTTTGGGAAAAAAATACATTTACGTCGATGTTTCTCCAAATGAGCGATATGAGAAATGCATGACAATGACGGGCAGTGACAATTATTATGAACGATAAAGCAGGTGCTGCCGTTACATACTTTAAAGACTGGACTTATCTGTTTGTTTAAAAATGAAATTAATACATTACTCAATTATTAAATATCATGTTCAGTTCAATTCAGTGTAGTTATAATTCAAGTTTTGATTTTCTATAACTAAAAATACTCGTGAAATAAAATCAATTCTTACAATAAGCATGTCCCAATTACCATCTTATTTCCAAAACTGGCAACATAAAGATCTCCCCGAATACTTGAATCAAAATAATAATCTTTTAAATTGTAATATTTTCTGCAAACCTTTGCCAAGTAACGAACGCTGTGGTGGAATTTCAAATATTATCGGTTATTTTTTAAATATTATTAACTTTTTGTCAGTACTAAGGCCACAAAAAATCCATGTCCTTTTATTTACGGGAATTGGTCTTCTGGACATGAAAGTAGGTATGGAGAATTTGAACAACTTTGATATCATGTGTTACTTTTCAGTGCATCAAGATAAAAAGTACCTAAGTGGCCATTCTAAAGTCATTGTTAAATAATAGACTAATTAACGGTAATAAAGTCTGTGAGCAGGTACGGGAGTTAATCGTGTTATATGAACAATGTAGTGCTGTAATTCAGGACGTAAATCAATTAACTCCGCCAATCACTGTAGGTAGGTATAATTGAAGTGCTGTACGGGCGTTGTCGTCTTACAATGTACAGTACCCGGCGATAAATATTGCACATCGACCTTTACCTTTTTTTGTATTTTATACAAAGAATAAAAACAATTATCAAAAGAAGCAAATCATAATTGTTTTAACAGCTCCTAATAGATACCGGACTGTTTGTATTTCGTGCGACAGAGATAACGCTCTACGAAGCCGAAATTAGCCGATTATCTCTTTCCAAAGGTCGATGTGCAATATTTATCGCCGGGTACTGTAACTCAATATTTTAGGTAGTAACAGGAAAAGCAAAGCTACTTGAAAAAAAAAAAATGTGTTTATTTTTTTATTTTTTCATGTCACGAAAAATAGAACTAAAAACAAGAAAAGCTTTAATAATTACTAGCTAGTAGGTATGTACCATGTCGTTATATAGGTACCTATGTACCATGTAAATAGACCAAAAAAATTAAAACGGTTATATTTTAAGTAGATAGGTACTTATGAATAATTCAGCTAGTCATAATTCAATTCCAGTATCTAAAGTAAAATCAGGTAACTTACAGCAAACATTTTCACTTTTCATATTTTATTTAAGACAGCGGCCCTGCTTTGATTAATACCAACAATCCTCTAACTAGATACCTGTTTATTAAATTACTTCTGATCATCGCAAACGTTCTGTGAAAGTTCTTTAAATTAGCTCATTTTACATTCGAAAGATATTTCGAGAACTTTGCATTGCACGCACGTCTGAGGCTGGCTGCCAGAGATAAATAAGTTAAGGACGCCGATATTTCACTCCAAACCAATATCGTAAAAGGCGAGAAAGAAAACGCTTAAAACTTCACCCTCTTGTTAGTTCTGAAACGAGAAACCAACATTTCCATTACGTCTTAAAATATTACTAACAAAGTATTTTTGACCACCATAAAGATCCTTAAAGGTCGTCTATAAATTACTAAAATAAATTACGTAAACGTCAACTTTTCGTGCGTCGGAACAGGTAACCCCGACTTTTTATCATCACCGCAAGAGCTTTAAACATAAAAATACTGTAGACAATTTTTCAACGACGCAGACCCATGAATTTCAAATACGTTTTTACAGATAAGGGCCATTGTTGATATAAAATACGATTACGCAGCGTAGCCACGCGAGCGCAGGCATCCCCGACCGTAAAAATTACAATACAACAAAGCAAGAGGTACAAATCATGGAAATACAAAGTTTGTATTAATGATGGTACTTACCCTTCGTTTTTTATGATGAAAAATTCTTTTATTGCTCCGTTCAAGTTTTATGCTCTATAAAATCTAGTTTGGATATTAAAACAATTATTATGATTCGTTAAATCGTTGGACGTTGGCGCGCAGGTATAGAAGTCACTATGGCTATAACCGTAATTTCTCCTATTAACCCGTCACCGGAGACATGAAATGGCTTTAAACTGCTTTAAACAGTCGGCTCACAACGCTATAAACTAGACATAAAGCATGGCTGACTATAGCTTCATATATTATGCACAAAGTAACTCTTCCTACTTTCTTGTGTCGTAGATAAAAGCGTTAAAAGCCTCGCCTACTCGCGTTCATTAAGAGCTCTCAGTGTTCTACGGTAAAAAATGAGGTAAGTTCGCTAGTAGATTTTAGCGAGTTAATTACTCGACAACAAGAGATCATGAACAAAACTAACTGCAAAATTATCTCAGAAGCACCTGCCGTGTACGCGTCATGAGAGTCGTAATAGCTGAAGAATTAAGACGAATCCCGGCAATTTAACTCGTAAGTCGACTTGGAAACATTTGGCACCGAGAGAAAAGCTTAACACAAAATTCCGAATGCCTTTATTATATTAAGCTACCTCGTTCGCGTTATACCGTCTTTTGTCCATGATATTCTACTCCGTCTGATAATTTGAAAGTGCTAAATAATTCATTTGATGTTTAATAATATTTAGGACTTCGCTGCTTTCATTTCGAGGTTAATAAAGAGATAACTCTACGATGAAACAACTTCTTAATCAGATTTAGATCATCTTTTCCGGAAATATGATTGTCAGCTACGAATATGTTTGGTTCGAGATCAAAAGTAAGAGTAAGAAACGGTATATTTCGATAAGTACTACGCACTTTAGTTTAAATTTACTTGTTACAGCGAATTATAACTATAGGTACCGGTTGACTTTTTTATCGTCTGGAGAAAAACAGGGTATAAAAGATGAATGGAGTAGAAGCCTATGGCACAGAAATCTCTTTTTAATTGCTTTAGAACTTTCTGTTTCTACAATCACGTTTTGAATAATTAAATAGCAATTTCTAAAGATTGGTGTTATAATATAACCGAAGGGAGGAAGGGGGTGGATTCACAGTTCTGAATAATGTCTGTAAAGAAGTAGTTAACAAAAAAAAAGTATTCTCAAAGGATCTGTTAGTGATCGTAGAGTTGCCCACAAGCTCGATAGATGGCGTTAGTGGAAAAATTAGAAGTCGCTATGGTTTCGTTACCGCGCGGAGTATAAGTACTCCAGTGCGACTAAGTTTCGTTAACGTTTTTGACGATATTCTGTTATAGAAATAAGATTTATCTTGAAAGGGAGCTGATCGGCTAGTCTGGTCAGCGCCTACAGAAACTGTTGTATTATTCGGTATGGTATCTACCAAAATTAGGCCACGCCCACCTGCGTTAGCGTCGGTCGGTACTTGTGGGCTTCCTGGCTAACGGATATGTTGTGACCCTGGGATTTGTGTATTGTATTTTATACTATATAAAGCTCGATTACCACTGACTGACTGACTCACTGACATAATTGTTCTCCCAGATGGTGTCGTGGTGAAGGGGGAGGTAGGTATATTTTTACAGATTCGTATAGAAGTAACTCTCACGAGTATGGGAAAAATCCCAAACCTCCCCTTTTCCACCCCACTCTCCCCCCTCCCTATCGTATCTCGGAAACTAAGAGTCCCGTGTTTTGTTGTTTTACGGATTGGTATAGAGGAGGCTCGGAAAAGTAAAATCCATTTTTCAAAGTTGCCCCCTTGCCCCCTTCTCCCCCCCCTTCTAGGTAGATCTCGGAAGTTAAGAGACTTGGAACATTTTTTTTTTCAGATTCATATCAAGGGGCCCAGAGTTGGTCAAAATCATTTTTCAAAACTCCCCCTCTCCCCCCCTTCACCCCTCCCCCCATCGTATCTCGGAAACTAAGAGTCCCGTGTTTTGTTGTTTTACGGATTCGTATAGAGGAGACTCGGAAAAGTAAAATCCATTTTTCAAAGTTGCCCCCTTGCCCCCCTTCTCCCCCCCCCCCTCTAGGTTGATCTCGGAAGTTAAGAGACTTGGAACATTTTTTTTTTTCAGATTCATATCAAGGGGCCCAGAGTTGGTCAAAATCATTTTTCAAAACTCCCCCCTCTCCCCCCCTTCACCCCTCCCCCCATCGTAAGAAATACTCCTCAAAAACGCGACCCCGCGAGCTGCTTGCAGCTCGCGCAACGCCCAAATACTTTTTACAAGGGTAAGAAATATTCCTCAAAAACACGACCCCGCGAGCTGCTTGCAGCTCGCGCAACGCCCAAATACTAGTTTATATATATATTGCGTGTCCCTAGTAAAAATACACAGTACAGTAATCATCATCAAAGTTAGGATAAGATTGATAAAAAATCCTGTTTCTTGGTTGATCATTCTTAATTATTTGGTTAAAAAGTAGGTACTATGTGCCTACTACCTATATGTAAGTGGGTATTTCGACAAACCTGGCATTTTTAATTAAATGTAGTGCTGTCTGAATGTAGTTAACAAAGGAAAAGCTATTTACTGGGTTTTATCATTGATCGTAAAGTTACCCACAAGCTCGATAGATGGCGTTAGTGAAAAAATTAGAAGCCGCTATAGATTTGTTATCGCGCGGATTATTATTATTTATTTATTTAGGTATATATACTTAATTTTACACCATAAAATACATAATTATAATAAAATACAATTAAGAGTACAAAACATACAAAGGACGGCCTTTTCGCTTAGTTAGTAAAAAAAAAAGGTTTAAAAAAGAAATGGATGCTTCAATTGTGTGTCCACCCCACACACAATTGAAGTCCCCATTTACCTATATCTCGTCTCCAACAAGAGCAGCAGCATTCAAATCATAACAATAGTTTCTTGTCATTGTTAATAAGTCATTTATCTGCTCATAAACAAGGTTATGATGACCCGGTTGAGTTAACCCGTCGTTGCTGTCCTCACTATACTGTCTCTAAGTTACGGACATAAATCTGACTTAACGGCCCAGCGGGACAGTGTTTGTACATTATTGGGTTAAGACCCGGGGACCACATAACAAGTGGAAAATAGCGTTATGGATTCCTTGAGTGAATTATTGTGAGGTTTGCGCGCTTCTATATTTTACTGGTCGTTAGTGGTTGAGTTGGCGTCTAGTTATTATGTAGACTCTGTTGTTTGGCATAGTAGTTATACTTCGTTGGTTTAGATAGTTAACTTAAGGTAAGCCAAAAAAACACGCGATTCACCTTTTTTTACAAATTTTAAAATAATTTTATTTATTGAACAGGGCTACAAGCATAAATACCGTCACCAAGGCCTATTCACACGTACTGTTGACGAAGTTATTTTATAATATAATTGGGAATTTTAAATGAAAACGCTTTTCGTTTCACATAATAACCATGTTTTGAGTGAATTAATTATACTAAACAAAAGAAATCGACTAAACGTCACTTCACCTTGTCCTGCCACTTCAGTTGTCATTGTACGTCACAGTTTAGGTACTCTTCAATTTAGCAGCGTTATTTTATTCGTAATGTTTTTTAAAGGTTTCTTGATTTTTGAGCACAATAGACAGATTACAAAATATTTTATTACTATTATTATAAACATAATAACTAAAAGATTGTGCTCAAGCAGTTACAAGAGATGTTTAAGAATGACAAAGTTTAACACATTAATAAAAGAGGAAAATAAGTTTAATTGGGTTACTTATATATAACGTATTTTTAAACAAGAAAGGGTCATCTATAAAAAACCCTTTTTATGATTTGTTTACCTTTAGTTAATTACATAAACCAATGGAGCTGTCAGTGAATAGAATATTGCCTATAGGTTTCCCGAAAAGACCGAAGACCAAAATAAGTACTGATTAGAAACGTTAATAATATATCAACGTTAGCAACTAGTAATTAGTGGATTTTCGCGGTAAGATAATTTTATAAAGTTCAGTTTGTTCAGTCTACGAAATAGGTAATTTTATATTAGGTAGCTCTCAGTCTTAATTAAGAGAATAAAAAAGTTTGACGGAAGGGATCAGCCCTGTTGTGAATAGCCAATTTTTCAACTACCTACCACTGAAACGTAGCCTGGGCATAATTTTTATTCTTACTATTTGTAATAAACCATAAAATATATTACCAGAAATTATACCCTAAAATGACGGATTGAACAATTTACTAATAATTTGCTCGTTTCATGATTATAACTCAACAAAACACTTAATACGGGCAAGGACATAATAATTACCCTATGAAATAATTTGACACGAGAGTCGTTATATAAACAGAAGTAGGTAATTCATTGTTTCCTAAATGCGGAGTTGGTTATTAAATAACACGTGCTTTCGTCCTTTGGTCACGCGAGCTCAATATTAAGATTAGCACAGTATAATTAAGTAAGCGCCCTAATTGTGTATCACACTATAAATCTCAATTTGAATAATAGAATAGAATAGAATACTCTTTATAATAATTTTTTTTTTCTTTTTTTTTCCTTTTATTTTTGACGTGACAACGTCTAATAAATCGATGAAGCACTCACGAAAAAACATGACTCATGTAGCGTTACCTCGTGGCCTCGCTCTGTAGCGTTCCATGGCGGCTTGAAGTGCAAGCGAATATTAACAATTGCAATGCAACTATTCCATCAGTATTTTCTTATGACGTTGTCACGTTCAACTATCGTCAGTAAACCCACTTTACAGACAACCGATTTTTTTTCTCTTTTTTTTCTTTCTTTTTTTTCTTTCTTTTTTGTCTGAATAATTTTGAAGTAAATTGCATTATTACTTCATAATGAAAAAATTATCTGCTCAACAACGTAAATAACGCAATTAATGTTGTTGAACTGTCATAATGAAAGCCATCGCTACTGATAGTGTGTTACCCAATTACCCCGCAGTATTACGTCTTGGCAGTCTTTGAAATAATAACCTATGGCCGCTCGGTAGAACAAGACGCACTACAGTTGCCAGTGGGCAATTGTAGTGCGTTTAGCCAAGAGACACAGTGGACTGTGTCTTTGGTAACGTATTTGATGCGCGTAACTTTACAGTGGTGCACTCGCGACTGTTCAGGGTGCCTGCTCTCTAAGTCCGTCAACGAAGATACGGGCCCGTCCAAGAGAAGTCCGTAACTTCGGTGTAGACCCCACACCCGATTAATTATCTCTTTCGGATGGATGACATTGGGAATGAAAGAAGAAGGAAGACAAAATAAAATCTAAATCTGTTCAGCCATTTGGGGGCTACGATGGCACAAACAGACACACAGATACACACGTTAAACTTATAAAGCACCTCTGTTTTTGTCGAGGTTAAAACTAATTTTATTTGCGGTAAACATGACGCAGAGAAAAACACAAAAAAGAACAAGTTCGGGGAAAAATGCGTCACATCCACGCAAAACGCCCATCGCTCAATGGCCATCGCCCAACAGAATAATGCTACGACCCTATGCCAGACAGAACCCCGGCGCTGGTTTTTAGTTAGCCACAGCCGGCGTTGACGTGACACACTCAACTTCTTAGTACGGGGCCCCGAATTAAGTCCGTAAGTGATACCTATGGATTTCGTGCTTAGGGAAACACCTCCAGTACCAAAGTAAACCGAAATTTCGTAGCGCGTCGTATCAGCCGTGTGTATGAAGACGTAATACTGATTACTTTATTATACTGTGGAATTAGCTTACTTAGTGCGATGCCCCTCAAGTTATTTTCATTGTCAACCTTTGTGAGCGAGTATTGATTAGATAATACACTGTTAAGGACAATATTTAATTGGCACGATGGGCGCAATGGTTGAGTACCTTCTGAGCTATGGTTTCCGGATTGGATTCCCGTGCAAAACAAATATTTGTACGGTCTGCACCACAGTCCTCACTCTACAGAGAGAATTCGGTTTTTGAAAAGAACGATGGCCTCCACGTAGCGTCTGCAAATTACCGGCGAGTGACGTCACTGAAACGATAATTATGAAAGTCCATTGGGGTTTTTCTATAGAGCGGTTTTTAACTGCGGCAAGTCAAACCGCGCTGCCATAATTTTCATGACAGCCGTCAGTGCGGCCGTTATGTAGCGGGCACCGTTATTCTAGGAAACCGTAACTTTAGTATATTGTTTATAGCACCGCATTCACATTTCATCCGCATTTTCATTGCACTTGAGTAAGATACCTGAGATACAGGTTTATTCCTAGTTCAGGTAGAATCCAATTATTTCTTACGTACCTCAAGTTTAAGGCCCTATTTTGTAAAATTTATTTTTATATAATAATATATGTTAATATAATATATTTTATTATATAAAAATAAAAAACATATAATTATGTTTTTTATTTTTATGAAAATCAATTATTTCAATAAACAATTTCAATTTCAATTCGGTTTCAAAAATGCTGATATTTACCTTGTTAATTTATCAATTTATTAAAAATGATCACATCCATTTATCATAGTCATCTGTAATTGTTTTTTCTATTAATTAAAAAAAAAAATGAAACAAAATAATGAAATAAACTAAATATTATAGCTTTTATAACAGCGTTTTTCTTTTATGATTGATTGTGTATTTTATTTTAATAGGTCTTTTCACGCTGGTGAGACATTATAATATAATAAACGAATATAATAAAATAACATCTTTAATAGCATGGAATATGGTTTTGTAGATCATAAGTCATCATCTGCCTAGCCTTTTCCCAACTATGTTGGGGTCGGCTTCCAGTCTAACCAGATGCAGCTGAATACCAGTATTTTATGTGGAGCGCCAGCATATCTAACCTCCACAACCCAGTTACTGGGTAATACGATATCCTTTGGTAAGACTGGTTGTCAGACTTTCGGGCTACTGACCACCCGTAACGACTGTCAAAAGATCCACGAATGACAGCCGGAACCAACGGCTTAACGTGCTTTCCGAGACACGGAGGGGTCTTGGTGTGTAAAGATGGTCACCCATCCACGGACCAACCGCGGCAAGCATAACTTAACCTGATCGATCGAACCGGGCTGTTATTTCTTAGCCACAAGACCATCCTAGTAATAAAATAATTATGTATTATAAATTTATAAACCTATAGGTACGTTAACGCAATATTTAGATACAAGTAAATTCTTAGAACTATTTTGTTTAATACCAAAATGAACGTAGGTATTTGTAAACATTAGAGCACAACAAACATGTGTGGTTTTGACAAATTATTTGGTAGAAGACAAGAAACCTCACACGGTAAACACAGTGTCAGCTCCAGGTAACTAATTTAGATTGATATGTGGACAGAAAACCGTCTAGAGAGGAATTGGTTCAGGCCTAGACTACGCATTATTCTAAAATTCATAAAGGGTGAACGAAGGGCTTTGGTGAATATTTACTAATAAATAAAAAAATCAAGGGTAAACGAACGGCTATGGTAAATATTTACTAATAAATAATGATTAATAGAATAGAAAAACTACACCATTAGTTCTAAAAATTATAAAATAAATTTTTATTTTTGTAACTTTTTACAGGTGGTGACACAGAAAGTTTTTTCTTTTTAAAGAAATATCAAAAAAAGATTCCACTGACCCCGGCATTTAATTTTTAATTTATATAGTTAAAACTCCAAAATTACTTTTATTTTTTTTGGTCATTCGATTCAACAAACATCAAACGCATCGCTGTTTTGAACCTTAATTATTGTTGTCGCGATGCACTAAGTATTGTCAATTACCGCAGCAGCTGTCGTTCATGAGCTCACATGTGGCTCATGTAGCCAATCTTCTTTAAGAAAATCCTCGCACAATCTAAGCACGTGAGCACACCGTCTATGAAATTGAATAAAAATTGAATTGAATTGTAGCAATCTCCCTGGCCGAAATCGGTCAGATTGCGTCATCATTGTCAATTACCTAAAATTTTGCTTTTTACCGCGCCTTAGTAGAAGTGGTGGCCCGGTAGGCGGCTTTATATTACCTTTAAATTTTTTGTATTTAATTACTTACCTTATTTTAAAGTTAATGTTAGATACCATTAAACTGCAAAAATATAATTGTTGGAACGCTTATTGGCCTGAAACTTTCAAATCGCGAAAGCAAGGTGCTTAGCACATTAATTATTTTCAACATGAGGCGATGCATCAGAAGGCCAATTCCCGTAATTAAAAACGGTTATAACTTAGTCGCAATCTCATCTTAGCGACAATCAATAAATCAAAAACTTGTTAAAACTTTAGGGAAATTAGAGGTATTTTTGACAGATTAAGACTGAGATCAGACTGTAAATGTTCTTAAAATTCCGAAAATTGCCCCTGTGATAAGTGCAGATTGACATTATATCAATAACAATCACTGCTGAATACCAAAATTTTAAGTAACAACATTAGATAATCTAATCGTTAAACTAGAAATCCTGGTCACTTAATCCCCACATTCCGCAGCCGTAGAACAAAAAGCGATGTAAGCAATAACGCCTAATGCACCCCAACTAAGTATATAATGTGCAATACTAAGGCAGTAAGGCCTTAATGTAGGCACTAAAGCTGTTTGCATTATGTGAAGAGCAAAAGTTAGTATGTGAACGTGCACATAATGCTCTTGACTCTGACTTTTGGAGTATGCTGAACTTTAAATGAGATTCTTGGAATGTTTGTAAGGGGACACTTTACGGTTGTATTATTCCACTTGCAACCCGCAACTAAACCCAGCCTTAAATAAAATACTGTCACGGTACCCCGACCTTGCAATATTTACACAAACTTTTATAGGTACCAGATGATCTCAGTCTCAATCTGTCAAAAATACTTCTAATATCCCTACATTTATGACATTGATTGTCGCTGAGATGACATTGCGACTAAGTTTTAAAAACGTTTTTATTTTCGGGAATTGACCTTCTGTATTAAGGGGCTTACAGGATCAAAACACAAGTTTTAGAAACAATAAAAGTATATTACTACAGTAAACAAAATCAGACAAATATATGATATTTTTCAGGATATATTCTAGGTAGATACTGTGTTGAAAACATAATACAACTAATTTGATACGATAGAAAAAAAATCATGAAGATACCTCTAAAAAATTTCTTTTTACAATAAAAACCATACTAATATACATACAATCATTCTGATTTTTTGTTAGATTATTCTACAAGCAACATACTAAAATACTAGTGTTTTAATTTTTTTAATAGATTTTTTGTAATTTAATATTTGCTTCATATTTTGCTATAAACTAGCAGCGTTGTGTCATCGTGCTTCTCTTTCTTTTCTATGTAGTCCGACAGTGACCGCGCTTTAGGTCATGTAAGCCCCTTAATATTACCTTACATAAAGTCTACCAAACTGCATAACAGTTTATCGGCAGTTATTGTTCTAACAATTGTTAGAACAATAACTGCCGATAAACTGTTATAGCTTACAAATAATGAATTTTGAAAATTAATGTGCTTCTGTAAATATGCTAAGTAACTATAATAAATATTATAGTCGAGATAAAGAAATCTCACATTTTACAAACCATTTCACATTTTCGCCGACGCGACGTGAGGTTTGTTACAAACATATCTACGGACGCATTGAGAGATAATGTTTTAGTAGAAGAACTCTTTAAAGTTAAGATGAGATTTTCAGTTGACCTTGTGAAATGATGGAGAAAAATGGAGGGTCGTAAAAATGCTATAGCTAAAGATGAGCGATTCATTTTAATTTTTTATATGAAATGAAAATACATTTGATAGATTTCGTCAATCCGATTACCTAAAGCTTTTTGATGGATTGTATTGCAGAGATTTCGGAGCAATTCGAATTCATTGTTCATCAATTTACTGTCATATTTTATATTAGAACCGGTTATATTGAATGTAATATTTTGGAATGACTAGGTAAAAATATACATGGGTTAGGAGGGGCTCGTGGCTAACTCTTGATAGAACTTCAAACTACGCTTGCCGCGGTCGGTTCGAGGATGGGTGATTATCGTTTACATATCGACACCCCTCCGTGTCTTGGAAAGCATGTTATGTCGTTGATCCCGGCTGTCATTTGTACATCTTTAACAGTGGTTACGGTTAGTCAGAAACCAAAAAGTCTGACAGCCAGTCTTCTAAGGCGTATCGTGTTACCCAGTAACTGGATTGTGGAGTTCAGAGGCAGTCGCTCTACATATACAACACTGGTATTCAGCTGCATCTGGTTAGACTTGAAGCCGACTCTAACATAGTAACATAGTTGGGAAAAGGATAGGCATAGTTTATTTAAAATACTATCACATTTAGCCAAGTAAAAGATATAGTTTTTTAAATAAAATAGATGAATACAATTTTAATGGAGCCACAAGGCATAAAACGCCGAAAAAAATTTTCTTTTACACCCTTAAAAATTTTAACTTTAATTTATTTTTATTGTTTGTTGTTATAGCGGCAACAGAAATACATTATGTGTGAAAATTTCAACTGTCTAGCTATCATGGTTCATGAGATACAGCCTGGTGATAGACAGACAGACGGACAGTGGAGTCTTAGTAATAGGGTCCCGTTTTTACCCTTTGAGTACGGAACCCTAAAAAACTAGGTGATCGGCGAACTTCGTACCGCCATCGAAATCAGTCAATCCGTTCTCGAGATACCATTAAAAAAGCCGTTCCATACTAAATTTATGAGAAAAGGAATTGAAATTATTTTTTTTACTACTAATAGATCAATGAGGCAGTCACTACTAGGTAGGAGGTAGTTTCTTTTGGTACTTAGTTACTAGGATATGTCAACTTATTCTCACCTTCAGCCGTATCATTCGCTACTATAATATTTTATTAATATTTTATTAATACTTTAATATTTTATTATTATTTGCAATTAACAGTTGATTGCAAATAATAAGATTATAACCAGTTTGCGGAATTACTTAGAGCCTAACGAGGCAGTCGAAAGGAGAATTATAAAATAAATTTAAAATCCTCCTTTCTACCGCTTTGTTGGTCGTCAGTACAAACAATAGTTGTTTATATAATAACAATCATAATTCTTAACAGCAATTAAAGCTTCTACTTTGTAAAATAAAGACTATTACGATCAGTAAGTACATTTTAACTGGGTAGGCTTGTTCCTGAGTTCCACTTGACCTGATAAATTATAGGTACCTAGAATCCATTAAAAGCATCAACCTGCTCTGAAATTCAGTAAAACAGACTGTAAATGATGAGATTGAATTAGCTTCAGCAGTATTTGAAAAGCTCGTTGGACTTTTCCAATTTCAATAGTTTTTCTGTAAATTTATACATCGCAGGCACCTAAAGTCCCCGTCACGAGGAGCTATAAATTTTCGCTCTGAAAAGTTCGCAAACTTTGGGCAAATAAAAATAAAACAGTTTTGTAATGATTTTTATTTTCATTTAGGCATATCATTATGTTAATACACATATCTAATTACTGTCATCAGACGATCCCGAGTATTCTGCATTCTGCAGCATTGACAGCGTCAGCGTGAAATTACTTCAAAATGGCGTCCCAAATATTTACGTTACATGAGTCAGACGCGTTTCAGTACCACAAAACATTAGACGACAGCGGTTTATATTGCTAAAATATAACCCGACCAAGTCGAATTGCTCGTTAGTTTCGTATTACATTTATGTTACTTTGAGTTGATTGAATTTGGGATTATTTGTTGTTGATTGAATTGTCGCTACGTACGTTCGTACGTTCTTTATTTACAAAATGTATAGCTTCAAAATGTATGGTAATTTAATTTCTCAAGATAGTTAAATGATACTTAAATGATTTTATTTCTGCAAGTAGATTTGTACAAACACTTTTACAAGTCAATCATATTTTAAAAACTAGATGAGGTGTAGCTCTATGGAGGTTTTGCTAACAGATTCACTGTCCATAAAGTAGACACAATACCTAGTTAAACAATCAACATGAATCATAATATGATTCATGGGACAGGGAACCTGTTAATATATGTTTGTAAATTGTATGTAAGGGGCTCGTGGCTAAATACTAATAATAACAGCTGCACGGGTCGATCTTCAAGGTTGAGCAACGCTTGTGATCCTTTAAAAGTTCCGTTTTATTCTTTTGAGTTACGGAACCCCAAAAACAACTAAAATGATTGAATTGCTACATCATTTTTTGAGCTTCAATGCCGCAGATAGACAAATGGATAGTCAAATGATTTGAAATAATGAAATACCCACAAACAAACTGTCAATTAGACAATTAAATACAAAAAAAACCGGTTAAGTGCGAGTAGGACACGCGCACCGAGGTTTGCGTACAAATTTGTAGATATGTAACTACGAATGAACGGTTTTCGGATTTTTCCCTTTACTTGTGCTACATGACCTTGCTTCTTGCCAAATTTCATGATTCTAGGTCAATGCTAAGTAGGTACCCTATAGGTATTGATTCCCTTATATGTTTATAATGTATAAAAATATATACATTATAAACATCCGAATAGAGAACCTCCTCCTTTTTTGAAGTCAGTTAAAAATGGATGGTCTTTGCTTGCGTGTTATTCGTGGTAATTGTTATAATTATGTTCGAATCTGCCAATTAACGTAACTACATGGCGTACACAGTATTCAAACCGAATTCCCCAATTATATGATATTGAATTAGAGGGTTGGGGAGGGAGGGGTGTTCAGTGATAATGTTAGTGTACCAAATAATGTTTTATTAAGGGGCTTACAGGACCTAAATACAAAAAACGCAAGTTTTAGAAACAATAAAAGTATATGATCGACTACAGTAAACAAAATTAGAAAAATATATGATATTCTTCAGGATATATGCTAGGTAGATAGTGTGTTGAAAAAATAATACAATTAATTTGTTACGATAGAAAAAAAAACATGAATATACCTCTAAAAACTTTCTTTCTACAATAAAAACCATACGAATATACATACAATAATTCTGATTTTTTGTCAGATTATTCTACAAGCAACATACTAAAGCACTAGTGTTTTAATTTTTTAGTCCAAACAATAGATTTTTTGTAATTAAATAATTGCTTCATATTTTGCAATAAATTACCAGCTTTGTGTCATCGCGCTTCTCTTTCTTTTCTATGCAGTCCGACAGTGATCGCGCTTTAGGTCATGTAAGCCCCTTAACATATTTTCATATCAATATAATTTTTGAGCAATATGTTTAGTTAAAAAATCTGGCAAGCGTGTTATATTTTCTGAAGAAACGTTCCTTTTATACATAATAATAAAATAGTAACAAAGATTGTTGGTCTTTTTGTCTGGATGTATGTTCCGGATTGGCGCTCTCAAAACGGTGACGGATAACATAGGATAGCCGGCATGTCCTAGAACTAAAAAAAATCATGTGACATTTACCGCCCGCGTGGTGGATTACGACCCACTCCCTCTCACAGAGAGGACGCCTGTGTTTCAGCAGTGGGAACGTTGTCGGCTGATTCTGATTATTGTGACAGACAGACTGACAGCGACATTAAGAGGTTTCACATCATACCACGGAACTCCAAAAGTACTCGTGTATACAATTATAGTCATCTCCATCGGCGTTCTTTTATGTATGAATATCGCCTTACATTCGAGGTAATGGCGCGTAAGTGATATCTTCATGTTTCTTAACGTGTCGATGATATTATTTTCCTTTTTCAGTACAATAGAACTACTGTGTCACGATTTTCTGACTACCTATGAGGGTATTTTAAGGTTTTTCTTTATGTGACATGTTTAAACGGCAACGCTCCCTAGTGGGTAAAAAATACCACAGATTATCTACGAGTATGTACGATGATTATTACTGTTCTCAGCGCTCTGGCGATATAAAAATGAATCGCAAAATGTGTTGGTAAGCGCATAACTCAACAACGCCTGGACCAATTTGGCCAATTCTTTTTTTTAAATGTTCGTTGAAGTTCAAGGATGGTTTTTACGGCGAGAAAAATTGAAAAAAAAAAAAAAACTTCACTAGGATACTTTTTTTTTGGTAGGATTAGGTTAGGAGTAGTGTAGGAGTAGGATAGGATAGGGTAGGAGTAGTGTAGGAGTAGGGTAGGATTAGTGTAGGAGTAGGGTAGGAGTAGGGTAGGAGTAGTGTAGGAGTAGGGTAGGGTAAGGGGTAGGACACCACGCGAACGAAGTAGCGCTGGGCAGCTATCTACTATAAATAGCAATTGGCGATCTAATTGGGATTTAATTATTATTATGACAACTTTATTTCATAAAAATCGCCCTATTTTTATGGAAGGACCCATATGAAATTTCGTCAGTTTTGAAGTTAGGATCTCAAATTTTTGTGTTTAGGCTAAAGATTGAAAATTAATTTATACGTGTCTCAGCGTTTTTGATAATTCCACCCCGAAGGGTTATAAAAGAGGATGAAGTTATGTATGGAAAGTCCTTAATTTTCGAAGTAAAAATCACTTAATTTATTATCTAGGCTTATGGTTGGAAGCTAACGGTGTTGTTAGAATATCCCTTTTTTCTCTTAAGGGGTGAAAAGGGGGAAGAAATTTTGTGACAGCCGGGACCTTTTCCGTGGTACGGAGGGATCTTGATTTGTAAAGATCACCCATCCATGGACCAACTGTGGCAAGCGTAGCTTAACCTAGTCGAACGACCCGGTAATATTATTCTATATGCACTAAAATTTTTGTCTGTGAACCATGTCTAAAAACAGTTCTAATACCTCAGAAAATCCGTAACCATCACAGATCACCTCAAAATCGGTATTTTCTTCCTTTAAATTCGCTTACAGACAATTTGGTACCTAATAAGCGGGTGCCTCCATGCAAGACTCCGACTACGGAATCCTCTTAGTATTGAACAAGACGTTCAGAATAGGGCTGTAACAGAACTTTTCCTCTGCTTCTGCAAATGCGGAACTTTACCTACGCATCCGCCTCTTTAAGGCCAGGATCTTCGAGCGTAGTAGGCATTTAGCGTTACCTCCGTCCTCGCGTGGCAAATGCCGCGAAAGCGCAGTTCGAATGAACTCGCTGACCCCTGTCACGGTTATTTTTATAAGTAATAGTATTGTGAATCGGCCCTATTCTTGAAATATAGGGCTGCTCGTCTACAGTATTTTAATTTCATCATCCTACTTTAGTTTCTTTCTAGTTTTGTGATTGTAAATATTATATTTTTAACCGACTTCAAAAAAGGCGGAGGTTCTCAATTCGGATATTTCTATTTTTTTTTATGTATGTTATTTCGAACATTAACTGGAGGGCATAACTCCATCGTAAATAGACAGATCTGCAATTTTTTTTTTGAAGTGAAAACTTCTTTAGCATCGTTGTGATGTGATTTGAAAATTTTATGAAACGAAAAAGCAACAGTAAAAAAAAAGAGACATGAGATTTAACGTGGGAGAAAATGAGATAGGAAGCATTATACAGTGTTTTTGTTTTTTATTATTACAAATGACATGACATTTAATCCTATGCTACTAATTTGTGGTGATGATGATGATGAGGATGATGGTGATGGCGATGGCGATGGTGATGGCGATGGTGATGGTGATGATGATGATGGCGATGATGATGATGGCGATGGCGATGGTGGTGGTGATGGTGATGGCGATGGCGATGATGGTGATGTGATGGTGATGGCGATGGTGATGGCGATGTTGATGATGGTGATGGCGATGGTGATGGCAATGGTGGTGGCGATGGTGATGACGATGATGATGATGGTGATGCGATGTTGATGGCGATGGTGACGGCGATGGTGTTGATGATGGTGATGGCGATGGTGATGGCGATGGCGATGGTGATGGCGATGGTGATGGCGATGGTGATGGCGATGGTGATGGTGATGGCGATGGCGATGGTGATGGTGATGGTGAAGGATGGATGGATGGATGGATGGATGGATGGATGGATGGATGGATGTTCTTTAGCATCGTTGTGATTTGAAAGTTTATGAAACGAAAAAGCGACAGTAAAAAGAGACATGAATTCATAAGATTTAACGTGGGAGAAAATGAGATAGGAAGCATTATACAGTGTTTTTGAAGGTTTCATTTCTACCACGTGTGAATTGCACACATGCTGTTTTTTTTATTTTTGTAAAGGTCTGATGATGACTTTCAGAGACAAACAACGGAACTCTTCAATAAATGCCAGCAAATCAACCGCGATTGCTGCTATAGCATATGTAATCGCAATCACACAACATAACATCACGCCTGTACCCTTCAAAGGGTAAAGCAGATGTGTTCAATAGCTTTGTTACTGATATTCACATAGCAAGTAGTGACATATGAATTTGTTTGGGGTAGGTAAGTACAACTAAAAAGTGAAAAATAAAAACTTTTTTACAAAAAAAAACCGACTTCCAAAAAAAAAAAACACTACAAAGTGAAAAATAACTTTAGTTTCGAAAGTCGGTGTCAAAAAATGAAAATATATTCTTCACGTTGTAGTGTTTTTTTTTTTTTGAGTCGGTTGTTTTTTTTGTAAAACACTTTTTTTGGTTGCTTGAATTCGTCAATAAGTTTTTTTAATTAAATCTACTAATCAAAAACACCACAATACGTATTTTTATTGAACTCTTCCTATTTCATTCACAACGAATTTCATATTTTTAAATAAAAAAAAAACAGCAAGTGTGCAATTCACACGTGGTAGAAATGAAACCTTCAAAAACACTGTATAATGCTTCCTATCTCATTTTCTCCCACGTTAAATCTTATGAATTTACATGTCTCTTTTTACTGTCGCTTTTTCGTTTCATAAACTTTCAAATCACAACGATGCTAAAGAACATCCATCCATCCATCCATCCATCACCATCGCCATCGCCATCGCTATCACCATCGCCATCGCCATCACCATCGCCATCATCATCTCCATCACCATCATCATCATCGCCATCACCATCGCCATCACCATCGCCATAACCATCGCCATCGCCATCACCATCGCCATCACCATCATCATCATCGCCATCGCCATCACCATCGCAATCACCATCACCATAACCATCGCCATCACCATCATCATCATCGCCATCACCATCGCTATCACCATCACCATCGCCACCACCATCGCCATCACCATCACCATCGCCATCACCATCGCCATCATCATCGCCATCACCATCACCATCACCATCGCCATCACCATCGTCATCGCCATCGCCAACACCATCACCATCATCATCACAAATTAGTAGCATAGGATTAAATGTGATGTCATTTGTAATAATAAAAAACAAAAACACTGTATAATGCTTCCTATCTCATTTTCTCCCACGTTAAATCTTATGTCTTTTTTTACTGTAGCTTTTTCTACTGTAGCTTTTTCGTTTCATAAAATTTTCAAATCACAATAATGCTAAAGAAGTTTTCACTTCGAAAAAATATAATATTTTACCTATACAATCACAAAACTAGAAACACAAACTCAAAAACTCAAATTTTGCAATTGAATATAAACCTTATTCCATTGTAGTAAAGTTGAAAATCTATTACAGATATTACGATAATTGTAAATTTTATTTATGGTACCGACCTGCTACTGCTAGTACTGTGACGAAAGCAAGAGAACCTATACGTATACAACTACAATATTATTCTGTCGCGTCGTCTTATAAGTGGGTAGTTATAAATACGTAGAAAAATAATAATCAAAATTACCTTATTTTTTTTTAAGCTTTGCAGTTCAATGCTGAACGTTTTTTTTCTTTCTTCTGTTTTTATTCCCCATAATTTAATCTTAATTATCACTATATTACAACTATATTATAACAAACTAATATTTAGTTTAATTATTAATACTAGAACCTAAACAATATTTACAGACTGAATTTTGAAACTAATACACAAACACGGAAATTAACTAACAATATTATAACGTATATTTCGATCGATTAGCGGGAACGCGGCGAGCCAGCAAAAGCGACACAGGTCCTACCTCGGTAACGCCCGGCGGGCTACTGATGTGAAGCGCGCAGGCCGCCTTTTTAGATTATATCTTGTTAAGACAATAAAAATCAGTTTTGAGAAAAATTAACCGTAGAATGTTCTACTATACATCATTGCCTATTTTTTCATATATTTTTTGCGAGTAAAAGTTAAGTCTACTTCAAATGCGACTTGAAAAACGATTAAAAACTTCGCTGTTTTCGATTTGTTTGCGATTTTTTATGATCGAGTGAAGTTGTAAATATCGTGTTTTGAACCATAGAATAATCAAGAATGTTAGTTAAACTATGCCATATATTTTTTTCAGATTAAAACAAAGAATATTTGATTGTTTAATGTTGAATCAAAAATAGGTCGATTCCGAGATTTGCGAGAGTCCTGGCCTTAATGTAGTTGTAACGGAGGAGGACCCTTTAATGTTAATCCTACTAATATTATAAACGCGAAAGTTTGTGAGGATGGATGGATGAATGTTTGTTACTCTTTCACGCGAAAACTACTGAACGGATTTTGATGGAACTTTAAAGTGACATGGCTTATATATCAGAATAAGACGAAGAATATTTTTTATCTCGATATTCCCACGGAATTGACACTTATGCGGGTGAAACCGCGAAGTGCTGCTAGTAAAAAAAAAATAAAAACTTAAATCAGTTCAGAAAATCTCGACATAACATTAAAAAACTTGCTTTTTACAAATTCCCCTAGAACCCTACACTGGCATTCCCTGTGACGTAGAGAATATTATAGAGATATAACTCTGAGTCTCAAGGTTTACAACCATATGGTTGAAGCTGGAGTATCAACGCACAGCTTCAGTACCAAGTGAGTAACAGTTTGGTGGAGCCAATTTAATTTTATGAACTACTAAGAAATCTTTACAAGCGACAAGGTCGTAAAGCTGAATTTTGAGAAGTATAGTTTGATACATTACTAAATTTGGCAGAATTAAAAAAAAATATTTTTTTTCTTTATTTTCCCACTTCCGCTTTCGCTAAGATGGCTTCCATCACATCCCTAGTTCAGAACTATTTGCTCTTCTTTCAGGATCTCAATGTAAACGACTTCTGCAAATAACAAACAAGATTTGAAGGAATCGTCTATGAAGGCGAAATTAGGACTATTAGAAGGTTTTTGTGATGATTTTTTATGCTTGTGTATGGTAATGTATGATAATGGTATCCGTATATTGAGTTAGGTTGGTTGTATTCATTTTCTTATCTTGTATAAAATAAAAATGAAATGCTGATCGTTTGAAAAAGAAACAAGAAAAACGTGTGTGTGCCGGGAAAGAAAAATTGGAACCTTTTAGAAATTTTGTATGAATTAATTATTGAAAATTGGAAAAGACAACGACTGTCGGATCAGGTAGTAATATAATATAAGTCGCATAATATAAGCATAATTCTCTAATGGACTTTAAAACGGATTAAGTATCGTTGAGTTACAAATTAATGACAGTTATTACGCTCTCTGTAAGTTGAGTCAATGGTATTATTAGAGCTCCTTTATTTATTACTGCTACTTACTTAATTTTATTTAAGTTTACATAAAGATAATCTTAGAAAGTTATTATGACATTATAAACCTACGTTACCTTTTCGCTTATACAAGAATGAAATGTAACCGGAGCGCAAACTGTAACTATAAATTCGGTATAATGTTTCTAGAATCACCGGTGTAAAAAAAAATTCGTCTGTTACCAAAAAAATCTGCTGTTTCATAAAATAGTGAAAACCTACGCGGTCAAAATGATTTATTTATTTATAAAATAATCACTTACAACTATTATTACAGGTACAACCCAATGCAATGGTGAAACAAAACTAATATTGGGTCCCCACCTATGAAATTGGCGTTTTTTTTTCTCACAAATAAAGAACCTTGTCACTTCTATTATTTAAAATATTCATGAATTGCTTGATATTCTATCGGATTATGAGCATCATAGACTATAGATAGTTTTCTAAACATAAAAAATACCTCCTTTTTTTTGTTAGTAGAAATGACCACTAGGTATGTATTTGTTTTAACTTAGCCAAAACTTATTTTTGTCGCTTAATCTAAGTGGCATACGTTATCTTAGTTTTTAAAAATTAGTGCATAAAAGTTTTAAAACCATAGTGTTCATGGTTGTTAAATAAATTAAGAAAATGTTAGTATGAAAAATGCAACTTCTTTAAAATTCTCCATACAAAACGCTGATTTCATAGGTGGGGAAAAAAAAATAAAAAATAATAATAAAAACTTATTTTCTAAAACTTATTAAATAAAATGTTATCCTTTTGAATTCACTTCGTGTACAAGCAAAAATGTCTATCTCCTCTGCTACAAGGTTAAGAGTGCGAAGCGCCCGCCTCATGGGCGCCTCGATCAACATATTAGTGCGGCCACTAGGTACTGCCAGCAGCTGAGGCCGCCGTCGCCGTCACATATATCTGTCGGGCACACTCAAACACACCAACTCTAATATGTTGGCGTTATGTATCTTGCCTCTAATTAATTTGAACAAATATGAGACAAGCGCGAACTCACGCCTAAATACTCCTGCAAACAGGCGCGACGCGCGACACGAACGCGCACGACACAAAGGCACCGCTCGTTGCGCGACTTGCGATGCCTTTGTGTCGCGCGCGATTTTATCGCGTGTCGCACCTGTTTGAAGGAGCCTTAACTCTCAGCTCGTTGCATACAATATTTAGTCTCATGTGTGGCCCAGGGAACACCCAACTATTCCGAATTCCGATGTTCCGATTTTCAAAAGTCCGAATTTCATAATATCTAAGAATTATAATGTCTATTATTAGAAATCACGAAATTTATTTTACCGAAAGTCATAATTGCAATTTGTTTGTTTTCCAATTTTCTTATATTCGAAGAATCAATTGCTCGAAGGGTTCTCGGTCCGAAGCGACATTAAAAAAAAAAAAAATAAGAAAAGATAAAGGCTCCTTCAAACAGGCGCGACACGCGATAAAATCGCGCGTCGCGCCTGTTTTGGGAGCCTTTAATTATCTTTTCTTATTTATTTTTTTAATGTTTAATTGAATTGAATTTGTAGTGTTGTGTATGTAATGTGACTGTATGAGTGTATTATTTCTATTATGAGTCAATGATACTCGAATTTTTTTTTCTTTTTCGCTAGGTATATACATACGTTACCGTTACCGCACCCGAACTCAACGAACGCAATAGGCGACGTAGGATGCAAGAGCGAGCAAAGGACACCCCGAGGTTAGGTTTGGTTAGGTTACTTTAAACCCTTTACACAAAAATAAGGCCCCGCGAAGCGGGGCTCCATCGACATAGAATGCAAGAGCGAGCGAATGACAATATCTACAAATACCTTTACCGTGCATCGAAGTCAAGCAGTATCTCAGTGAAAATCTTTCGCAGTAACGTACATCACAATTTTGTAGCATCGTATTAGCATTTATCGATATTTTGTGCGTCAAATTCCGTATTCTACTCGTATATTTGTCTTGCTATTCAGTTATACTAGGCGTTTTTATTTCAGAATTCTAATTAATCGGAATTCGTATTTTTGATGTCTCGAATTATCATTAATTTGGACTTTTTGTTATTCGATCTAATTGAAAGGAAAGGAATATTGAAATTTCGGAATTTAAAAATAGGATGAATGATAAATCGGAGTTGTTATACCTATTAGGAATTTTGAACCATTCGGAATTATGAAGATCGGTATTTTTAAATTCGTATTTTGTGACTGTCGGAATAAAGTTTTTCGTATTTATTTAGTGTTCCCGGGGCCCAGATGACTGCGTTGCATTCTAATTGGCTTCTCACCAAAGTGTTGTATAATAAACCCTAAATTTCTGTAGGCCTTTTTACAGCACTTGATTATATGATCACGAAACGCTAGCCCCGCGTTAAGACTAACTCCTAAGTCCCTAACCTCTGTAACCCTGATCATCGGCATCCCATCAATATTGTATGTAATCTTGCATAATAGGACTACGTGCACGCGAGAAAGTGATGGTGACACATTTTTGGGCGTTGAATTGCAGAAGGTTTTCCTTGCTCCAAGTAACTACGCTAACTATGGCCTTCTGTAAGCGTTCACAGTCATCATCTAAATGTATTTTCTTTCTTTCTTTTCATCACCCCTCATTGCAAGGGATAATTTAAGATCGTCTACAAATAATAAACAATTTGATGCAAATTGTTTATTATTTGATTACTTATATTATTAAATCGTTTATCATAATTATAAATTGCAGAGGTCCGAAGTTAGTCCCTTGGCTTAAACCAGACCACGTATAGTACGGATCTGACTGGTGTCCCTCGTACTCTACGTATTGCTGCCTATCCTTCATGTAACTGGCAAAGAAATGAAGTAGGTGCGGAGCGAAACCAACAGCTGCTAACTTCTTGAGCGACACGTCATTTTCAACTAGGTCGAATGCTTTTTTGAAATCGAAGTAAGCAGCATCAGCTTGTCCCCCACTGTCTAAAATCGTAATGAAAATGTGTGGAAAGAGTAATAATTTTTTTTTATTTCCGACAAAATATTTCTACACTAAAAAATTCAAATTTTTCTGTATTATGCTTGAATACGTAGTTTATTGTGAAATACACAACATGAACAAGTAAATTGAGTACACAATTCGTCTCCAAAGCTGTCGGACAAAATCGAAAGTCCGACGTAGCTGAAAACCAGATGACGTCACGAGAACTTATTTCGTAAACATGCGAAACAGAAGGTTAGACGGCTCGTTTACATATGCAGGATATTTTACATAAAGCCGAATTCCCGCGCCCCGTTATATAAGGATATTCCAGCCTTTTGGCAACGCAGTCAATGTCGTGATCACGGAGCGAATTCAACGGAATACATTTTTATGTCGCCCATAGGAAATAATAAAACTAATAATAATATTATTAGTGTGCAAAATTACAAAATTATGGTATCCACGTTTCAAGTGCGCAATAATTGCTACTTACTGGGAGCTTCCATTTAAAGGTTTTCTATTGAACTAGCTTGTGCCCGCAACTTCGTCTGCGTGAAATTTGTTGTTCCCCGACCCACCCCGTCGCATCGCATCGCTTGCCCGCACTAGTACTTCATTTTCGCTTAGCGTTCTTTCTGACTTTTTTTTTGTAAAAAAACAGAAAAATAGAATAAAGTTCCTTTAGGTCCTATCGTGATGTTATATAGCATATAGCCTCCCTTAAGAATTGAGCTATAAAATGCAAAAATAATTTTTCAAATACGACTGGTTGTTCCGGAGATTACGGGGCTAAATACAAACAAACTTTTACCTCTTTTTAATATTAGTATAGATTTATGTTTGATACTTTAGTAGAAATTATTAGTAATCCGCAGTGCGGTACGTTGGCGGTAAGGAATAATCTCAGGCATGTCACCGCATTCGTTCTTATTATGAGCTTATTGCGTTTCGTAGTTTCCTAGTAGGTAATATCTAGTCACATCGGGGCCATATAAAGAGACTTCATAAATTGTACCGCGGATTCTGTTAATAAACATTTATTGGGCGAATTTCGCGTGTTAAATGGGCATTGTTTTGGCCATGCAAATGTGCTGGAGTGTATGTAGCTTGTATTTAATAATACACAGTTGCGTGTCTACTAATATTATGAAGCGAAAATATTAGATTTCTTGTATGTTTGTTTGTTGCGCTTTCCCGCTAAAACGGCTAAACAGATTTGGATGAAATTTGGCACATGGGTACACCATGACTTGGATTAGGACATAGAATACTTTTTATTCCAATATTCTCACGGATTCGAGACTTATGCAGATAAAACCGTGGGGTGCAGCTAGTTTGAAATAAATTCTTAGATTTATTCTTGAAATATGGTTATTTAATTTCAGTAAAAATCCGTGTAGTGTTAAAAGTCAATCCATCAACTTCATTATCATTAACATTATCATTATCAAAACATTGTCAAACATATGAAATTTATTTGCATCATAAACTTCCACATAAACATCTTCCGTAAAGTTGGCATCTCAAATCCCGTAACTCTCAGTATGGGGCAGTTTATGTGAGAATATATAGCGAACTATCTAAAATCCATCTCACATTTGCTCAAGTGCATTGCTCCACACATCTTGCTTATCTGTGAAAATATTGCTCTCTTGCGGATTCCGGGAATAACGTAGCTCGTAGGTTGCAGTCACACCGATCAGATTGACTGTGGACCCGATACTGATGCTGTTTGCTTTAAATAATGAAATTGAGTTATGTTCTCGACTGGTACCTTGTCAGGGAGATATATATGTATCAGTGACGAAGGGTGAATTTATGACAGAAGTAAGGCGGAGCAAAAAAAAAGTCAATAAACCGTTTCATTAAATTCCTATTTCGATCTACTTTTCTGAGGTAAGTATGAGCTTCATGTGAATTAGCGAAAAATGACAGTACCAAATTCATGTACCTAATGCTAAACAACACCTTATAATAATATAAATTCGTCAGATTATTAATATCTGTAAAACCCCCTTTATTCCATAAACTAAGTAGGTACTAGAATGTGAGAAAAGTAGGTAAACACGGCACAGCGCGGCGTTCAATTACGTGTTTCTTATTTTCTAAACTTAACCTTGAAAAGCATGTTTTCTCACTGATGATAATCTACTGCTAATAATGCCATCCTAGTGATTACTGAAGCAGTCGATAATGGCTGCTTCAAGCTGTCCGTGTATGACCGGCCTAAGAAAGAAATATAGGTTTATTTGTCACAGAAACACGTGCATACAAAAAGATAATCAACTCGAGGAAGCAAACAGAAAAATAAAAAAAAAACAGAATTTGATTTATAACAATAGAAATTCAATTGTGTCTCATTAGCCGCAGCTGGGTAACGGCCGCGACTTACGAATTGTAGGTCGTAGGTTCGAACCCAGACAGATGCTTTACTTTGTGTAAATTATTTCATCACCACTGCCCTTAGAACGGTGAAGGAAAACATCGTGAGGAAACCGACATGTCCTAGAACCAAAATTCGAAGACATGTGACATCTACCAACCCGCATTGGGCCCGCGTGGTGGACCCTCTCACAGAGGAGGACTGTGTCCCAGCAGTGGGAACATTATAGGATGATTATGATGATGAAGCCGCAGCTGAGATGAGGCAATCACGAAAACAGAAGAAATAGTCGGCAGCTGCACGTCATGACTGTGACAAGAAGGCATCCACTCAGCATGATGCTGTGCTGTAGGGATTCCAAAGCATAACGCTGATTTTCAGTGGTCACCCGAAAAAGATGTACGGAAACCAAATCAGGCTTAATGATTAATACATAAATAGGTAACAAAATAAAATAAACAGTAAGTACTTAGAATAATACAACCAATTATATAAGTAAATATGATTAAATAACATACAAATTAATCACCGCGACATAAGCTCGTTTAAATATTATTATACCCACCCAAAACATATTATTTTATAAAAATATCCAGTGTAATTACGTAAAATCCTAAATTTTAAAACGAGAACTGTTAAGTGCTTGTTTTATCTACAGTTTTAATCCATAAGTGCTCCTAAGAAATATAGACAAGCAACTGACTAAGAATACCAATTTTCTTTATCACGAATAAACCTAAAAATCAAATCTGGCCAGGAATATTTTATAAATTTCCCTTCCACAAGATCAAAAGTCTAGTGAGAATATCTACGAAACGTATACAAAAGTAAACTTTATCGTTATAAGGTTTCGATCATGAATAAATCAAACCGTAATTTTGCTCGGTTCCTAAAAGATGAGTAACAGATGAGTTTCCAGGTTGCAACATATACCTACCATAAACTAATATTATGAAAGACAAAAAGGAAAGGAGGAAGGAAAGGAGATCTTCGAATTTGCCAAAAACGCAAATTAATAGACATGAGCATTCTCCCTGTCCATACGGCGCTCAAACCTAGTCTTTGACAGATCCGCAGAGGACCAAGCTCGAGGTTTGCCAGCGAGCGCTGAAGCGTGTTATCCTTGGAGTTCGACTTACCGACCAGATACGGAATATGATACTGCGCTGTAAGACACAAATCGCAGACTCACATAAAAAGCTGCCAAGCTCAAATGGGACTGGGACGTTTGCCGTATGTCGGCTACATTATGGGCTAAGACCATCACAGCATGGGTCCCTCAAAACGTCTAACGGTATCGCGGAAAACCCAGGCCTAGATGGCGGGACGAACTTTGAAGCCTTTATAAGGGATTGGTCCATATTGTCTCAGGATCAAGTTGAGTGGAAAACGGAAAGAGAGGCCCTGGAGTGGACAATACGGGCTTATTATTATACCCTTCTATGCTATATGATCGCTAATAGTATATCCCTTTGTCATGGGTCGGATACACCAAGACATATGTAGCGGGATATGTATCCGGACACATGTTAATCAGTTGGTTAACACAGATAGGTACCACAAATACAACATAGACAGTAAATGTCAGTATATTTGTATAGCATTGTTTTATCAAAAGGTTTAGATCACAGGGGCAATTCTCGTAATTTTTATAACGATCGTAATTTTTAAACTTAGCTGCCTCGGCTTATTTTTAATTAATTTATTTTTAGATTGTAGTTTGTTAAGTACTATTTGTTGTACTCTGGACGCTTTTAACACGTACGACTTTCTTATTTTTTTTTACATCGTTCTCACATTATATAATTTTAAAATCAAAAGTAATGATGTAACTAATATTTTTGTAAAATATAATTTAATTAAAAAATTAAAAAACCCGACTGCGTAAAAAACTTAAGTTAATAAAAAAAACAGAAAAGCTAAAAACAAGCCCATTTTAAATTAAATTAAAGTTGGAAGCAGGCGGGACCCATTTGAATTTGAAAATATAATAAAAAAGGTATGGGTCCCGCCTGCTTCCAACTTTAATTTAATTTAAAATGGGCTTGTTTTTAGCTTTTCTGTTTTTTTTATTAACTTAAGTTTTTAACGCAGTCGGGTTTTTTAATTTTTTAAATTACTTTTTTTTATTTCCAGCTTTTTAGTTTACAAAATAATGTATGTTACAAAATAATTACAAAACGTATAATATTTATAATACGTTTACAAAATAATAGTTCTTGGTACGTGTTTTTTATGATTTGTCACTTTGAATTACTTTTAACCATATAAGTTGTATATATTTTTGTAATCGCTTTTTAAAACCCTTTATTTTGATACCCCAATCGATAGGTTTTGAGAAAAAATAAAAAATTTGAAGACATAATTTGGCGCCAAAAATCGGCCATTTTATATGTTTTCAATTTTGATATACCCAGTGTCACTCTCACAGTAAATACGAATCTAACGACACCTCTCAAGCTAAAATCCATCGAGCCGTTCAGGCTGCAGAGCGTGCCAAACAATTATACATACATACATACATACTCTCGAAAAACATAACCCTCCTTCTGGCGCAGTCGGGTAAAAAGAGTGTCCATGGAGTTTCTTGCCCGTTCTTGTCCAATCGCTTTGGAATGGGCAACTAGCTTCATATTTTCTGACTGACCGACTTCTTGACAATTCAAAAGTGCCTGTAAATGGTTTAATTGAAATAAATGCTTTGAGTTTGAGTTTGATCACAGTCTGATATCAGTCTCAATCTGTCAAAAATACCTCTAAAATCCCTACATTTTTGACATGGATTGTCGCTAAGATGAGATTGCGATTAGATTTTGACCGCTTTTATTTACGAGAATTGGCCTTTCGATTGAATAGAATACTCTTTATTATGTACACCATATACGATGCGATGCGCATACTGCTTTTTATCATCATTATAATACATCGTCGTTGCGCGTGCAAAAGTCGCTATGTGTTTTTAGTGAACTTATTTGAGGTATATGAATTATAATACTTAGCGTGTTTATACGGAACTTTCGATGTATGAATATCACATAGCTACATTCCGTAACTATTTAAATATTGCACTTATCACATAGCTATCTTTACAGTATGTATGTATTGAAATAACGATGAAAACTGCATAAAGAATCGAAATTAACTAAATAACACATAGCGACTTTTGCACGCGCAACGACGACATGCTCATGTTGCTCATCCAAATTAGTTTTTAGGATTCCTTACTCAAAGGGTGCCAACGGAATCCTAATACTAAGCCTCTGCTGTCCGTCTGTCTGTCAGCGGACTGTATCTAATGAACCGCAATTGGTAGGCAGTTGACATTTTTACACTTTTAGTTAGTGTGTATTTATATTGCTGCTTTAACAATAAATAATAAAAATAAAATAAACTTAATAAAAATTAAAGAGGGTCTCCAAACAAAAAACGTGTTTTTCGGCGGTGTATTCCTTGTGGTACGGAATCCTCCGTATTCGACTCGCAGTTGGCCGGTTTTTACAGAAACTGCATCACGATCATAAAATTTAAAATTTGGCTCATTGTTTTAAAAATATACCCTAATTATCTTAGTTTGTGGTCATTTCTAACCGCATACTTGAAACAAAAACCCTCCATCCGCCTCCGCCATCCATCCTCCCCCGTTATAAAATATTTTCTTCCATACAATATTCTCAAAACATTACTACATCGACGTTATCTTTTACTTGAGAGCTTCAAGCCTTCTCACAGCTAGTCGCGCATCAAAATGAGAAATATCATTCATATAAGTAAAAATAGTAGGTAACAACTCATCCAAGATTCACATTCATGTATGTATATGTGACATCGTTAACATATTTAGGAGTTACTGCGCGTAAGGCATGAAGTTTCTTGAGGCACGTTCAGATTGAACACATTTACATAATATCAAATTGATATAATCCACCGGCTTCGAAGCTAAACAAATTATCTGTAATACGCTGCTTAATTAGGTTGAAGTAATTTTGTAGGTACCTCCTGTCTTTGTTTATTTATTATGTTATGCTATTGAAATACATATTAGGTATAAAATATATAATTATATTAAATGTAAAAGTACGAAACTTATGAATATTTATAATCATTTCTAAGTATCAAGACGGCCCTAAGAAATTGTGATGGAAAAGTAATTTAGCATAATGTCTATAATATTCCCACTGCTGGGACACAAGCCTCCTCTCTATGAGAAGGAGTGGGCCGTAATCCACCACGCGCGGGCCTAGAGGGAAGAGAGATGTCATATGTCTTCGATTTTTTTGGTCCTAGCACACATCCGGTTTCCTCACGATGTTTTCCGTCACCGTTTTGAGAGCAGTGGTGAAAAAATTTACACAAAGTAAAACGCCTGGCGGGGTTCGAACCTACAATCTACAAACCCGTAAGTCGCGGCCGTTACCACTTGGCCACCACGTGCTGCTCCGTAAATGATAAATGTTTTTATTTTTGTAATTAGGTTTGCACAAACACTTTTACACGTCAATCATATTTTTTAAACTAGATGAGGTCGGCGTTTTCTATCTGACTGCTCTGAGAAGAAAGGCCGAAACAAACTCAGAGGTCATAGTCTCTTTTAAAGTCCAGTCATAATCTTGGTCAGGTTAAATATATGAAGACCATGTAGGTCGATGTCTGAGATGGTCTTTTGAGGAAAGAACCACACAGATTGAGAGGACCTGTCCAGTCAGTGCACGCATTTGTCAGAAATCGTGCAGCTCAACTCAAGACTTAAGGAGCTCAACGATCCGACGAACAATACCAAAGAATAAGTAGTAAGTAAGTATTTGATTCTTGAAAATTCAAATAAAGTTTTATTTTATTTTTTATTGGGTGTCAATTAAATGGTTAGCATAGTATTGTTATTTCTGTGAGCAGAAAAATATAATCGGTGAGCAGAAATAGCTAATTGGTCAGCAATTCATGGTCAGCAAACATTTCAAAATCAATCAGCAATTTATGTCATTCTGGATGGCTGTAATTATTTTTGTACAGCATAAGGTGGTCGATAATAATAACGACAAACGCACATATAAACTTTTATTAGTGGAGAACGTGCTGATATTAGAACAAAAATGAGTGACTACGAAAAGAAAGAACTTCACTCGCTCTTGCATCCAATGTCGACGGAGCCCCGCTTCGCGGGGCTCCTATTTCTGTGAAAAGGGTTTAAAGTAACCTAACAAAACCGAACCTCGGGGTGGGAACATCATATGAACATTATACATTTTGATCAACAGCGCAAATGTTGTTATCGCAAATAAATATTCGATGAAATGAAAATTATGTTACCTTTTCACGCCTAATCCACAAAATCTTGCCGCTCAAGTAGTTATTTTGCGGACTGAATGATTATTATGCAGACTCATGTTATTGTTGGCTGCCTATGTATGATTTAATTTTTGACCATTATCAAAATTAGTTGCGGAACAAGAATTGCTGCCTGATTTTTTTTATTGCAAACAAAATCTTTGTATGCTGACCAAATTATTTAAATGCTGCTTTTGGGTGGCTCGCCAAATTTTATAATTGCTGACCCATTTAATTACATTTCTTTTTTATTCAATGTAATCTTCTTCTTCTTCTTAGCGTGTCAAAGGCAATATAATAACACGAAAATATATGTATCGTTTTTTAATTTGTTTGGTCCAAAATTCAGCAACGCGGATATCGTTGGCTGACGCAGCCATTATGTCCTCACGTGTGCAGGTGACAGGGCACGCGATGCAAGATGGGAGGTGAGCCATTGTCTGTGGAGAGACGCCGCATACACACCGGAGGAGCATTCCATGAACCCCACTTTGTGGAAGTTGTCTTTACTAAATCCTACTTGGGTACGATGTCTATTTGAGGTTTTCCAGGTAGGCTACGGTAACTCGTGCCCGAATGGGAGGCTTTCTAATGGAATATAATTATAAATTACAAGAAGAGAACATAAACCCAATAATATTTAAATAGAATCACCTTGTATTTCTGCCTTAAATAGATTCCGTTTCGGGGTCTTACCATGTCTTTCCGTACCCGAGAATCAGGGCGATAAAATAAAATTGGAATACTTCCCAAATTACACACTTTAACACCGCCGACAGACATAAATTGGAACACCAAAGTAGAAAGCATTTCAAAAGCATAAATTTTATTTAATAACACTAGTAGATATCTATGACCTAAATCAGATTGCGTCGTGAGAATGAATTTCGTCGAGTCAGAGGGAACTCAAGCTGAATTATCGGCACCGTGCCGCTCTCGTTCCGACTCATTTGGTAGCGTTTGCACTTTACCTTCAATACGAATCGCTGTAATTTTCATTAGTAACGATGACTCTTGAGTATTTTCGCCAACACTCAAAGATCTATTGAAATATAATCAAGTGAAAGAAATATTTCCGCAGATACTGAATGAGCCTAATAGAAGATGAAAGGAAGAAATGTGGCGATGCTTTTATTTGTACGAGATAAAAGGAGGTCGTTTTCTGATTTTCGGAATCAGCATTTGTATGGTATCAAACTTACCTAGATATATTGTAAGAAAAGCCAGACTACAAAAATAGCAGGTAGTCAAGTGCCCTCTTCAAATACATAACACAAGCTCTATTTTATTTTTAGAAAATACAAAGACAGATATTTATCCTTCTGAAGTTCTCTCACAGAAATATCACGATCTCGTTTTATACGTTCTAAGTGATCCTCAAAGTTGCTCCGTGTAGAGGGTTGTGCTGGTTGTGCATGTGATTTGTTTTTGTAATAGCATCCACTGCTCTAGATTCTAGTGTGGGAATGCAAAAAGGAAAAGTTTTATGGCTTAGAAGCAAAATTTATGCCAGACAACTTCTACGATTGCCGTATTAACGTATATTGTGATAATAAATCCGCTGTGGTGCTGATAAAATATAGCTTCCAGTATGAAAGTAACGTATTATCACGTCGCGCAGTTAATCTTAGCATTAACCTCATACCAGCTCTCTTATATTCCTGCGACCCACTTAAAACTTTATCCATTCCGAATAACATCCTTTTAAAACAAAACTTATGAATTACTTTTCGCGTATTTAGTTTAGAAGTCTGAAAGCTAAGTTTGGTAATAGTGAATTGGAATATTGTTATATCAATCTTATTTATTATACTTATTTCTAAAGTTCACGAAACAAGATGAATGATTTGCGAAAATATGGGATATTATGGGATCATTTATTTTAAGACATTGCCATTTGGTGAATGAAAGATAAAAGATTGATTAAGTGATAAAAGAACAAATCAGCCAATCTATCTTTTATCACTCAATCGATCTTTTACATTGACCATGACAAGATGATAAAATCTGAAATAATTTAAAATTGCATTTAGACAAATAAATAATAATAAGGATGAATGAAATATCAATCAATAGAATTATCATGAACTTAGATTGATGAATGATGATGATTGATGATTTTAATGATTATAATTCTGTACCTAAATACAAACTTGTTACGGTTGCGAAGTAAATTGTGTTCAACATAAAACCTGACACTGACCCGCAAATAGCAAAAGACGTAAGAACATTTGAATTTCGCGGACTACCCTGGCGCTTTCCCCTTAACAGAAAACAAAGGCTTTTAAATTACAATACTAAAATTTTATCTGCCATTACAAATATATTCAGGACAAAAAGATCTTTGTTTTCAGAAATTCTTACAAAGCAGCATCGGAATTAGAAGACGAACGAACGATGACGAAGATAATGACTATGGTACCCATTTCATTGTTCTACCGCTGCTAAAGTAAATTTAGTAAAATAATAAATTACGATTATCAAGCTAAACATAAGAATCTTGAACACAAAATAATATTTGTGTTAATGTCAAAATCTCATCCAAAATTATATTCCATAGTTGCTGTTAACATCGAAGGGATGCTACCTGTACCAGGATTAATGAATAAAATACTATTTATTTACTTTTTTGTAGCGTAATTAATATAATCTTTAAGTTAAAAACATTTTTTATATCTCGTCAGCCAAATCTGACGCTTACCGTCTTCTATTCTAAATTTGTATTGGGCGTTTATCTTATAATTTTGTGACACAAACAATGCAGATAATAATCTCTACAGCACACAGGTAACTATAGAATATAATTTGAGATCCATAAGTGCAAAAGATTTTTCTCTATTGTACCTATATTAGATGACCCGACAGACGTTTTCCTGTCCAAAACTTCATACCAAAATCCCAGAGAAAAAAAAGGACGTTCAGGTTTTTTTCCGAATTTGAACCTTTTCTGGAAAACTTCGAATTTTTTTCCATAAAAACCTAAATCGGATGATACTACGAACATTTTAAAATAAAAAATAGCCAAATCGTACCACCCGTTCTCAAGTGATGTGCTTACCTAAAAACAGCATTTCATTTTCATTTATAGATGGGAATAAATTCTACCCTATTCCATTATATTTAATTATCATAACTTTAATACACTTCATCAAAAAGTCTTGAAACAACCAGCAGTCTCCACCTCTCCCGGATAAGCTTATAAAACGTTGAATATGAAATTTTCCCTTCTCTTCAAATAAAAAAGCTAAGAGTTTAGCGATTACGTCATAACGGTTGAAAAATGACTTTTGAAATCCGGCCACTTCAACGTCGCTCCACTCAAGATGAATTGTTAAAAATTGACGTCGAGATTAGGAATGATTTTTTATTGTTATGCTTTTAACCCCTGTGTTTTGTGGTTTCAAGTTCCGAAGTTCAGTCAGTAATTTTGTATTTATTCAAGTTATACAAATATCAGGAGGGGTTCGTGGTTAAATTATACCAGCCGCACGGGGCGATGGTAGGTTAAGCTACGGTTGCCGTGGTCGTTTCGTGGATGGGTGAGCACCTATCGAGACCCCTCCGAGTGCACGTTAAATCGTTGGTCTCAGCTGTCATTTATAGATCTTTGACAATCGTCACGGGTAATCAGAAGCCCAAAATTCTGACAACTAGTCCTACCAAGCGGAAAGTAAAGTGTTAGTTCAGTAATTACTGAGTTGAGGAGGTCACATAGGCAGTCGCTCCGTGTAAAATATTGGTAAGTATTCAGCTGCAACCGGTTAGACTGGAAGCTGACCTCAACATAATTGAGAAAAGGCTAGGCTGATTGATTGTTCTATAAATATAAATGGTTTAACATGGGTTTAAAGGGACGATTTTTAAATAGACTATGTTCGTTTGTTTTATATTGTCACACGAATACATTATTGCATTTATTCATATGCAGGTTATGGCTCTAAAGTCGCATTACAAATTATTGAATACATTTATTTTGTTAAAATATACAATTAACTTATTTTATTACAAACTATTTACACTAGATACTAAATTAAATGACTAACTAACTTACTATACAAACAAAAACAAAAATAAAGGACAAATCAGGCGTCGAAGTACTCGTCCGCATCGCTGTCATCCGGAAACGTGCCCAGAAGACTGGCAGCATTGCCACGTTGAAACGTACTATTCATTTTTATTGAATGGTATATACGTATAATTTAATCGAATACTCTTTATTATGGGCCCTACACGAATTACAGACATACCTACATACTCGTATTGTAAAAATTTTACATAGTCACACAATGGGTGGTCATATCGCTAAAAACGATCTTTTTAAGACAACCTTTGGATGGATTTGCATGAATTATGTTGCGGGTTAAAGCAATGATCTATATATACGTATACATAAAATTCAAAGTCCTGACTGACTGATACCTATATCAAAGCACAGCTTAAACGGCTGGTCCTAGAGATTTGAATATCATAATATTATTAAAATAATGATAAATGTTTTTTATTTCTTTAAGCCGACACAAACTCAGAGGTCTCTTTTAAAGTCCAGACATAATCTTGGTCAGATCATGTGAAGACCATGTAGATTGGTGTCTGAAATGGTATTTTGAGGAAAGAACCACACAGAGTGAGTGGACCTGTCTAGTCAGTGCACGCATTTGTCAGTAACCATGCAGCTCAACTAAATACTTAAGGAGCTCAACGATTATTGAGTTCAAGTAAACCCTTACTTAAGTGTACGAGAATTAGTAAAGAGAAGCCTTGCCGTTAGCAAGACTAGCAAGTTTCACTTGGTCAAATCGTATGCGAGCTCGATCGGTAACTATGTACTCTTGTTTGTTGTTGTTTTGTTAATAGTAATTACGGAAAGCTACTCGATCCTTTGTACTGGCGTTTATAGGTATACTGCGTTTGATAGTAGTTAAACATATCCTCATGTCCTGTAAACATGACGCAATAAAGAATATATATACAAAAAAAAAACTAAGAGAGGTTTGGGGGAAACATGTGTCACATCCACGCATAACGGTTATCGCTCAGCATTATGCTGCGACACTATGCAAGACAGAGCCCCAGCGCTGGTATTCAGAGACAGCTGGCGCTGACGTAATGACGTCGTCCGGTGCAGCAAACAATTATAGCACGCTGTACTGGCACTACATAGCGTCCGCAATTAACCTTCGAATGTTGCCACTGAAACGTAATTTATAAAACTAAGTTGTTGTGTTTCTCTAGAGAGCGTTTTTTAACACCGTAAAGACATTCCCAGGTGCAATCATTTTTATTACGGCGGTCACTGCGGCCATAACGTGGCGGCCACCGCTCTTCTCAGAAACCGTAACTAAAGCGATCGTCTCGTAAATGCGCAATCGTCGCGTTCATTTAGTTCGGCGAACCCGAACGCGTCTTTGCGCCGACAGAGGACGCTTTTCGATTTTCGAACAAATGATTGACAAATAATAGCGACGATTGCGTGTGAGCGCGATGGTCGCTTAAATTAGAATACGATCTAATAAGTGTGAGTGAAATAGTGTTCCTATTTCACTCACACTTTTGGATTTGGATCGGGGAACGATTCTAAGTACTATACACGTATGGTATTTTGTGAATCAATCATTCAGCTTTGCTGGCTTAATAATTTATCTAGTACTCAGTCTTCAAGTTCATCGGAGTGGCTTTACCAATTCCTTGAAGCTACATAGCTAAAGGAAAGCCTTTGTACCTTACCTTGGATGACGTCTTCATTACTTAACTGTCTCTTTGGTCTTGTACAAGCACAGTTAGTGAGCGTAAAGTCATGGTTTCCTCAGGTATAATAAAATATTCGTGTTTGAAAAGAGATCGAGCTTGAACCCAGGCGGGCACTCTGTGTAAATTATTTATCACCTCTGCTCTCAAAACGGTTAAAGAAAACATCGTGAGAAAAACGGCACTGTCCTAGAACCAAAAATTCTAAGACATATTGTGACATAATATCCACCAACCCATACTGGGCCCGCGTGGTGACACAGAATCATCACACACACACACACACACACACGCAGAGAATGAGAATGAGATCACAGAATGAGGAGACCTATGTCCCAGCAGTGGGAATCACACTAATATTATAAAAGCGAAAGTTTGTGAGTGTGTGTGTGTGTGTGTGTTTATATGTTTGTTACTTCTTCACGCTCAAACGGCTGGACCAATTTTGATAAAAAAATTGTATGGAGGTAGCTGACACCCTGGATAAAGGCTACTTTTTATTACGATATTACCACGGGATCAAAACTTATGCGGGTGAAACCGCGGGGCGCAGCTAGTATTATATATAGGCTGATTATGTGTATTTGTGGACATTATATTATAAGAAAAGAGGATGGTAGATGATAATAGTGAGAAAAAATTGTAGTTTAAAAAAACTTTTGCTTCCTTCGGTACCTACGAGTAGGTATCCCATTGCCGTCGAGGAATCGACTTTATTGCTCAAGAAACGTATAAAAACTTCTAGGTCCCATGTAAGTAAAAAGATCGCTGACTGTTCACACCATCGTGCATCGGCGAGTACCTACTCTCATTTTCGTACCTTCAGTACCGATAAACATTGCAGTGACATGAGCTATCAAAATGAGTTCTCGCTTGGCGAGTAAAACACTCGCAGAGAGACTCACCCTTGGTACATACGCATACCAGTGAGTAATCGCTGGTCGTCGTCCGGTACTCGCTTCTCGTTGAACGCTGGTGGTTTGTCTCCCGAACCGATAACTAGTGCCTGACGCTGGTTTTCATCTGGACCCTATGTTACGAGAACATCTTACGGATGTAAATCTGTTTTTATAGTATTTGTCAATATTTAAATAAAAACTAGATAATTAGTGTAGCAAATAATAATAAAATCGATTAAATATTTGTTTAAAAATAATTTAAATTTATGTAGATAATAATATAGTGGTGTTTAAGGAAAGACATAAAATGATATATATGGTTGCACAATTAACAAAAGACTGTTACTGTAAGTTTTGACGTTCAAAAGTGCCTTTAATGTGCTTATTTGAAATAAATGATTTAACTTTGACTTTGTCGTCATATAATTTCATCAATATCACTGCTGAATCTCTCTGTTAAAACAACCCGAAGTATATAATTAGCATCCCATTTACTCCAATTATATAGCAATTATATATGTAGCAGTATCCAAAATACCAGCTAACGTATAATTATTACCCTGACCTAATATATCTTAATGACCGCTCCACTGTTCCAGATTACTAAAGTTACGACGTACCATGTGGTATGTACTATCGCATTCTCCCAGACATTAGTGTAGCTACAAATCATCAATAGATTGGATACATTTGTCATCTTGTTGCGAAGGGATGCATCTTATAATATACTGAATAGACGTGTCCAAATTATGGCATTTAGACAGCATGTATCAGAAAGGTGTGGTCATATTTAGGGATATGGTACAGACCATCAAACTGAAGAACTTTCTCCATGGAACCAACATCGTAATCGCGAAAAAATAATCAGCCGTCCCATACATAACTTTTTACGTGATGTTTTTACATTTAATATTTTATGTGTACAAACCGTGTCTTTAATTCCTGTAATTGGTTTTAAACCGTTTTAATTAAAGAAATAAATACATTAGGTCGAGTATGAGGGTAGGAGGTATTCAAGTTTTGTATAGGACTGTTGATAATTTTTTCGCGATTACGATGTTGGTCCCATGGAGAAATACGAGTCGATGGTTGTATTGAACGTTTCACGAATTATAAGTTGTCATTAGTGCAAGTCAATTAATAAAAACTTAAGTTTTTTAAGTCTTGCCTATTGAAAGAAATCTTAATTGTAAGGTGGAATGTTTAGAATGACAAAATAATTTAGTCAAATCACTTGATAACTTTCTACGACTTTGTATGAAATAAGCACCACAGTGATCCAAAGTTTTTTCACTTTTGAATGTCTAAAGAAGAATTGAATATTGTTGCCCCTTCCAAAAGGCGGTTTCGTATAGTCAGTATTTGTGTCAATCTTCTTTTGTTTTTTTTTTTGTTTAACCTACACTGTCCCACTGCTGGGCAAAAGACCCAAGTCCTTCCAGGAACTCGTTTCCCGCGCCACCTCAAACCAGTCCTCGCGATACGCGTCCAGGTCATCTCGCCAAGTCGCCACCACTTTCTGGGACCTTGGCGGCGCCGTCCATCTTCAGTCTTCCATTATGTGGAAACTTTTGCCCAGGTGGTCATCCTGCATGCGGCTGATGTGACCCGCCCAATCCCACTTGAACCTGGCAGCCTTCTTACCTACGTCTATTATATCCATTGTGGAACGCAACACTGTGTTCCGAATTTTGTCCTGTCTTTTTACACTCAGGATGCTGCGATCCAGCGATCTTTGGCAAACGCCAAGGCGGAACTTTTGCAACTCGGTAAGCGACTGGTCTGAGCGCCATAGGTTAGGACGCGCAGGATACACATTTCGATGAGTTTGCGCTTCAGGAAGATCGGCAGATCACTCTTCATTAACGTCTTCATAGACCAATAGCTTTATTTTCTATTATTTTCACTAATCTTATAGTAAGGTTTACATTTTTGTCAACTTCGTTGTGCATTTAATAATTTTCATAAGTGTTCTTAATATATGTCTTCTCCATTTAACGTTAGTCTGTCTCGTAGAATCGTATGGATCGATACGTGGCTAATGAGCCATTGAAGTAACTATTTTCCAAAATCCGCACTGTTAACGCTAGCAATTAAACGAATGAGAATTTCTGAGAATAAACGTAAGTCTTTCAATATAAAATGGTCTTATTTATATGACATACAGAAATCAGAAATCCATTTTAGTGGAAAAATGTCACAAAATAAAATAAAGTACATTGAGTACTTAATGACCACTAAAAGGTTGGCAAAAGAGCTATTAAAAACATTTTTTATGACTCTTGAACAAAATTGCTCATGTTTGGAAGTACTTTAACGTCCATCATTGCTATCGTTAAGCAGCCTGCGTTGTTTATGGCCATAAACAACGCAGGCTACGAATAGGCTAACTTATATATTATGGCCTAAGATGGGTGCTTTCAGTTTCTTCTAAGTTACGAAGTTCTTTTACAATCTGAAAATCTCATCATGCAACCGACTTCTGAAGACTTTTGCTGTTCTAGAGCAAGAGGAAGGCTTGCTGCGACTGATTTTGCGCCGCCCGCATTCAGCGGAGTACCACAACATTCACTGAGTCTTCGCCATAGCCGTCGGCGTCGGTTCAAATTGTAAAGGGCTTCTCTAACCTAAAAATATAATCTAAATATGTTCAAAGTTGGAAGCATAGTTGTGTGCCAGCGGAATACATCGCTTTCGTGAAGTCAAACTGATTCTTTACTCGCTGCATCGTGTACAGCATGTTTCTATGTTTTGGTGTACGGCATCAAAAAGTTGGATTTCAGTGTGTAATTAATAGTCCTACTAGTTTTTCTGTATAGCCTAAATTGAGTTTTTGTTCTCACCTTATGTTCCACTGTCAGAGATAAAGGTATTGACATTTAGGGACCGGAATCTATAGGTATGGGGTAGGCACTAAATAAGAAGCAATAGGTACTGAATTTTTTATTTTATATTTCATTATTTCAAGAGAGCGTCTTTACTATTGCACGCCTATCGAATAACTGCTGTTTTATGAAAACATTCGGCACATAATATTCAAATTTGAAACTTATTCTAAATTCGCTTGAGAGATCTAATACAACCAGAGTAATATTACTACCAGCAAGCAATAATACATTACAATGCGTGCCACGAAAGATGAGACTTGACACACCACGTGGTTTGACATGCGCAGTACACGATTTTAGGTATCTTTAGCGGTATGCGGTCTGAGTGCGGGACGGAACCGGACGTCATAGGGGCGGCGGAAAGAGCGGGGGAGGCGGGGTCAAGTCTCATCTTTCGTGGCACGCATTGTGCACATAATAGCTTACATTTTGACAGTTCAGCAACATTCATTGCATTATTTACGTTGTTGAGCAGACAAATCTTTCGAACATATAAAGCTATGGATTAGCAGTATCCTTCAAAATGGGTCAGATTGTGATTGATAGTGTTACGCAATTAGAGTGGGTGCTACATGATGTAAGGTTCCCTTTCACAGACAACATTTACAGCACCAAAAGGTTTCGTTCTAATAAAGCAGAGAAACCTGCTAATGTTCTTAGCCTTATAAATGTATGTTATATAAAGAAATAGTACATTAAGCCGTAATAATGTGCTATAAGTGGTTTCTGCGGTGTGTGACTTCTTAGCGGCCACTTAGTGCGGTAATCCGGATTAGTTTCCTAAAGACGTCGTGCTCAAAGTATTAGATAACGTTACCAGTGTACGTGGTTATATATTTATGTGAATAAATATACAGAGTGGCAGAAACATCGACTAGCAAATTGTTGTCATAGATGTACAGACGCCAGGACATCAAGCTACTACAATCTGTCAAATTTCTTTAACAAATTTTCAACTTCATCGCTAAATCATAAGGTTCAGAGTTGATTGGGAAAATTTGACAGTTTCGGGTAGCTTGATGTGTTGGTGTCTGTACGTCATCAGCCTAGCCTTTTCCCAACTATGTTGGGGTCGGCTTCCAGTATAATCGGATGCAGCTGAATACCAGTATTTTACATGAAGCGACTACCTATATGACCTCCACAACCCAGTTACTGGGTAATACGATACCCGATATTGGTAAGACTGGTTGTCAGAGTTTCGGGCTTCTTTTGACTACCCGTAACGACTGTCAAAGATCAACGAAAACTTCCAACACAAAAAAAAAATTGGGTTCTAGACTCATGTGCTGAATTCATAGTTACTTATATTATAGTTTGTGCGTCGATATCCCATGCCACCCTGTTTGTATGATAAATATGATAATATAATACTTGCTTTTTTTTAAACATGTCGAGTCGTTTGAACACTTTTACCTCACCTTCTTCTTTGTGGCGCACCAAGAAGTGAATAATGATCATATCCTGTGACATTAATTTTATTAGAAAATACGGTTTCCAATATGCCATGCTATGTTCAATCCTTTTATTTTTAGTCAACCTGCCGTATTAGGCTGTAGTGATAGCTTTCATTCTCTAAGATGTCAATGTAGTCGCGGAGCTAGGCTGATCAATCCACTTGTGTGTGATTTCCATTCACACTCCACAAATAAACGAATACTACCAACTGTCACCCTTTGTACAGTTTCTATATTTATGTCTGTAATTTATATGGTGTACATAATAAAGAGTATTCTATTCTATTACACAATTATATTATTTTTACGTCTCTTGAAATTTCTCAGAACCCTGGAGTCTCGGACCTTGGAAGGTTTACGAGGAGCCGAAGGCAACTCGCAGAGGCCTGTTAAACGTTTCTAATGAAATGAAGCACTAACTGACGATTATCCCTGTTCGCACTATATTATTATTATAGCCATTTTTACACGTAACAAGATCCTCCTTACAATACGTTATGATTTTGACAGCTGCTGTCAAAGTTGGATCTGATAAATCATATCGGAAAATATACACAGTGAATAAATGTGTTGAGGCCAGGGTAATGATGATCGATTGTGGGGTAACTTTGAACGTGATTTGTTGGAAAATAATTGGCGAAATAAGTCGCGGTTAATGAGATGGATCGTTAGAAAGAAAACGTTTGCAGTTTACGATAAAAATTCGATTCGGTATTTATTATCATTTGAAGAATGTTGAACTTTGCCGCTACTAAACTTTTTCTTGTTCCTTTGTAGATTTAGGGTCTAGTTTACCATTTCGGAGTAAGCTCAGGTTTGTTACAATAGTTATTGCCCGTGGCTTCGCTTGCGTAGAGGTCGGAACACATCCCATGGGAATGTACTACCGAGATTAAAAGTACCCTGTGTTAATCCAGGTTCATTCAGCCGTTTTTGCGCCAATCATACATCCATCCAGACAAACAAACAAACGTACAAAAATTCTTCGTAACAGTTTTATTATGTATATTATGCTATACATTTTTGTCCGTTTGTCTCACAATAATATCATACCAATTCTGTTGGATTTTTAATTCATCTAGTAGAAAGTGCTCTTATTAGTGTGGTTCTATTTAGGGAAGAAAAGCGCATACATAATTTCTCCATTGAAAGTTAAATTGGAACATGTAAGTAAGTACTTGACTAACTTGAAAACGCAGTTTCGTTTTAAGTAGAGTTCCTCTGTACAAAGAGGAAACGTTATGAATGTAAAGCAAATTCTTTAAACTATTATTTCAGTTGAACTGCGGGGCAAAGTTATGCAAGTTCAGCTTTAGATAAGGTTGTATTTGTTAAGGCATCTCTGAGACTAAGAAACTTCATGTGTTGCGCTGCTAACATTCTAAAGTATATAACATCACACCTGCATTTTCCTAAGGGTTTTTTTTTTTTTTAATCTTTTATTGAATTAATTTGGGGTTTTTATCCCAATGGATACGTCGACCCCATCATGCCGTACACTTACTACTACATAACAATGGTTTAAATCTAAATTTACTTAAATAAATTAAAAGGAGAATCCTAATTAACAAGATACACCAGCTCACTAAATCTTTTCGCTAAATCTGACTTCGGTTGTGATAAAATTGACTGAATTAAACCTACTTGTGTTATACTTAAATTAAACTCCTTGATTAGTATTCTCCGTTTCTCTTGGTTCTTGACGCACTCCATCAGCAAATGATATACATCCTCAATTACATTGCATGTGTCGCAGTTGGGAGAACTTACTTTCTTCATGAGGAATGCAAACTTTGCCGTTGGAAAGTGTCCAGACCGTAATCTTACAGATAGCTTCACATAATTTCTACTTAACCGACTACTGTCAAACCAGGCCACCTGAGGAAGCTCATTTTGAATAGTTTTGTACCATATTCCCTTGTCTATTGATTTACTATTAAAATGTTGTTTCCAATTACTGAAATTTTTTATTTTAAACTTTGGCACATATTCTACATAATCTGGTGTAAAGTCCAGTTCGACTCCTTCTTTTGCTGCTAATTTAGATGAACAATCAGCTTCCTCATTACCCTGCAAGCCAAGATGCGCTGGAACCCATTGCAACTTTAACTGTGTGCTATTTTCGTAAGGGTGAGAATAAAAATATAGTGAATCCATGCTTTGCTGGTTATTTTTAAGTTCAATTCCATATAATAGGGGCGAGCCCATTTCTACTCAATCGGCACCAATCCAGGCTGCTGCGGACCGTTCCGTGTGGGACGCTCCAGCTACATGGACAGACGACCTCAAAAAAGTGTCTGGGACAGACTAGATGCGGAAGGCGGAGGACAGGGTGTTGTGGCGCAGCATGGGAGAGACCTTTGCCCAACAGTGGACTGCGATAAGCTGAGTTGATTGATTAATTGGGCTGCACTTTGAAATCAAACCCAGGTTTCCTCGCTGCCGGGTCCGCGGGATTGTCCGAAAGGGTTACCGCTGGCCCGGAACATAAAGGGCTAAGGAAGGAACACGGGTGGGTTTTAGTCAGTAAGAGTCTGACACTCCCTTCCGCTCCACCCAGAGCGGGAGGGGTCATTTGATGATTTCCCACCCTGAAAAAAAAAAGGTTTCCTCGCTCAGCGATCACGTTTGCGAACACGATACCAATGCGGCAGTCGATGCTAAAGTACCTGTGGTTTACAAAGTCAAACGAATTTGTCAAGATTTTGTAGGTAGGTAGTACCTTACGTAGTTATCAAAACATTAATAATAATCGAAAAATCGGTATTTCAAACACGTATCTCGATGCTAACGCTGATGCACCTAAAAGGAATAAAAATATGCACCCACCGATTTGCTCCACATAACAGAAATATGAATTTATATTTCATGATTTCTGATATTCTCCATAATTTTAAAGTAGAAGGAGAATATTCACCTCACAAATCCGTCGGCGCATTCTATGTAAAGCTGGGTTTAGTAAACATTATTAATTGTAATTGGATTTCACGGTTCCGTTTTATTTATATGCAAGTGAGATTCATTGCTTCCATTTATATAAATATGTAATGTAATATAACATGAGTAGGATATGACTAACATTATGAAGTCTTGCATATTTTATTATTTACTAGCTGCGCTGGCGACTTCGTTCGCGTGTATGTCGGAAAACAATAATGTGTATCTTTACTAATTATTTTTCTAAAATAAAAGTAGCCTAACTTACTCCTTATAACATCAGATATCTATCAGTGAAAATCCCGCCCAAATCCCGCCCTCGTCAAAATCGGTCCAGCCGTTTCGGAGATTAGCCGAAGCAAACAGACAGATGGACAGTCTTTACAAAATATAGTTTTTGAAGTGAAAACTTCTTTAGCGGCGCTGTGTACTTTTTTTGGAATGGGTAAAAACTTCTAAATTCGCGTCAGGTCACGTGACCCTGATCGAAAATTCGTAAGACGTAAAACGTCAGACGTAAAACGTAAGACGCGCGTTGTTGAGGACAGCGCTATCTATGTTTTTTACTATATATTGTAGATCAACCGCTGCCATGCCCATGTCCCTACTAATTCTAACAACGATTTGTAAGAATTGGTGCCATTTCTTAAATAATTTCTTTAGCTACGATGATGTTCAATGTTGATGTTGTGTCAGACAGTATTAACATAATAATATAGGAAGTAATAAAACCAGCACCGTGCGATCAAAAGTTAGTATTATTATATACAACCACCAATAACGAGCTACACACCAAACTTAAAAAACTAAAATCACTGGTTCTGCAGTGCGAACTACCAAATAGTCCACGTCTTCCCTGCCCAGTGTGACTTGAAAAAAATGAAGGGGGATCAGTGTCATCTTCTTCTTCTTCTCGCCCTTCAGACTCTGCACTATCATTGCTGGAGTCATCACCCCCTCCACTGTCGTTATCATCCATCAGACATACAGGATAGAGCATCCTTGCGTCTTCTAAGACCATCGCCTGAACATGAGGTGGTATCATCGTCTCCGGGTGAAAGGTACAACTTACTGGTATATTTGAGACACCTGGTAGATACGCTGTACCGTTGAGGTTTATTCGAAGTCGCATTTTTAGCCAGTGGTAGGAGTTTCGGTAGAAAATTATTGAGATAATCACCAGGGAAAGCGGTACCATGTGGGCTGTCATTTCGTTGACAAATTCTTTTTAATGCGTTCATAGATTAATCATTGTAATGCTATAGAGTTATAATACCAAGAAGTTTACATTATAATAAGCTAAGTAGGTACTCTGAGCAAATCATATCGTCAGGGTATTGAATTTCATCCTTAATATTAAACTCTATTTTCCCGAACCAGACTTTTCTTGACAAAATTCTTGAAGTAGCTTAATCAGCTCATAATATTCCTGCTGCTGGCACTCAGACCTCCTCTCGGTGAGAAGAAAAGGGCCGTAATCCACCACGCGGGTCCAGTGCTCGTCAGTACATGTGAACGGTCTTCGAATTTTTGTTTCTGGGACATGCCGGTTTCCTCACGATATTTTTATTTATTTATTTAAACTTCTCGCAAAAAGGTACAAAGGCGGACTTAATGCCTTAAGCATTCTTTGTAATAAGTAGGTACCGTTTAAACTTTCTAAAGTATAGTAAAAAATGTTATTTTGCTATTACAAACAGTCACACAATTTTATTTATCTGTAGTGTAGATAGAAAATGTATACTGAGATTTATTAAATTGCCCTTATGCATTTTTTCTGGGCTATAAAAGCTCTCCGGGCGTCTTTAGAGTTTCCTCATATCATTATTCCATACTTCAATACCGAACATACATGACTATGCTGTTTCTTTATTCGTTTTTCATTTTTATTTTACGGAATGCGTAAACGAATTTGCTGCGTTTTTTTTTTTATAAACAAGATCTGCATGAGATTTCCAGTTACAATAATTATCAATATTTTTCCTATTTTTTTGTTTCAAAACGTAATAATAGGTGATTTGATAGTGAATAATTTTATTTGGCACTAAATAATAATAATGATCATTAGTAGTGGACTTAACGTTGTTACATTGTTTTTATTTCTTATTAAACATGGTCTGTCTAAATATGTAGTATAACACTTACAATAGTGACCAACCTAGTACTGCCGTAGTATAACTAGCGTCCTAGCGTAGTGTTTTCTATAATATGCGATCAAAGGTAACCAAAAATAATATATCGGGTTCGGTTTCCAGTCTAACCCGATGCAGCTGCATACTATTAGTTTATTCCAGTCTAACCGGATGCAGCTGGATACTATTAGTTTATTCCAGTCTAACCGGATGCAGCTGGATACTATTAGTTTATTCCAGTCTAACCGGATGCAGCTGGATACTATTAGTTTATTTCAGTCTAGCCGGATGCAGCTGCATACTATTAGTTTATTCCAGTCTAACCGGATGCAGCTGGATACTATTATTTTATTCCAGTCTAGCCGGATGCAGCTGGATACTATTAGTTTATTTCAGTCTAGCCGGATGCAGCTGGATACTATTAGTTTATCCCAGTCTAACCGGATGCAGCTGAACACTATTAGTTCATTGCAGTCTAGCCGGATGCAGCTGGATACTATTAGTTTATTCCAGTCTAACCGGATGCAGCTGGATACTATTATTTTATTCCAGTCTAGCCGGATGCAGCTGGATACTATTAGTTTATTTCAGTCTAGCCGGATGCAGCTGGATACTATTAGTTTATCCCAGTCTAACCGGATGCAGCTGAACCCTATTAGTTCATTCCAGTCTAGCCGGATGCAGCTGGATACTATTAGTTTATTCCAGTCTAGCCGGATGCAGCTGGATACTATTAGTTTATTCCAGTATAACCGGATGCAGCTGGATACTATTAGTTTATTCCAGTCTAACCGGATGCAGCTGGATATTATTAGTTTATTCCAGTCTAACCGGATGCAGCTGGATACTATTAGTTTATTCCAGTCTAACCGGATGCAGCTGGATACTATTAGTTTACATGGAGCGACTGCCTTTCTGACCTCTACAACCCAGTTGGTAGGTAACATCCTTTGGCAAGATTGGTTGTCAGACTTTCGGGATTCTGACTTATCGTAACGACTGTCAAAGATCTACGTATGACAGCCGGGACCTACTGCTTAACTTGTTTTCCGAGGCATGGAGTATAGTCTCGGAACTTTATGAGCGGTAACCCATCCACGGGTAAACCTTGGTAAGCGTTGCTTATCCCTGAATTTCGACCAGCACGGCTGTTACTATTTACCCACGAGTACGAAAGGTAACTTATTCATAGCTTTTTATATAAATCCAATAGAGTATTGTAAAAGTAAACAAACCCAGCCTCACTACATAGAATTTGCGTTATACAGTACCTACGCTGTGAAACAGTGTTGAAGCGTCACGTTATCCGATTTCCGAACACCGAGGAAAAGCAAGTGAAATATAAAACAAAATACAATATCTTGCACAATATAGCTCTTAATCTAAGTAAAACGCTATCCTTTAAAGAATAGAACGTTCCAGAAGACGATATTCTTGGAAACATCCTTTTGAAACAGTAGTCGCAAGAATCTCGAACAATTTTCTGGTATTACAGAGGAAATGCAATTACTGCTGCTGTATAACAAGACGTGGTTCTTTATATTCTAAGTATCGCTTTAAGAATGTCGCATTCAGTGCGAAGGAATAAGGAGGGTTTTATTGGCACTTGGAAAGTGCAAAGTGTTGTCGTACATTGCATTTACGATTATGACTTATGTTTACGAGTGTTGGAACTTGAATCTTTAAAAATTATAAAATGTGCGTACCTACTGAAGGAGTTGGGAGTGGCGCATTGTTTTTATCGTAAAAAAATAATGTTTCAAGTCCTATGTAATAGGGGGGGAGCTATTTTTCATCAACTGAGCACAAATCCAAACTACGGGCTGCTACTGAGGAATTTCTGATGGAAAAACCCACTTTTCTGTTCAACCTGGGGATCGAACCCAGAACCTTATGCTCAGCCATCGAGGTAGTAATGTTTGTAGCATGTTGTAATTTCAGTAAGCGCGGTCACTGTCGGACTGCATAGAGAGAAAGAAAGAGAAGAGACTGAAAGAGAAGCGCAATACTTTGACGGCACGGTTGGCGCAGTGGTTAAGCGATTGACTGCTGCGCTGCGTGTTGCGGGTTCGATTCCCGCACGGAACAAATATTTATGACCTACAAGTAGTTGTTCCAGGTCTGGCTGTTTGTGTATGTGAGTTTAAATGTTTGTAAATGCACCCACAATACAGGAGAAATTCCTAGTGTGGGGCAACGTTTAAAAAAAATATGTATTATGTATGTAATGACACAATGCTGGTAATTTATTGCGAAATATGAAGCAATTATTTAATTACAAAAAATCCATTGTTTGGACCAAAAAACTAAAACACTAGTATTTTAGTATGTTGCTTGTAAAATAATTTGACCAAAAAACAGAATGATTGTATGTATATTAGTATGGTTTTAATTGTAAAAAAAAGTTTTTAGAGGTATCTTCATAATTTTTTTCTATAGTATCAAACTAGTTGTATTATGTTTTCAACACACTATCTACCTAGCATATATCCTGAAGAATATCATATATTTTTATAATTTTGTTCACTGTAGTATATCACATACTTTTATTGTTTCTAAAACTTGCGTTTTTTTGCGTTTAGGTCTTGTAAGCCCCTTAACATGGATCTCTATGTTTCTTTGATATTAATGGCTAAAAAGATATCGCTACAATCACTAAGCTTAGTTATCATTTGTGACCTCATCCAGTCAGCTTGACGTTGTACACCGCATTCTAATTTACATGAGCTAATCATAGTAATCATGCGTATTAAGGGTTTGAGACTGAAATTAAAATATTAGCAAAACATGAACAATATGAGTCATAAATGAAACATTAGTCTAAAGTTCTAAACAATAGTAATATTAGTACAAGAAAATGTCAGAACTCAAACTAAAAACTTAAAGGATTTTGTTTTTAATTAAGCCATAATTAATTACAGGCACTTTTAAATTGTCAAGGGGTCGGTCAGTCAGAAAGATGAAGCTAGTTGCCCATTCCAAGGCGTAGCAGGTACAGACGCCAGCACATCAAGCTACTACAATCTGTCAAATTTCTTTAATAGATTTTCAACTTAATCGCTAAAGCATAAGGTTCAAAGTTGATTGGGAAAACTTGACAGTTTCGGGTAGCTTGATGTGCTGGCGTCTGTACCTAGGGAGAAGACGGGCAAGAAACTGCGCGAACACTCTTTTGAATCATAAAATTGTTCCAACATACTCGTAATAAATCGTATCGTAATAATCGTATTGGATACATCAATCATGTTGAAATTATACATGTGAGAACGATGTGGAAATACGTGCACGTTAAAAATGTTCGTAATAAAAAAGATACAAACAAAAAAAAACGATTCAGAAATTAATGTTTATTATAACAATAATAATTATGAGTCAGAGATCTATAAACTTTACTTAGCAATTGCTTTTATTAAGGGCTGATTTTTCCAACGCCAGATAATTTTATCGGAGGAATAATTTTGAATTTTTGACAATAATTCTTCCATACAAAAACTGTCAGACGTCAATTTTATTCCACGAATAAAAATTATCTGTCGATTGAAAAATCAGTCCTTATAGATATGTTCCCCTATCTTAGACATGTAGTTTGACAGTTGTGCGACACTGACAGGAAAAACGCTTAGCCAAAATACGTTCTAAGTAACGCTAATAGATCTCGGCCAACTAATTCGCAATTTCTATTAGATTACTCAAAGGTGAGTTTAAATATAGGTAGCTCAAACCAGCTGAATCATTCATTTGTGTCTGAGGCGAGACATTTCAATGGCTATGCTTTCAAAGGATCTCGCAAAACCATTTTCAGCAATCGTCTAAAAATAGTATAAAATTGGGTAAGTGTTTAATGGATAGACCACAATTGGTATGAATTTGGCATAGTAAATCTGGAGGCCAATAATAATTCCCGTAATTAAAAATGATCAAAATCTAGTCGGAGTCTCATCTCGGCGACAAAAATGTCAAAAGCATGTCACAAAATGTAGGGAATTCGAGATATTTTTCACAGATTGAGACTGAGATCAGACTGTGAAGTTGTGAACGTTCTTAACATTACGAGAATTACCCCTCTGAGGCTGCAGGTGTGGACATAGTACATATTTAATTCGAGCCAGATTCGTACATGGCATAGGTATACGAATCTGGTTCGAACATTTTTTATCAAAAAAAATCGGTTGTCTGTAAAGTCGGTTTACGGACGATAGTTTAACGTGACAACGTCATAACAAAACATTAATGAAATTGCCGAACGCGGAGGTCGATTCGGCAGCGTTCGACATCATCAGTCTCTCATCGCTCATTCCGCGCTCTCGCTTGCACTTCAAGCCGCCATGGCGTACAACGCTACAGCAGAGCAAGGCCGCGAGGTAACGCTACATGAGTCATGTTTTATTCGTGTGTGCAGCCAGCTTCATCGATTTATTAGACGTTGTCACGTCAAAAACATAACTTTGTTTCACTCCTAAACTCATGCTACTAATGCCGAAACATAGACAATTACACACTTAGGTTACTCGAATTCGTAATGCTTTAAATGAAAAAATAAAAACAAAAAAAAAGCCGACTTCCAAAAAAAGACACTACAAAGTGAAAAATAACTTTGATTTCGGAAGTCGGTGTCGTTGGGTTCGCATTTTCGTTGTTTGCTTTCTGTTGTTTTATACTTTCTGTCTGTTAAGTTTTTCTTCACCTTCGTTTCTGCCATGTCCTATACTGACTAAAATAAATCTCAAACCACAACATTATCACAAAGTTATCGACGTGATTCCCTGCACTTTGCCAGTGGCTGACATTAATGCATTAATAATTACTAACAGGAGCCCCTCTTTCTCTCGGTCCATTAGAGAGACGTCATTCTGCCGTTACGCTGAGATGAATGACCCGCCGCTCAAAGTGTAATGCACTGTTAATTTTTTAGAGCTTCGGCCCCGAGTGCTGGTCATATTTGTCGGTATTGTATTTTTAGTCCTCTGCAGTTTTTGGAAATCAAAAATAGATAATTGGTCAAAAGAATTTTCTTTTTTATTATTTTGTTGTGTGTTTGTAAATAAAATTGGTTATTTGTTCTGACTAGTCTCAGTATTTACACATCCACTCGTCAGTATTAATTGGGTGTTATACAAAATTTTGTTGATCTTTAAAGCAACTCCTGTCTACTAAATAATTTTTAACTCAAAAGCACAAACAAATAATCTCATATTTTTTATTTAGCCCACACTGGCCCACTGCTGAGCAAAGGCCTCCCCCAACTTCTTCCAGGCATGCTTGTCTATAACCACTTCAATCCAACCCTTGCGGTAATCTCATAATAATTGTGTAAAATAAAAATAGTTCCATCTATCTATACACTTATCAATCCCTCATTGCAACAAAAAAACGATTCAATTGATTGGCTGCAATGAATATGATTTCCATCATAGGTTACACTAATAACGTACAAAGGGGATTCCCGTCTAAGTGTCAAAACTAGTCGGAGGTAAGGTAACCACAAACGTTTGCTTTCACAAAACCACATCGAAACGCTTCTCTAGCTAACACAGCGGCTTTAGTTTTGCCTCACCAAACCCTAACCAAGCCTCGTTTACACAAACCCGTATCCTGTATTTACGCACGAGCATAAATACCTTAGAACAAGATTCAGAAGCGATATTTTCCTTGTGTTCATATATATTTTATGGTGTTACGGACATAGTATTATCGAAACCATACTTTTATACAAACGTTCTTTTCTCAAAATTGAATTTTTTATTTCACGAGACAAACGCTTTTGAGTGATGCATGAGAATAATATTATAATTTGTAATAATAATAACTAAATACTTAACACTTAATAATACTTAATGCTTTTTTATGACATGTAGTCAGAGTCACTATGGGTGAAATGTAGGTATGTGTATGTACAGTCACGAGCATAAGTATGTATACACTTAGCTTTATTCAAAGACGATTTTCTCCTTTAGTTTTTAAATGAAATTTTATGTTATTACGAAAAAAGTATTTTCGAACCCATAGGTTTGTGTAAAGTGTCGTATTTCAACGTTGCATGCCTTATTTCACGAAAAAATCGCAATTGAAAGTTGCCGAGTGTTGACATATTAGTGCTCGTGACTGTACAATGCCTGAAATAAAATGATTTGTTATTATTATAATAAATCATTTTATTTTAGGCATTATTATTATAATAAAAAACTTACATAACGTAATGATGTAGTAAACTACATCGTTTACTACAAAAACATGTGGTAGCCGGCAGCCACAATTACTGGCTTAAAATTTAAAAGGTAATAGTGGATTAAATCTATAGGTACCGGACCGGACATGGCTTTATAACTTTTGGTCATTCAATACCTCATTAGTCATTATTTACCAATTACCATTACTGCTTACCCACACAGTTCGAGTCACTAGCTTAAAAACCACTAATTAAGGTTTTATCGCGTGTCGCGCCTTTTTGAAGGAGTCTTTAGTCTATATTCAACTCGGAGACGTGTAAACGAGGCTTCACTGGTCTTCGGTTCACATTGTTTTTGTTGATGTCGGATGTGTAAGTACGACAGGACGGCGCGGCGTGTTGACAGGAAACTGACGTCAGTTCAGCACGCGTAAGTCTCGCTTGACACACCTATGTAATGTGCTAAGCAGTTAAACAGGACAGCGTGTGGGCCACTTCCTCTACTCAATTTACTAGTGTTTGAGTGATTTATTTCACCGTATATGCTTATGAATTTTTTTGTAAGTGCTAGCTTTTTATAGCTTGTTCATTACTTTCTTCTCAGTCTTAATAACTTAACTCAGAGTTTACAAACTCTACATATATTTATTTAACCAGAATTAACATGCAAGTGGGCCTAACAGTAGCAATGGCTTGCATTTCGACAGTTCAACAACATTCATAGCGTTTATTTACATTGTTGAACAGACAATTTTTTCAGAACATATTCAGATTGTGATTGGTAGTGTGTTATGCAATATTAGGGTGCTAATCAACGCCGTGTGAACGGGGTCTGAGGTGATAAAGACAACAACAACATACTTCGCCGTTTCCAATCTAACTTCCAAGGTATTAAAATGTCCCCGTTCAATTTATCTTATCTGATTTCGCAGCATTTTCTATTTCTAGATGAAAGTTTATTCCACTTATTGCCATTTATCCTTGGCGAGCTAAATGAGCCTAAAGCTTGCCTGTCACAGACAATTTATGTGTACGCTATCACGAACGAGTACGCTCGCGTTTCGTTTCGTATTTCAAGGACAGTGCAAGATCCATTTGCTATATATAATTATGTGTTCAGAGATGTATATGTTTCATGTTTCTTTATTCAGATAATATTATACAAACTCGAGAATTTAATATCTCCGAGTGAACTCAATTTCAAGCTCTCATATTACATTTATCAAGCTATTATGGAAAGTACAATAAAAGCGCATGACTGGCACTCCATTTTTGAGTAATGTACAAAGGATAAGTGGTTAAAATAAAAACGAAATATAAAGTGAAACGTAAAAAAATATCTAAGATTTTAGCGAGGTCTTAAGCTGATTTCCTTCATTGTCTTATTTTTAATAAAGCATTAAAAATGATTAAAAATACAACAAAGGAAAGAAAACCCGCTCTCATCGTTCAAGATTTGTAAATATGCAAAGTGTTCGGGCGAAACTAATTTGTTTTCCTCGGGATGAAATTAAAAAGTATGACAAGAGATACAAATTGCTTCGCCCCCAATTTGTTCGTCTCCCAACTTCAACATTTTGTTTGTTTTTATAAAAGCTCATTTATTAGTGAAACCGCAGGGCTATGCTTTATGAATTTCCCTTTTGTGATTTCGGGTAAAACAAACAGCAATAAACCTAATTCCGCTATTGAAAACGAAGTGGGAAATTAGATTCTGTTAGTAGATAAGTCGTGTCGTGTTGTTCATGTTTATCTGATTAATGTATAATTGAGTACTAGGAAGCTTAACCCCTTGTTTGAGTTAGTTTGTTGTCGTGTATGTTAGTTAAAGTTCCCGTTCTTGGCCTTCGACCTAGCGTAGTAACATCAGGCTGACATTCAGCGTGGGGTTGCCATAAACAATTTAAAATGAAACCGCTTTGTGTTCGAGTTTACGTAGTGTGGTTACAATCATCTATTGGTAGCTCGGGGGTTCGGTGGGTAAAACATTGATGTTGTCTATTTGTAACGTTGTAGTTTCTCTTGTAACTTTAGAAAGTTATTTACCTACAAATGCACCTAAGAAAAATATGTAGACTCATCATGCAAACAAAGATAGATTCATTATTATTTAAGTAGGTGCCTCTCGCGTTAAAATACTACAGTGGGCCTAACACGAACGCGCGAAGTGAACGTAACGTAAATTCGAACAATTTTTTAATCGTCAATACAACTGTCTTATAGCATTTTGGTTAAAATTTATATAACAATGAGTATCATCCATGGATATGAATAAAGATTTCAAACTAAATAAAATAGTATGTCCGAAACCAGGATTTTCACGCAAGAAACAGACTGCTGTAAAAAACAAACAAACCTTATTTTAATTACAAACTATATTCCGTAAAAACTAAAACCATCGACAGACGGCCCGTAGCGAGGCGTTAACAGACACATCTGCACTGTTTTTCACTGAAAGTTGGTTAGTAAATATAAGCTGGCGACACTGTTAGATATTTATTCGTCCCCTAACACCCTGTACTACCATAAATCTGTGCCGTCGTGAATATAGTTTGCATTATTATGCAAAGTCAAGTGAGACCGTGGCGTGTGAATAAGAAAACGCTGTGACAGATGCTTTTAAGAACAAACCTTGCTTTTTTGTTTGTTATTGATTGGATATCGATAGATAACAAATTGGACAAAATTGTCTTCCCGACTGCTAATTGTTTCAAAATTTTGACAGTGCAACAACATTCATTGCGCTATTTACGTTGTTGAGCAGACAAATTTATCGAACATAAGAAGCAATGGATTAGAAATATCCTTCAAAATTATTCAGATTGAGATTAAGTGTGTTGCGCAATCATGAATAATTCGTCTGCCAAGCATGGTGATTTCCCTTTTATGACGGTCGTATATTGTACATTAATAAATTTTAATGTTTTTGGATTAAACTGAGATTATGGATATGGTAGAATGAGATTATACTACTAACTTAGAAAGTAGTACAAAAATATATCCCAAAAATACATTGCGAGATTGTTACAGATGGCTATTATATATGTACATATATAATAGCAATAACAATGTGTCTATTATGTAACTTAATAGGTACGTTGACAATTAGTGATGTTACGAGTCATCAATCCTATTCCAAAGTATCGACAATTCTCTCTCGGCATTAACACAATGATCGCACGGATCATTGTCAAAACCAATGATTTACAGTCACAAAGTCACGAGCTCGAATTCAATTGTTTCCTAGAACATGTTTGTTGGTTTTGAATATCCGTCTCAGACTCCTGAAACAGCCAATCAAAAATAGATTGAATGCACTATAGCTGTTGCGTTATAGCATGACAATAGCGGTCATTGCCCTTTGCCTAATATCTCTCCGTAGGAACCCAAGCAATAAACTATGTATGGTTTTTCGTTATTAGAACATGTTGAAGACCATGACAGACGTTAACGGACTTTGTTTCAGTTTTTTAAATAAAAAATACTAGAAAATGCAGGTGGGTCAATGACCGCTATTGCCATGCTAAAACGCGAAAACTATAGTACATTTTAACGTTCTTGGTGCAGAACGAAGTTAATCTGTGGACGAATATTTCAACAAGGTACGCCGTCATTAGTTACCGGGCACAAATTTTGCAGACTTCTTCTGAATAGGTCGTTTCAACAGTGAAAAGTAGGTGGCAGCGGTTTTAATAAAGCTTTGAAGATTTGTGTAAAGGGCACTAATGGTTTTATTTTTAATAATATAACTGAATGAATTATCGTATTTGCAAAAACGTATTAAATTTTTTAGAAAAATACGCATATTTCTAACTTTTAGGTATACTAAGGTACCTACGTATTTTTTTAATGTGATACGGAATTTTCATTATTCAGTTTTTAACTTTCAGTCGTCTATTATAGTCATTTGTTGATTGTTTATGTTGTGTTGTTTTTTAAGGGATATCATGGGGGTATTTTATTTGTTAGTTTGTATGGTAAGTATAATGTCTGGGCCATTGTAGCCTGAAACACTTAAATGGTTTATTATTATTATTATTTACTGCAACTCATAAGCTACTCTTTACGCCATACCTATTTCAGTCTCAGACATGATTAAATGAAGAAAGCATGCTCAGCTTTTGCAGTCACTGTCTAGAAGTGGTCAGATCATGGAAGTCAAAAATCTCCTTGACCATATCAACTTGGGTTAGAAGAGGCTAAGAAGATGACAAGGGGAAAATATTTAAACATATTTTCATCAAGGCGGCAGTGGTAATAATAATAATGAATTACTATTGTTATGTGAACAGATGCAGTGTCCCAGTGTGCAGTGGTGTCAGCCCCGACAGTCAAGTTGTTGGTCATGAGTTTGAACCCAGCAGGTACTTTACTTTGTGTATTTAATTTCATCACCACTGCTCAAAAAAGGTAAAGGACCAAAAATTCAAGGACATGTGACATCGTTCCACACGCTCTGGACCTGCGTGGTGGATTACGGCCCACTCCCTCCACTCACAGAGAGGAGGTCTTTGTCCCAGCAGTGGGAGCATTATAGGCAGATTATATGTATACTATTGTTATTGTATCCATCAAAGTTCATGGCCATTTGAATCCAAATAACGATACCTTGAAACTAACAACATTATTTTCATATCAAAAGCAATAGTTCCATCAGTCCTTGACCCGAGTAATTAACCTATTCGAATGTTACACCTAGATTAAACGAATACACGAGGTTATAATTCAACGTTTTGTTACATTGTACGCTATATAATGTTAAGGGAACCTAGTGGTTATTAAGGAAAACACGCGATTGAGCGATTAGCCACTTATTAAATGCATGCTTAAGTTTATTCGATCGATCGACAATCAATGGCGTATGATTAATGTTATTTTGTCACGTGATATATAAATTTTAATAAAAAACGTTATATTAAATTACTTGTGTAGTTATATTTGGTACAAAAGACGGTAATTTGTCATGGTCTAAAAATGTTTGTCGGAATTATTTTATTACTTGTTTTTGTTGAGATTTATTTCGAGTAACGTCCGGTTTCTGAGGTCTTAAGGTGCCACTAGTCGATATTTTTTCCAAACAAATTTCGGGAGAGTATTATAGTCCAGTCAAATTAGTGCTTAAAATAGGAGTAAGGTTACAATAATTCCCATAGAGCTAAAAATTGGTATGAATGTTCAGAATACTATTATAAATGAATTGTGAAAAGTCCCCATCAATCCCCCTTGTGCAAAATTTTTTATTGATGGTGAAAGTTTGCAAAAATAGGTTTTTCACGTTTTTCAGCTAAACGGTGAGTTTTACAGCAAAAATAGTTCAGACAAAAATTGTAGATCATCCGATTCTCTACAAAAAATGTATCCACACTTTTTTTCATAATTATTGCCATTTCCGTGATATAGCGGTTGAAAGAATTGAAAAAAATATTTTATTCATAATATGCACGTTAATGTACTTTTATATACATTTTTGAACCGTTATACGAGTAAACATATGAGTCCCTGTCTTTTTTTTTTTGTTTAGCCTGCGCTGTCCCACTCCTGGGCAAAGGCCTCCCTCCACTCCTTCCATCTTCCGCGAGCCCGCGCGTCCTCCTTCCGGTTTTGATGGAACCTATCCAGCTCGTCCCGCCATCTCCTACGTGGTCTGCCGCGACCCCGCCTCACTGTCTTATACATACAAAATACCAGACATCTGTAAAAATTCATGTGCATTGTCGAAAAAATTATACTCGAAAAAGTAGCATTGATACCGTGAAAAGACGGCGTAGGAGATGGCGGGACGAGCTGGATAGGTTCCATCAAAACTGGAAGGAGGACGCGCGGGCTCGCGAAAGATGGAAGGAGTGGAGGGAGGCCTTTGCCCAGGAGTAGGACAGCGCAGGCTAAACAAAAAAAAAAAACAGGGTCTCATATGTTTACTCGTATAACGGTTCAAAAATGTATATAAAAGTACATTAACGTGCATATTACGAATAAAATATTTTTTTCAATTCTTTCAACCGCTATATCACGGAAATGGCAATAATTATGAAAAAAAGTGTGGATACATTTTTTGTATAGAATCGGATGATCTACAATTTTTGTCTGAACTATTTTTGCTGTAAAACTCACCGTTTAGCTGAAAAACGCGAAAAACCTATTTTTGCAAACTTTCACCATCAATAAAAAATTTTGCACAAGGGGGATTGATGGGGACTTTTCACAATTCATTTATAATAGTATTCTGAACATTCATACCAATTTTTAGCTCTATGGGAATTATTGTAACCTTCAAAGTCTTATTTGACTGGACTATTACTCCACTGTTTGACATTGAGCATTCAAAGTTAAACATGATATCGTTTTGTCTTATTATTAATTTTGTCTGTACGGAGACAGAATAGTAAAATAAAAAGCCATTATAAAAGTAACGAGCCAACAAAGATTTGTTTTTCTTGCAATTTTTTTTAACGTAACTTACCCTCAGTTAAATAAGCCTTGTAAAATCTTCACAACAAAGTCGGTATCGACAAAGCTCAGTTAACGAAGAGTTCAATAAACTTAATTTGTAATTGATTTATGCAGTGGTTTTTTTTCATAAAATTCGATTTTCCAAAGCACTTTTGGAATTTTTTTACGCGCCGCTCAGTTCGAAACGGTGTTTCTGTGTGTGAAAACTACACGATGTGCGTGTAGACTAGCGTCTAACTGCTCATCACTGATATGATCTCTGTCGGACATGAAGCCAGGTGAGACAGCGTGTTTTATAACCACCAGTGAGTCCGAGCTCGCAATTAGTTCCAGCTTAAGAAACACAATATGTCATTCATAAGGCCGCATTTCGACTTTACTAATTAAAGTAAGCGACATCGTGGGAGTTCTAGTGCCTTTGGCATTCTTCTGGGCACGCTCGTTCCATCATAGACCTCATCCATCGCTTTCCATCAGGCGTGTTCGAGGTCAAGAGTGGGCCCATACAGCAATAAGAAAAAAGCATCGCGATATAATATTGACATTATTAGCTAATACATAAAGTTCTTAGACGTATGAAACGCTTGCTCATATTCGCTAATACGAATAAGACCCAAACGCCTAATTTACTTTAGCGCAAAGTAAAGTCAAAGTGCGGCCTGTAAATCTAGCCCTTAATGTCGACTCCGTTTAAGAACTCCTTAGAAACCGTTAGAAGACTAATAAAATAATTGTAGTTCTAGCAATTAAACAAATAAATAATTATATTCAAGCCAGCTTATTAGGTAAAAAAACCTGCCACTGTCAGTTGTTTTTAAAACAAGCCGCTTACTTTCTTACAATAATTTAACACGCAAGCTGCCGTTTAAACTCTAAAATGCTAAACCTAAGTCAAAAACTATATTTGATTCTAATATTAGTTGTTGCTACCGTTAGCACATTTGTCAACTTAACAACACACATCCCGGTTTATTTATGTCTCGTAAAAGCCTGATTGATTACGTTGAAGCGCAGATTTGTACGCAAAATGGATAATAATACATCACCCAAATGCAATTCCGAAAGAGGATTCCCATCACGTGTATGGGAAACAAACCATAACGGAGAATATTTCTTAGGGAGGACGTATTAAAACATACGTTCCATAGCTATCAACTGTTTTATCTAATGTAGTATTTTTGTTCGTTTTCTAAACTTCTATTATGTTCTTCTCTATGGCAATGGCAAATTCCGAAAGGGGATTCCCATCACGTGTATGGAAAACAAACCATAACGGAGAATTTTTTTTAGGGAGGAGGTATTAAAACACATTCCATAGCTATCAACTATTTTATATAATGCAGTATTTTTGTTCTTTTTCTAAACTTCTATTGTTTTCTTCTCTATGGCAATGGCAATGTCGACAATTCTGCCAATGTCAGATGTGATATGAGAAAACGTGTAAAGGAGGGAAAAATACTAAAAACCTTAATTAAATTTATTTGCCTGTGATGTCCCAAGGCAGAGCAAAGGCCTCCCTACTCTTTTTTCACTTCTCTCTGTTCAAAGCTGCTAAGGACCAGTTCTTGTTGAAGGAGTCCAACTCACCCCGCCATCTCAGTCTGGGCCTGCCGCGATGTCGCTTGCCATTAAGAGGGACCTATTGGGTCATAAGTTTTGCCAAATCCAATACTAGTTGATTAGTAAATAATTTAATTTAATATGAAACGTGCTGACGAGTGAACACTGAAACAAACAAATAAATTAATTATTATTATTAATAATATAAAATAAAAATATTTTAATAATAATATTATATAATTTTATTAATATTATTATTAAAATATTATTATTAATTATATTTTTAAAGTATATATACTTTTATGATAATAAACCATACATAAATCGTTTATTCATAAATAATTTGATGTCATTGACGCAGTTAAAAAACATCAAAGCCTCAAAGAGCTACATCTAAACTTAAACATTATTAAAAGCATTTATTTTCATATATCTTGTCACTCAAAGGATTCTTTAGGAAAATTCAATTTGCCCACATTACTTTTCCAAATTCTATCTAATACGTCTGATATTAATTTTGAAAAGAATCTATTTCAATAACATTATAAAAGAAGATTGACGTCTATTGAATGTTAAAAATAAAGATTACTCCAAGAGCTTTCAATTTAATATTTTATTTTTGAAACTGCAAATTCTATACCTCAAATGTTATATACCTATGTAACATACCTATCTGCGACTATACCGCAGCACATCCCTACTTGCGTGGGAAGACTGAAAGCGAAATTCAAATAAAGATTATTTACATTACAGTGGGAATGAGATTCTGCCATTTCCTTTGATACACTGTAACAAGGAAAATTTCAAACGTGAAATTTTGACGTTGTGTTCGTTTGAATCGGTATAAAAAAAATGTGTTTAGTCTTTTAAACGTAAGCAAAAAACAAACTTTTTGCTTCGGAGAATAGGAAGAGTAAGAACAATAAAAATAAATTGAAGTTGGATAGAATTTTCGCTTCGCGAGTTTTAGTAGCCGATTTGGCGTAACGAGTTTTTACCGCCTTTACAACTTCGCAAGTTTTCGCAGCAAAGTTCACTAGCTCCAGTTTTTGTACGGACTCGGCCGATTGCAAGCCTGTCAAAGTTAGCTGTGTACATGGAATTTACTATTTCAACTATTTGTTAGGTTTTCTTCGATGAAATCTTCGACAATTTCTCTTAGGCTCTTAACAATTGAGTCATTAGACATCCATTGCTTGTTGTTAAGATAACAATTGTTTTGGGACTTCGTTGTAATAGTACCTACCAAGAGGAAAACAAATGAAGAAATATTGCTAGAGCTTTGTTTGTCTTGTATCGTCTCAAACAAAGCTCTCTGACATTTAGACGTTGACTTTCTTTATGTGTATATTATCTAAATTGTTTTTCAAAACACTAAGTTACATTGTTTCGTATTACATTACTTCTAAGGGAGGTTTGTTTCTGACAAGCTATTTTATTTACGTTGAGTGATGCCACGTGTAACGATTATAATATTTCAACTGTATGTAGTTAGCCTTAGTTAATGATTACCTAGTATAATCAGCCTACAGCGTTTCCACTCCTGGAATACAGACTTGTTATTACTTATTACCTTTTTGGAATTTCTCAGTAGCAGCCCGTAGTCTTGATTTGTGTCCTGATGGCAATGTTAGGCTTTGTTACATGTAACTTTAAGTCCCATGGGATTTAAACAACTGGTGAAATATGGGTTATAGCCGAAAAAATATTAATTGATTCAATTGGAGTAGGCATCTTCACTGCACGTTTACACCAAAACAGAATGAAGCGTAAAGCTACCAAAAATTACTTACATTATATTTAAATATGGTCAATTACCATGTAAATGAATGTCAAGGAGTTATTTTGAAAAAAAAAACCGAAGCCATAATGTTTGTCGAATATCTAGCAACGTCACATATACATTATACATACGGCCTCTAATGTTTTATTCCCTCTAATCTACAAGAGTGGCTTCTAAATATTCACTTTGGAATGGAAAATACCTAAATCACTGAACCGGAAGTATATAATGTACAAGTCGCGTTAACCAAAATTGGATGAGTTACCAATGAGATTAATTTGCAAATAAACACGGTTCGAGTATTTTATGTTAGCAATGAACAAACAGATTATATTGACAAAACATTTCATTGCTTATATGCTTCTCATTATAACTTAATTTCAAACAAGTGACGATTATTTTTATGTATCAATTTTGTTGTTGGAAAGCTTATTATATTATTGAAGTGTCCTTCCATCGTTTCTATATCAAAATACTTTTAATTCCGGTAGTACGTTACGACTTCCACGCGGGCCTAGCTATTGCTCGTGGCTTCGCCCGCCTGGATGTCCGAAAATATCCCAAGGGAACGTACTATCGGTAGGTAGTAGGTAGCTACAAGTATTCTATGTCTTAATCCAGATTATAGACTATCTGGGTGCAAAATTTCATCCAAATCCGTTCAGCCGTTTTTGCGTGATTGAGTAACAAACAGCCAATTATACAAAGTTTGACATTGATAATATTAGTAGGATAATTTAAGTTTATCAAATAACCTAAACTAATTACGAAATAAATATAATCCCTGAATGCTTGCTAATTAATTAGCAAAACAACCATTATCATTGTTTAAAACAAGGAAATAAAATCAGCGAGCCGTACATTCGCGTTCAAAATCATCATTTAGCAACATCTAACGGTAAATGGTTGCACATAATGTAAATTAGCATTACCGATATGTTTGTTGGGCCTTGCCCAATCGTAGGTACGCCGATGTTCGGGCAATTCCATCTCGGCTACAGTAGCATGAGCACCACCACAAACTCCGGTAATTGGAAGCACTGCGCCCGGATATTGCTTTTTGATGTTATGAAACAACAAATTTTCTGCAGAAAATTTTGTATTTTATATGCTAGTAGGACCGGTTTAATTGACATTTTCGTACTGAAGAAACATGTCAATGGGATAGGGGTCTATTTATTATAACTAATTACGGGACATATTTGTCAAAAATTTAGAAATTTTCAGGACATATGCTGTTTAATAAAGCAGAAAACTATGATTTTTTTACATAATTGTCAGATTGTTGAATTGCCGCCTTTCAACTGTCACCTATCGGTTTCATTAAATAGGAGATTAAAAAAAAACTTCAAAATATTGCATACATACGATAACTTGACAATCATAGACTTTTCATCATAAACTAGTAATTATCCTTTGGAAGTAAAAACTCATACTTACTTGGTGCTTAAGTAACATTACTGGCGATAAGACCGCCCATTGTATATTTTGTATTGTTCAATTTGTTTTTTGTTATGTATTTTTATGATCTTACAAATGTTTTTTTGAAGTCGATTTATTTATGTACTAACTAGGGATGTTACGGAGCTTCGGTTCCGATTCCGAAAAGTCGGAACTTCCGATTAATTTTACACCTCCGATTCCGATTTCGGTTCCGATAATTTTGAATCGGAGTTAGACCGGAGTTCGAAACGCAGCGATACAGGTGACTAGAGCGCCTACAAACAAATTTTAACGTGTCGCCAGGGTAATGTTTATTTATTTTATACACGCTCGCGCTCGAAGTCTCAGTTTATTGTTTTGTTTGTGGATGTTAGAAGAAAGTAGAAGAAAGATGTTTTAAGGAAAGGCCCCTTAACACATCTTTCTTCTACTTCCACCCCGGTTCCGGCTCCGATTCCGGTTCCGATTCCGGTCCCGATTCCGGTTCCGATTCCGGTTCCGATTCCGATCAATCAAATTTAAAACCTCCGATTCCGGTTCCGGTTCCGGTAAAATGACTTCCGTAACATCTCTAGTACTAACGTAAATAAATCGACTTCAAAAAAGGAGAAGGTTCTCAATCGGATGTTTACATATATTTTTTTATGTATGTTCGGGCATAACTCCCTTATACATAGACGGATTTGCAACATTTTTTTTGTTAGAAAGAGGTTTATTTCGAAATGGTCCCATTTAAATTTCGTAAAGTCGTAAAGATCTGATGATGAGTTTCAGAGACAGACAACGGAACTCTTCAATAAATGCCAGCAAATCAACCGCGATTGCTGCTATAGCATATGTATGCATTGTTTACGCAATCACACAACATAACATCACGCCTGTATCCTTTAAAGGGGTAGGCAGATGTGTTCAATAGCTTCTCGTCACTGATATTCACATTGCAAGTAGTGTTAGGTATATGAATTTGTTTGGGGTAGGTAGGTACAACTAAAAAGTGAGAAATAAAAAAATTTAATTTCGTTTTTGGACATTGACTTTCGAAATTAAAGTTATTTTTCACTTTGTAGTGTTTTTTTAGAAAGCCGGTTGTTTTTTTTTTTGTAAAAAAGTTTTCATAAGATATTTTTAGAACATAGAACAACAATAAAATCTGTGTCATATTTGAAACACGGGGTACACGTCCCCGTCCTCGTCCTATTTAAGCTTGCGTGCGGGCTACAAAGTCTAGGCCACACAGCTGGGACACTTGTGTAGCAATTTGTTGCATAGGTATTGTCAATGCTAGATTAAGTTCTGTGCGTCGTCGTGCAGTTGTGGACAGTGCATTAATGTGGCTAAGGATTTACTCGGGCTCTCAGATTTTATTGTGGTTTCAGAACTTTGAAGTGATCCAGGTTCCTTTAAAATTCATCTCAAAGTCTTAATTTATTGCAGGGTGGTCATTCAATTCAATTTTATTTTTTATTTTTTTTATACAAATAAATGAAATTGAAATGTCTGTTTGTAATATCAAAATAAAAGCTTTTCACTAAATGCATATGGAAGTACATACGGTGCTTAAAACAAAAAAAAGCATTTTTAAAATTTTTGTCTGTCTTTCTGTTTGTTTGTTCCGGCTAATCTCCGAAACAGCTGAACCGATTTTGACGGAACTTTCACTGGAAGTTAGTTGATGTTATAAGGAGTAACTTATGCTATGCTATTATTTAAGAAAAAGAATTAGGGTGCCGCGCAAAAAAATTAAAACCCATGAAATCCAATTTTATTTCCAACATGCACGCGAACAAAGTCGCGGGCACAGCTAGTTCCAAAATAATCTAATATGCCTATATACACTTATCAAGCTCAAACATTATTACCAACAGCAACCAATATCTGATCATTAGACAGTTTATGCGTTTAATTGATACCTTACCTAAATTAATACCAGGCACATACAATATTGAACTAATACTCCGTCGTACCTAAATTTAACCAATTAAATGCTTATTATGTAAATATTTAAGACAGGTAAACTTTTTAAAATAACGAAACACGTTTACGTAAATGAAGCAGATTACTTAGTTTAAAGCCTCATAAAAATAAAAACCGGTAAAATGCGAGTCGGACGCGCGCACCGAGGGTAGTCCAAATTTATAGATATTTATATAGTCTATGGTCTGGCCTATGTCCAGCTGTGGACGTCTTTCGGCTGAAATGGTGATATAGTTTATCACGGGAAAAAAATGTGTTTTTGTAATGTAACCTCAAATTTACGGTTATTGGATTTTTTTCTTTACTTGTGCTACATGTCATTGCTTTTAGTAAATTTCATGATTCTAGGTCAACGGAAAGTAACGTACCTATAGGTTTTGATTTCGGGACATAAACGCCCGTATCTTTTGATTTCGTCCACTTAGAAGTTTGATTTTTACACTGCCTCAAGGGATTGCAGCCTTGAGTACTTGATATTAATTTGAACTTGATAACTCCACGCATTCCTGACAAAAACGGTTTTGACTGATACGGAACCTTAAAACTGCAAGTTCTTGGGAAAAAAAACAACTTTTTGAAGTGAAAACTTCTTTAGCGGCATTGTACACTTTTTTTGTGATGGGTAAAAAATCTTAAACTCGCGTCAGGACACGTGACCTGATCGAAAATTCGTAAGACGGATGGCCGTAGCCGGTACCGCGCGTGTTTTGTTAGACGATTCACAAAATACACACGTAATTGTTCAAGTTTTCACTTCTGACGGCACTCCCGAAGTGCCACTGTTTTTTTTTATTACAAAATTATTTCATTCTGCAATAATTACCTACATTTCGCCGATATATTTTTTTTTGTGTTGAAACTTAATATAACATAACAATCATCATAGTTCTATTCCCCAAAGGGTTAGACAGAGGTTTAAATCCCATGTATTAAGGGCAAGCCATGCCATTAACCGGGTTCAAATCCAGACTCCAGGCTGCTACTGAGAAATTCCAAATGAAAAACCCAATAAAACTGCCCAACCCGTTTTTCATGCTAGGAAATCATCAAACGACCCCTCCCGCTCATGGGTGGAGCGAAAGGGAGTGTCAGACTCTTACTGACTAAAACCCACCCGTTTTCCTTCCTTAGCCCTTTATGTTCCGGGCCAGCGGTAACCCTTTCGGACAATCCCGCTGACCCGGCAGGCTTCGGCCCTAATGGACCCCTTCACATGATGCTGACATCTCTTTGAGGCACGCGTGGAACACGTACGCGCCGTCCGGCATGACATGATGGCCGGGGCATGAGGTCTTGGGTTCGGTTCACTCAGCAGTAGCGCTTGTGACCTCTAAACCAACGAGGCAGTCAAGCATTATATACCTAGGTACGGAACCCTAATTGCGTAACACACTATCAATCTCAATGTGAATCATTTTGAAGGATGTTGCTAATACATTGCTTCATATGTTCGAAAAATTTGTCTCATCAACAACATAAACAACGAAATGAATGTTGTTGAACTGTCAGAATGACATTCATTGCTACTGATAATATGTTACGCAATTATCCCGGTGGTATTCCTAAGGTGCGTAGATGGAACGTAAACGAGGCCAAAGGAGTATTTAAGGATCGCAGCAGGAGGCTTTCTGTGGTTTTCTGCTTACCCCCATGAGAAGGCGTGGGTTTATACGTATATATATATATGTGTGGCAGTAAGATGGTTAAAGCCGTAATATATAGTTATATTCCTAGGGATATAGCTACATACTGTAATATAGTTATATGAAAGCGGTTCATAACTTTAACTATGATACGAGCATGATCTAGTAATATAACTATTTTACTAGACCAATCTAGTTAAATAATTATAAGTTTATATTTTCTTTGATTTGCACGACTGGTTACACATTTTAAATATAGCGGTTTAATTAAATAACTTTTTTCACTCAAACTCAAAGCATTTATTTCAATTAAACCATTTACAGGCACTTTTGAATTGTCAAGAAGTCGGTCAGTCAGAAAAAATGAAGCTAGTTGCTCATTCCACAGCGTAGGTAGGTACCTATGGAGAAGAACGGGCAAGAGAGATTTTTACAAAAATATTAGTTACATCAATAATGTTGAATTTATAATCATATGTGAGAGCGATGTAAAAAAGACTGCTTTAAGCATCTAACTGCGACATAAATGTATTCCTAATTTTTCCTAAGACCGCAGTTAGCTATTATCCCTTTGTACAAAACACGTGTAGTCCTAGAATTTAATACAAAAGACAAACATATTGGGATCCGTATTATGACGTAACAAAGTGAAAGTTTTATTAGTAATCCTATTAGCCGGCCGCCAATCTGATGATTCGTGCCTGGGCGAACTATTATAAAACTATCATCCATTATAAAACCATCCTATTAGCATGGGCGAATTAATCCCGTCTAATGAAATTGTAGTATTATAGAGCTGAGGTGCGGTCAATCGTCAAAGTTGATACATATTTGATAATTTTGTTTTGATATTGAACCCGGTCCCGTCTGTCAGTCGGTGGATCTTTGACAGTCGTTATGGGTAGTCAGAAGCCCGAATGTCTGACAACCACCACCATGCTCTCCTATAACATTGAAAATATTAATAGGAGACGGAATGATATTGTACCTACATATGCGAGTCAAATGCATCCTCTGAATATGTCTTTGTAAGCAGATTTTATACATTTTTAAAAATGTATAAAATCTGCGAAATCTGCTAAAAATGTGCGCCTTCATCATCATCTGCCTAGCCTTTTCCCAACTATGTTGGTGTCGGCTTCCAGTCTAACCGGATGCAGCTGAATACGAGTATTTTACAGGGAGCGACTGCCTATCTGACCTCCACAGCCCATTTACTGGATAATACGATACCCCTTGGTAAGACTGGTTGTCAGACTTTCGGGCTTCTGACTACCCGTAACGACTGTCAAAGATCCACGAATGACAGCCGGGAACAATGGCGCTTTCCGAGGCACGGAGGGGTCAAAGTATGTCATGATGGTCACCCGTCCACAGACCAACCGCGGCAAGCGTAGCTTAACCTGATCGATCGACCTGTGCGGCTGTTATTATTTAGCCACCGGCCCCTCCGTGCCAACGTCGTGCTACGTGCGACTTATTTGTGCAAAATAAGTAATTTCTTCTTTCTATGGAAAATTTGTTTGGTTGAAATAACGAAAACCTTAAAATATTACAAAAAAGAGTAGGTACCGATATCAACTACAACAACAACAATACAAACAAACAAACAGGCAAACAGCTTAGGGAAACTTCAGGTCTTGGCAAGACCTGAAAAAACACTGAATAGGTCCCCAATAAAAGATGACAGAGGTTAACACTAATTCCGTGGTAAAATACGTTATTTTTACGTAAGTTATTTGGGCACTGAGATAGCTACTCAATATGGAACGAGGCCAGGCTCGAGCGATTGTATTTTACTCGATAACAAGCTGACCTCGTCTGACCTCAGTCTAAATGTAATTTGAGTCGATGCGCTAAATTCAATTCCAAGCTTTTATTTGCATATTTCCTTTATACAACAGAGACAGTTCTCACTGAATAAAACCTTAATTATTTTTATATTTTTTCCTTCAGTAATGTAACTTGATCGTGCCAGTTCTGGGTAGGAATTGCCTGCCTTAGGCACTTTTCACGCGGTCAGGCGGTTGGGTAACCGGTATCAAGTTCCCGGCAAGGAATGTGTGGGTGAAACACTTGGAAGGTGCCGAAACAATTGCCATTTTTATTGACAATATGTTTGCTGTAAGTATATAAAAATATATTTTTTTTTTTTTTTGGTAATACATTTCTGATACCATTTTCACCTTATACTATTAATAATAGTACCTACTCCAGACCGTATTTCGCCCATGGCGGCCAATCTCAACGGAGACTAGCCTTCGGCGCGGGAGATATTATAATGCACAAGTGTGTGCGCAAACACAGATGCACTCACTCTTCCCTCACTCTCATAGTCCGATCTGACGGCAGCAATCCGACACGACCGCAGAGAGATGAGAGGAGAGGACTGTGGTATATAATTATGATGTGCAAGCTTGCAGTAATGGCTTGCAAGCAGTTTACGTAGGACAGCAAATATGTATTATGTTTAAGGAGTGAATAAATTGATCGCACGACATACGGACGTTTCCTTATAAGTACTTATACTCAACCCTCAGCTCAATCCTGCAGACAAACGACTAATGTGCTTTCCGAAGCACGGGGTTATCACACCAACAACTTTCAAATTCCAGACTGTTACTAAGAAATGGTTATGGTGATGGTGGTTAGTGGTAGTGTCTTTGTGTTTATCAACATACAACCTGAAACTGACCTATAAATTGAAAAATAATGGGGCTACCTTAGGGCATCACCCTTAAGTTCCACGTAATAAGGGGGCGAACCTATTGCCCCTACGATGTTGATCCTATGAAGAAAGTTGTTCTGTTTGATGGTCTAACCACACCCTTAATTTCGACCACATCGTTTTGAGAAATGCTGTATAAGTACCTTGCATGTTTTGTTGTCACAAGCCGGCGAAAACGACATGTCCACCATTTAAAATTGTCACTAGGTCGTCCACATATAATTTAAAATACAAACCATGACACAAGACCACTTTTATCAAAACACTACATGCAACAAAATTTACACGTTTTCGTTTGTCAATGCAAGACTCCAAGCGATAACCCTGCTTGACTATGAAAAACATAAGCAGTTACTTGGAAAGCTTGCCATTTGTTAGAAAAACATCGTATAAAATTGTCACAGATAATTTTATAACAAAGGTAGTCTATGTCTTTGTTTCCGAGTTATTCCCCATTACTCGTAAGTAATAGCTTGAAGGACCGAGCAGGCAGCGTCGTACGTTCCTTATTAAGATTCATTGCCCATAGTTACTGCGAACTTTCCGTGTTAACCTGGCGTAGGGTTAATGATATTAATTAATTATGGCGCTTATCTCAACTGCAGTGTTCTGTACTCTCTAATTCAATATTTGGCTTCAGTGTCAACGACTTTAGTAAAAGTAGAGAATTTTAAGCACTGTTAGTATGATTTTGGTTTATTTTATGACTATGCTGATTTTAAAAGGTAATGGAAAATAGTCTGGTACTATGGTTTATTTATGTTTTGCTTGAAAAAGTAGGTATGTGTTGTCTTTTGTCTATTTCTATTACCTTTAAGTACAGACGCCAGCACATCAAGCTACCCGAAACTGTCAAACTTTTCCAATCAACTTTGAACCTTATGGTTTAGCGATAAAGTTGAAAATCAGTTAAAGAAATTTGACAGATTGTAGTAGGTTGATGTGCTGGCGTCTATACATAAACTAAAAGTGCGCAGTGCTGCACACTCCCACCCATTTCAAGTTAAACAAATATCAACTTTATCAATGACAATTAAGTTGATTTCAGAGTGACTAACACTATTGAAAAAGTTATAAAAATGTTTGAAGTTGTAGCGTCAACTGAACTTTATTGTGTAGGAATTAAAGTTATATTTCAATTAATTCATGTGTTCACATATTTGGCAAATAAATCGCGAACGCAGATTACTTCTATATGGTTCATCTTTCACGAGCCTGCACTTCCTCCTTCCAGTTTTGATGGAATCTATCCAGCTCATCTGCCATCTCCCACGTGGTCTGCCGCGATCCCGCCTCACTGTCTCAAGGCACCAGTTCTATGCTATTTGGGCCCACATTATATCCGTCATGTGGCAAACGTGTTCAGAACATGGAAATGGCTATTGGAAATGCCTAAAATAAACATTTTCGGAGACTACAAAATTGCTGCGTGGAATTTTCTTATTCAATATAAACTGGTTTTTTTGTTCTTTATTTAACGTTCTTATTTAGCTCTTATAAGATATAAACAGTAGACACATAACGTCAATCATTTTATCTACCTTTTCAGGAAATCACCCTTTTTATTTGTCACTATAGCTAAAGATAAACCTTAATAAACTGTCGTCGCCCAAACAAAACTATTTTGTTTTTGTGTAACTTTCGTTTTTATTTTTTCTTTAAAAGTTTTGTACTGGCTCACGTAAATGTTTAAATTGCGAGCAAATTGTTGAAGGAACGGTACTGAAAAGGTTTAATTTCTCGGCTTTGATCATTCGTCCGACATTTTCCAAGTTCATTATTTATTTTTATTTTTTTTACTCTAAGCATTACAGGAACGGATGTTGGAAGAAACTAGAAAGAAAGGCTAAAGTGAGAGTGGAAATAGGCTAAGATCATCACTCCCTGGACGCATGAGGAGGGCATCACCGTTGATGTAGACCACGGCGGAGGTGGTGTGACGATCTGATAAGGTATGCAGCGCCAACATGACCAGAGTTCGCACCAGAGTTTTTGAGCTTTGGGAAGAAAAAGGGCAGGAGGAGAGTCCAACAATGAGAACACAATTTATGGTGTAACTTTCCTGTAGTTGACTACAGAATATCCATTATATAAGGTAAGATCAGACTTTCGAAAGAAGAAATAAAGAAATTGGATATAATATAATAGGTTTATTTTGACTACCCGTAACGTCTGACGTAACAGATATTTGTAGGAGGCCGGGATACGATCTTGAAAGCATGAAGGTCTTGATTTGTGACTTTACGAAATCAAGTCCTTTGAAAAACTAATAAGACCATGTGTAGCATGTGGCATTAAGGCCGCATTTACGGTCACAAGCGATGCCATTTGCGACGCGTTTTGCGTCAAGCGACACCTCCGCATGTCACCTGTTCCCGTCCGTCATTTTGATTTGTTTTCTTCATTGTCGCTGTCACAAGACGGGTGTTGCCCCGTGACCTCGAGCTACAGGCTCAAGCCTGTAGCTCGAGGTCACGGGGCACTTCGCCTTTTGGCCGATTGTGAACTATCAACCACAGGCCCAACACCAAAACTTTTACACAAGTATTTTATTTATTTACATAAGTATTGTTCTTTTCTTCTTATTTTCATATCGATGTTATCTAATATTCTTCTTTGATTTAGTATTGTTAGGCCAGAGGCCACGTGATAGGTACCAGACAGGAGCTTTACTTTTTATACATAACTAGCTTCTGCCCGCGGCTTCGCCCGCGTGAAATTTCTTGTTCCCCCGACCCACCCCATCGCATCTCATCGCCTGCTCGCGCTATTACTTCGTTTTTGCTTAGCATTCTGTCTGACTTTTTTCTTTTTGCTCGGCTTATAGCGTGATGTTGATGAGCCTGCAGCCTTCCTCAAGAATTGGGCTATCAAATACAAAAATATTTTTTCAAATCCGACTGGGAGTTCCAGAGATTACCCCCTACATACAAACTTACAAACTTTACCTCATTGTAATATTAGTATAGATTTCATCACCGCTGCTCTCAAAACGGTAAAGGAAAACATCGTGAGGAAACCGGCATGTCTTAGAACAAAAATTTCGAAGACCTGTGACATTTCCACTTGGCCCGCGTGGTGGATTAAGACCCTGCCCACTTCCTCTTACTGAGAGGAGGTCTGTGTCCCAGCAGTGGGAAAATTATAGGCTGGTTATGTCATGTAGGTGGCCACTTTGATAGCGGCATCAGTGGCATTCTTCAGGTCAACCTAGGCGCACGTGGGACAGACTATGTCCCACTAAGTGGAGTGTTCCATGTCCAAACACTCCACCTAGTGGGGCATAGTCTGATCAGAAGCTCCGCACTCGAGCTGGGTGTTCAATGGGTTGGATATAACTGCATTCTTTCAAATTAACGTTCGGATAAACCACTACTTTAGCCAAATGGTACAATAGTATTCTAGATTGTTGACTACTGAGAAACGATGTAGCCAGCTTCAGATGACAAGATCCCTTTGTCCTTTAGTTCAGCCAATCCTTTTATAAATTTTCCGGGAATTATAATGTTACTCATCGTTAGATACTGCATATTATTTATTTATTTAATACTTCAAGCACATAAATGTACAGAGGCGGACTTAATGCAATGGGCATTTTCTACCAGTCAACCTCTGGGTGATGCAGAGAAAAACAGTGGTAGGTGCAAAATTATTGATAAGTTTTTGACATTAAGATGGCGGCTAGATTTTAAGGGTTTTTAATTATTTAAGGGAATGTCCTTCTGGTTAAATGTCATGATTGCCAAACTTAAGTGGCAGTGGGCAGGGCACATTGCTCGCAGAACAGATGGCCGATGGGGCCGAAAGGTTCTGGAGTGGCGACCGCGTACCGGAAGACGTAGCGTTGGAAGGCCTCCCACAATGTGGTCCGACGACCTTGTGAAGGCCGCAGGAACCCGTTGGATGCGAGAAGCACAGAATCGGTCGAAGTGGAGGTGCTTAGGGGAGGCCTATGTCCAGCAGTCGACGTCTTTCGGCTGAAATGATGAAATTTCATGATTAGGAAAGGAAACCAAGAGATCTCGTATTGAAGAATAAATAATAAGATCCTTCGCTACTGCTATGGACATCCAAAAAAGGTAACATAAACAAAAAATAAAGTAAAGTATCATCTGGTATCGGCGCCAGCAGTATAACTCGTATTTCAACACGACTATACTGCCAAACGACGATAAAAGGCTTAAAACCATGTCTACTAGCTTGTTATGTAAACATCTTTAAGCGGATATGCTGTACGATTTCCTATTTCTCATATTCACCAAGAATTGGGGATAAAAATCCCTGTGTCGAGGCGATCAAAAAAAAAATGGCCAAGTGCGAGTCGGACGCACACACGAAGGGTTCCTTACCACAAGGCAAAAACGCCGAAAAGAACACGTTTGCTGTATGGGAGCCATTTAGTATTTGTTGTTATAGCGGCAACAGAAATACATCATCTGTGAATATTTCAACTATCTAGCTATCAAGGTTCATGAGATACAGTCTGGTGACAGACAGACAAACGGACAGTGGAGTCTTAGTAATAGGGTCCCGTTTTTACCCTTTGGATACGGAACCCTAAAAAAAGAAATACGGTCTCTTGATACGGGACGAATAAAATAAATTAAACATTTCAGGCTTTATTAGCTTACTAGCTTCTGCCAGCGGCTTCGTCCGCGTGAAATTTCGTATGTCCTGACCCATCCCGTCGCATCGCATCGCCTGCCCGCGCTATTACTTTGTTTTCGATTTCGTTCTGACATTTTTCCCTTTTTCTGGGCTCTTATTGGTGCCAGCGTGATATTAAATAGCCTATAGCCTTCCTCAAAAAATGGGCTATCAAATACAAAAAGTTTTTTTTTTATTTCGACTGGTAGTCACGGAGATTAATTAGCATGTTAAATGATAATTTATTTTATTTTTGTGAGTAGGTTTGCATAAACACTTTTACACGTCAATCATATATTTTTTTAAACTAGATGAGGTCGGCGTTTCCTATCTGACTACTCTGAGAAGAAAAACAAACGTTCAAACAAACTCTGCAGCTTTATTATTAGTGTAGATAGATGTCTTAAGGTTGATTTCTCCATCGCCAGATAATTTTTATTCGAAGAATAAAATTGACGTTTGACAGTTTTTGTATGAAAGAACTGTCAAAATTTCTAAGTTATTCCTCGAATAAAATTATCAGATGATTGAAAAATCAGCCCTAAGTCTTAAAAAAGATAGACAAATTTTCTTTTAACTTTAGTCAGTAATTTCAGCTCCAAAAATACCCACGCAATATAGATTATAGGCATGTCATGTTTCATCAATAACATTACTCGGAAAAAGACAACAGAGTAACAATATGAATATTAGGTTTTGTAAAAGGTCTGGAGCCAGCACATCAACCTACTACAATCTGTCAGATTTCTTTAATAGATTTTCAACTTTATCGGTAAAGCATAAGGTTCAAAGTTGATTGGGAAAATTTGACAGTTTCAGGTAGCTTGATGTACTGGCCTGTACCTACAACGTTGAATATAAATACAGTACTTACCTACTGTAGGATAAGTACAGACGCCAGCACATCAAGCTACCCGAAACTGTCAAATTTTCCCAATCAACTTTGAAACTGATGGTATAGCGATAAAGCGGAAAATCTATCAAAGAAATTTGACAGATTGTAGTAGCTTGAAGTGCTGGCGTCTGTACATAAATAAACAATATCTTTCAGATAAAATAGTATTACGGAATTGTTTCATGTTTTTTACATTTTTATCCTTGTCAATCAGCCTGTCCGCTAAATCTGACGCCTACTGTGGTTTTCTGCCTACTGAAATAGTATTGGCGTTTATCTTATAATGTTATGCCATTATCTTATAACTACCAAAAAGGTTTCATGCTACAAACCATGCAGATCATAATCTCTACGGTACCTACTATGGTCGGACTTTTAATTAGCTGCAGTAAAATGACACCTCCTAATGTCATTTCGTAAAAAAAATGTTGCCACACTATTCTACTGGTGATGTGATTAAATCGCAATGAAACAGCGTTTTAATTTAGATATTCAAAATTGACCAATTTTAATTTAACCGTAAACAATAAAATATCCGTTGTATTTTAGGATCAAAATATAATATGTTGTAGTTTCCAATCAGTGTAGATACATAGTTTACTAAAGACAATTTTGTTTCATTTTTTATTTTAAAAAATCCTACCATATCGATCTAAGGAAAAAAATTAAATAAATTAAAGTTTTCCTTAGGAATAACGTTTACTATACAAGTATACAAGGTTATTTGCAAAACACCAAAAATCTCAAAAATAAGAATATATGAATATATTATAAAAGAAGTGTTTCCAGTGTAATACTATCCTCTTTTATAAAATTAATTTAACATTAATCGATTTTGAACTGAATGTTAATTGGATGAATCATAATTTTGTCACATCACTATTTAAATTTCGTTAAAAAGTGGTAACACATAAGCTGTCATTTTACTGCAACTAATTAAAAATCCGACTAAAGGTAGGTCCAAACTGAAACTGTATTACCAAAGGCCTGACAAACTGCCCCTGTTTTCTGCAACATCATAAACCTTTAATCCAGCACACGCCATATTTAAGCCGGATGTGGAGTGCACCTAATTGTTTTGCAGTAATTATAACTGTGTTAAACTCATTAGGGACCATGAGCACGATATTATCCCAAAATGTTTAATAATAAAATTAAAATTAAAACGACAATCTGTATTTTCAATCACAACAGTGGTTAATTTTTATGAATATTTTAAAGGCATTAACATCAAAAATATGCATGTGTACGCGTACGTTGTACGCTGGTTGGACGCTGCAGTGACGTGAACGCGAGTTAAATGTGTCAGCGTAGCGTATATATGGCGTATATGTAATACGCAACAAGCGTAGAAGGCAGCGTAGCATTCACGAGGCGTATGCGTGATACGCAGTAACCGTGCAAGCCGTCTACGTTACGGGCAAAATTCGCAGTGTCCAGAATTAATAACTACCGTAGAGAAATATTAGTTATATTAGAAGCCGAGTCTAACATAGTTGGGGAAAGGCTAGGCAGTAATATTAGCGTACAATTTAGTATATCCTTATTTGGTAGACAGAGAAAATCAAACTGGTTGCTAATTTAATGATTGTTAATTATACTTTCTTAAACACACACTTAGTGCATCATTTTCATAATGTATGTGTATACGTCATATATGTATGCGTACTTATACGTCCTAAATACGCCAGAAGGCGCCGCCGGTGCCAGTGTGATGATCCCCTAACTCCAAACTTTCGTAAACAAATAATAATAATTCAATTTTATATGATTAATTAATTAACATCAATTTTCGAATAGCTACAACAACCGTCTTTTGAAATGTAAACTAAAGACTGAAAATAGATGCAATTCTGTTTCTTTTATTAAATAATTCTGCGAATTCTGAGTCTTCTGTCTCCTACCAACTCTTTATTGCAAGTTAAGTTGATAATACATTCCAATTTATCTTAGGAGTTGTAGACGCTTTTATGATAATAACTCGTAATCGATTCTGTTCATTATCGAAAATTTCCGAATCTTCTAACCGAGAGCTAGATCGATTAGGTACACTATTGATTATAATGAGCGAAAACTGTAAATCAGACCCTTTAACCGAACCCTTTGACCAATCAGCTTTCGTGACGGATTAGCAATCAATTAGTAGATGTATGCAATCCAATTGATTCGCTATTTGTATTCTATCCGTCTCCCGTTGCGTAGACCCATGCGGTATGGCCAAATCCAATCGGATTCCGCCACAATGGGCTTTTATTTATAGCATTTTAGGCGATTGGATTTTCAGATAATTATACCATAATGTTCACGCGGAATACGATTGTTTATAGCGGTTTTAGCGAGATAAGTGAGAGATTCAGCTGTTTATCTGGTTTAGTATGATTAGAATGCTCAATCGCTTGAGATTCAATTTGGCTGTTTAAGGTTTTGCCATAAAAAGGTGGAAATAGAATCTTTGAATGACGATTTTAGAAATTGAAACGTTGCGATCTTTTTTAACATAAGCTTTGTAAATTTTTGTCATTACCTTTTAAATAAATTGAGAAACAGGTCTTTTGGCTTGTATTTACCCGTTGTTTAGGTTGAAAAAAACCGGCCAAGTGCGAGTCGGACTCGCGCACCGAGGGTTCCGTACAAACCTGCAAGGTTTACAAAGTTCGTTCATTACGACAATCGAGTCATAACTATGGTATTTTTGCTGTAAGCTATTGCTTCTTACCAAATTTCGAGATTCTATGTCAACGGGAAGTGGTCTTTGGGTTTTAATTCCCTTGCGTGTAGTTGCGAGTTTCAAAATATGCGGTATCAATGGTTGTACTTTTGCGTTTTGCGTTTTTGCGTTGACTTAGAATTTTTTTTTTTCACGGGTTAAAGGCAATTAGATCTAAGTATTTGATATGAATTTCAACTTGATAGCTCTACGCGTTCATGAGGAAAAAAGTAATAAGTTTATATTTATTAAAAAATAAATATATATTTTGTAATGTAACTAAAAATTTAAGGTTTTCGGAATTTTTCCTTTATGTGTGCTATAAAACGTTGCTTCATGCCAAATTTCAAGATTCTAGGTCGACTGGAAGTACCCTTTAGGTTTTGATTCCCTTGCGAGTACTTGCGAGTTTCAAAATATGCAGCTTAAATTGCTGTTTCTTTTGATTGCGTTGACATAGAAGTTTGATTTTGTTACAGCTTAAAGGTATTATAGACCTGAGTATTTGGTATGAATTTCAATTTAATACCTCTACGCGTTTATGAGGAAATGGGTAGTAAGTTTAAAATTATTAATTAAAAAAAAATATATTATGTGATGTAACTAAAAATTTATGGTTTTCGTAATTTTTCCTTTATCTATGCTATAAGACGTTGCTTCGTACCAAATTTCAAGATTCTGAGTTCACGGGAAGCACCCTGTAGGTTTTGATTCCCTTGCAAGTGTCGAAAATTTGCGGCATAAACGGCTGTATCTTTTGATTGCGTTGGCTTAGAAGTTTGATTTTTTCACAGCTTCAAGGGACAGTAGACCTGAGTAATTGATATAAATTTCAGCTTCATACCTCCACGCGTTCCTGAGAAAAAGGGTCTTGACAGACGGACGGACAGACGGACAACAAAGTGATCCTATAAGGGTTCCGTTTTTTCCTTTTGAGGTACGGAACCCTAAAAATGAAGGGTGTACCTATGTAATGGTGCCCAAGATACAAGCTGTGCCTAGTTTGGGACCAACGATACCTCCATATTGTAATTTTTAATGATGAAATAAACGACTTTTTACTTTTACTTTTAAAAATGAAGGCAAAAGCTTAGCCTGGACTTAACTTCATTAATGTCTTTCGGCGAAAACGCCAGTAAATCTATCTTTGTTCTGCTTATAGTCAGGAATAGAACAATCATATATCAGACGGTTTTTTTCTTCTTTTTTTGAATGGTATTTTGCCGGTCAATCTTGGAGGTTGTCGGACGCTTAACCGGACTATCTTGAAGATGCCTCAATATATTAAGGCCTCCAGCCAGGGCATAAAACCTATAAACATATCAAACGAGTACCATGTATTGTGCAATTCAAATAGTAAATAATCAGTATCGCATCTAACCATACTGTTACTGTTGGCCTGCATCATTGAACTACTGGGAAAAGGCATCTCCCCATGAATTCCAGCTCTTCCGATTCAGGGCTAAAGTGGGCTACTGATCGTCTGTTTTCTCCAGCTCGTCCCGCCATGTTCTACGGGGTATGCCGCGACGCCTTCAAGTCTCCAAGTAGTACCTAGTTATTTTGGCCCAAAGCTCATTGGGCATAGATATGACAGACATGGCCAGGCCAGTTCAGCTTAGTGATTTCTTGAGTAACGTCATTAATCTGCGTTTTGGAGCGCAGTGTGGTGTGTTGCGAATTATGGTCTGTCGATTTGACGCCTATAATATTGCGTTCCATTGCACGTTGGCAAACTATACTATAAACGTGGCTTAATAAAATCGCCCTTTCAAAAACAAATGGGTCACATTTTTAGTACATTGTAATATTACCTACAGCATCACCTACCAGAACATTTTCATCAATTCACTCAAAAAAATGTGCCAACGAAGTAACAAAGCAAAATATCAGCGAATGTAGTCGATAGGAAAGATGTTAGTATGGCCGAGCTTGCATGTACAGACGATCGTAAAAGTGAGACCGGACATATCCTGTTATAAAGAACGCTTTCAATTGCAAATGGGTCGTGGGGCCAGAGAGAGATGCCGAATTTATGACCCTGGACGGCAAACGAACACGTTATTTGGAGTCCGATGGAGGAAAAAATAGGGATAAAGGAATTGAGTCATTCATTTTTCATAGTTTTATTTATGTAAGTCCATTCGTAGCGGAGTTACGATTCTATAAAATGTTAAGAGCCATTTCGTTGTCGCAGTCGAAACTTGTGGTTGGGTTGTACAAGATTAATTTACGTAGTCTATTGGTTGGTGTGTAAATTGTTAATGAGTTTTTATGCTCAATGTAGTTGTTAATTTTTCTTGGTTTTATTATAGCCCTTGGGATACTTATTAATCATGCTCGTATAGATTTAGAAATATCAATGCGTGTCATGTGTCATCACAATCAACCTAAAATGTTCCCACTGCTGGGACACAGGCCTCCTCTCTGTGAGAGGGCACTCCCTCGGCATTACGGCTCACTAGCCGTAATCCACCACGCGGGCACAGTGCGGATTGGTAGATGTCACATGTCTTCGAATTTTTGGTTCTATGACATACCGGCTTCCTCACGATGTTTTCCTTCACCGTTCATGTGTACTCAAAGATTATTGTTGAGGTATAATGCCCAACAGTGAAAATGTTATGTAAACTTGTTAGGTATGTTATGTTATTTTATGTAGGTACACGAATGAGTAGACGAGCGATTCCCTTGATGGATTTATTGCTACTGAATATAATAATTACAATTAAATGCTATATTTGTTAGAAAAATGCACAACTAAACAATGTTGATGTACATTATTGAGTGTAACGTACAAACTACCACAAAGGTCTTTTAAATTCAAATTATTCTATCACATTGAATAATTTCAGATTTTACTGTATGCAAACTTCGGAGATAAGGGGGAACGGTATTTTTTTACAGCCTAAAAATAATAAAACGTATTTGAGAATGTGCAAATTGCGCTCTTTCATATGATACCCCACATGCCCTAGTAGCCCCACTTCGAATTTTTCAGACCCACTCTCAGTCCATGTTGCAAAAGAAAAAATTCTTTCTTATTTGCAAAATAGTTGGGCAAACGTCATCTAAAACTATTCTAAATTCAAGTTGATAGCATTAGTAGTTCTTGAGATATCCAGCTGTGACAGAAGGAAAGACAGACAGATAGACTGAGTCGCACCATAAGGATTCCTTTTTACCATTTTAGTACGGAACCCTAAAAACAAAAAATAATATGACTATTTGCAATAGTTATTAGAGAACGTTAGTTGATACTGTACAAATACGTCACACGGTCAGTTCCATACGATTGGGTTTCCATTCAACAAATGGTAAAAATGTTCTATGGCGCAAACAACAAATTAGAAATAGATAGTAGGTTCTTGGTATTGTTCTTATATGAAATATAATAGTTTGTAGACAATATCCTGCTCTTTATCCAATATTTCAGAATTTCACGAGCTTTTATGGTTCCGAAGCCAAAAGGTGCCAACGGAACCATGAAGGGTTCCGTTGGCACCTTTTGGAGTCCGAATAGCACTTGGCCGGTATTCAATATTTGTGCCAAGAAGTGCTCTGTATATAATTATATGTATACAAATGGCTATCCCTGTCAAAATAAAGATTTTTTGATGCGATTTATAAAACGCATTCATAAAAAGCTCGTACGTTTCAGGCGTATCAGCACATTGGTACATACAATTCACTCCGAAATAATCCAGTTAATCAATCCAATAATCCATTCCAATGACTCGGACAAAAGAACGAAAAAAAGGTAATCTCAGAGCCTATCATTACAAAACTCAAACTCAAAGCATTTATTTAAAATAAATCAATGACAGGCAGTTTTGAATTATCAAGAAGTCAAAAGCTTCGAATACAAAAAAAAATAAGTAACAAAATCGTATCGGTAATGTAACTGTGATGTATAAAATATTCAACTGTCGATCCGAACACTAATTGGATGGCTAACGAGATATGTTCTGAAGTGGGTACTCGGTGGTGTTTCATCTCTTTCTCTCCTGCGGGGTTTGTTTCAATATTGGATGCTTTCCGATAGAATTAATAGAAAATAGGTTTAGAATTTATATAATTTGAAGTATTTAGATGTTTTATATTGTTTTGAATCACGGATTGGAATTATTTAAAGGTCTGCTTTGTACCTGTTGAGTGTAGTAATTTTTATCCTAGGTATAATATAGTCTTCGCATATAATTATAATTAATATATACAAAATACTGTAAAACATTTTAAAAGAGAAACTAAGACGTTTCTTGCCCACTCTTCTCCATAAGAATCTACCTTTGGAACATTTACAAGAAAATATAATTGGATCTAGGCGAGATTCAATTATATTTTCTTGTAAATGTTGACGTTCAAAAGTGCCTTTTAAAGACCTACTCTTGAAATAAATAATTTGACTTTTCCGAGTTTTAGTTTGGTAAAGTCTTGTTTGGGAATATCAAGATACTCCCCAAGCCCCAGCCCCGGACCTCCCAACCCCAGCCTTTACAGGCAAAAATCAGCCTTTGCCTTCGGAGGCAAGAATTTATGAAACGTAATTACATCCATAAACAAGTTATCTTGCAATAAATAAACTTACATACCAACATGAACATTGAAAACATTATACTCCTTTTTTTTGGCAGTTGTGTAATAAGACCTCGGACATTGAATAAGGCAATAATTATACCAATATCATCTTTCTAATACTTCTGTAATTGCCAATCACTAACCCAGTTTCGCAATGTGACTCCATTCGCACTAAAAATACTCCAGGCATCCACTGTACCTTTAATTAGGTATATTATCAATGTGAAGTTCTATTAAAAGCCTGTCGACGTTCAAAGTTGACCCTTTTAATAACCGCTACAATGAACGGTCAAAACATTTAACAAGCATGTTTGGACTAAAACAATGAAGTAGTTATAATAAAGCAATGTTTAAACAAAGTTAATCATTAAGCTCACACGAACGAGTCAAGCCGAAAGTCTAACTAGATTTACAAATTAAACTTCCATTCGATCAAAAACTTGAAATTATCAGACTGCGATGGCTAAAATGTTTGAAATAACGTTAGAATTTAGCTAGCCACGTCATTAATCTCAGGTTAACGGCGGGCTGACGTATCTCTAATGGACAGGGACAAAAATACGCCCCTGTAATTAATGAACATGCTCCTTGAAAAAAGGTACGATCGGAGTATCTTCCTTCAATTATGTTATAGTTGCCACGTCGTTTATTGTGGTAATTTATTTTGTTAGTGTCTCACGGAGGTTTTTATAAACTTGGTTGAAATTTACGGAAAATGCCTTATTACGTTGTAGTGACTCCTTGAGCGGCCTTTGAACAATGTGACGGTGTTGAAAAACTCTATATTTTCCATACTAATCAACTTGAATTTACGCAAATGAGCTTGTGACTTAAAAGCAAACCTAACAAAAATTATAATAAACAGTATATTTATCATAGTTTGGAGTCTTTTCTTATGTCCAAAATTGTGAGTAGCTTAGTATACATATACTATGGATTTAATATCAAGACGAGATTTTAATAAAAAGACGGCCAATCCAGGTTCGGTGTGCTATGATTATTTATTTTGACGAAAAGTTAAATTCTCTGTCTGTCCACGTATCCAGTGATTCGAGTTCAAATCGCTGCTGCTCTGCTGCACAACGCGGTAGTTTAGTGTCAATTTTTATTTTAGTGCCAATACGGCTTCACTCGATATTTTTGTTCTGACACCATTTTTCAGAACAAAATTGTGAATTGTTGGTATTGGATATTGTGAATTCCATGTGAACACTATTTTTAGAGACTACCCTGTCTTATTTATAGAACACTACCAAACTGCTTCGCATGGGTACAATCTACTTATTTGGCGACATGTCAAAACATTGAGATTTCTGTATTATATTATATATTATTATATTATATTACTATATATGTCTATATTTCTATATTATTATATTATATTACTAAAATGTAGCGGAGGTAATGAAGAAATCAAGATTGTAGTTTTCCGAAAGTGTCGCGAACGAAGAGGTTGTACGTGCGGGCTGCTTTGACTACATAGGCGACTACTCACGGATCGGCTCGCGTCGTGCGCCCGCGCTCCCCTGCCCCGCGCACACCTGCTTCAGCCCCGCTACATACAAGCTCCTCGGACGCACACCACTCATAGATTTATTTAATGTCTAAGGGCTGATTTTTCAATCGACCGATTTTTTTTTATTAGTGGAATAAAATTGACGTCTGACAGTTTCTGTATGATATAACTGTCAGAAATTCAAAATTATTCATCCGATAAAGTTATGTGGCGTTGGAAAAATTTGCTCTAAGTTAAATATTAATACACTAGCTTCTGCCCGCGACTTCGTCCGCGTGAAATTTCACCATCTTAGGGGTGGAATTTCGACACCCCTTTCTTAGTGGATACCTACTCTTCACAAAGAACACACCCTCCAAATTTCATGTCTCTAGGACCAGCCGTTTAGGCTGTGCGTTGATATATCAGTCAGTCAGGACTTTGAATTTTATATAGGTATTTAGATTATAAACCTTCCACAAAAATTCTGTAAATGATGGTAAAAACCGCATCAAAATCCGTTATACGTTTAGAAGAATAACGCGGTCACACAGTCCGAGACGAAAAGTGACTTTCATTTATTATATGGATATAGATTTTTATTGTCACCAGTTATAAGTATAGAAAAAGGCGATTTTCATGTTTTTTTTACGACTTAGTTACGCCCTTTTTGATCACAGTGCAGAGCAATGTTAATCCTTAAAGAGGAGACCAAAGCAAAATCATTTTAACCCAGAAACCCTTACTTTGTACATTTTTAAGAAATTCACTGCCAGCAGAACACATTTTTTGGGTAAAATTAAAAATGTTTTTTGTTGACATTCCTACCTCCAGAAATTTCGTTTTAAATTATTACCAGTTAAAAAGACTTCATATGCTTGTAACATACATAAAGCCTTGTCTAAGTTTATTCAGAATTAAAATGAAACATACATAAATGACTACTTACACATACATAAACTCACGCCTTCTTCCCATGGGGACGGGCAGAAACTACATAACGCCACCTGCTACGAGCACGGAAGTAACCAAAATAGCCTAATAAAACAATTTACGAATATCCCTAAATAACTATTAAAAACTAGCGGCCCGCCCCAGTTTGGCACGGGTGCAATATTTTTTTTAAATTTCCTAAATTTTCTTTCAAACAAACCTTGGCCTGGCAATATCGAGCAAAACAAAAAAAGAATCATCCAATTTGGTGCAGTCATTCGGAAGTTATGCGCATACAGACATTTCGGGGACTTTGTTTTATACTATGTATAAGGTATATTATAGGTACTATCCTAACTTAATTTAAAAAAAAAACTATTAGAAAACTAAAATATGGCGTCGAAAAATTCATCCGCATCGGTGTCGACTTGTATTGTACCCAATAGACGGACGGAATTGTCACGTTGTAGGTAGGTAATAGGTAATACGGGCTGGTGTCCGCAACTCCACGTCAATGCGCGTATTTTGCGTACGGGTGGGAAAATCGATTATTCGATCCACCCCAGCTCCTCGAGGAAGGCCAGCAACGCCTTGGTGTTACTGACCGTCTCATGTAGGGTACCTGGGTTACCGAAGTACTTTGCCCTGTACGTGGCGACCACCGGGCAGTTTAGAAGCACATGTGCCGCTGTCTCGTCGTCCTCCATGCAGGCCCTGCACAGCGGACTGTCTGTCACTCCTATGACAAAGAGGTGTTTATTGAATGACCCGTGGCCAGTTAAAGCTGCAGTAACTATACGCAGCTTTTGTTTAGTTAGACGGAGAACCTGCTTCGTGAGGCGGCTGTCCAATGTGGGAAGTGCTTCCCTGGCCTGCCTGCATTCGCCTAGGTCCTTCCATAGTTTGTTGTGTTGGTCTCTAGTGCGTTTCCTTACCAGAGTGCGTATATACCCGAAGGGGAGTGGCGCGATGGGCTCAGGTCCCACTGGTGCCATGCTCGACCCCCTTCTGGCAAGCTCGTCGGCTGCATCATTACCTAACGAGCCGCTGTGTCCTTTGATCCATTGAATGGTTATATTATTGAGGTTACCCACCTGGTTGAGGCGCTGGTGACACTCGTATATTAGCCCAGAGTCAACTGTATAACTGTTCAGCGCTTGCAGAACAGCCATACTGTCTGAGAGTATGCGGATTGAGTGTTCCTTTACTTCCCTGGCCATGATGGCTGAAGCGGCCAGAGAGATGCCCAAGCATTCAGCCTGGAACACTGTATTGTGGACCCCCAACGGTGTGGTTGTCACGTTGTATAGCAATGTTTAGCCTCTGGCAAAGTTAAAAACCAGCCCTTGGGTCACGGGCAATGTCGACCAGCTGTTTAGAGATTTCCTTAAATAGACCGAGCACTTGTCTAAATTACATCTGAAACTAGCTATACATGGTCTTTATGTAAAGTTTACACAAAAAAAAAAAAATTCAACGGGTGTTAAATTGCTATAGGTATCTACGGATGTTGACCCCAAAAAAAAATCATCAAATAATTTTTTTTTCGTTTTATCATGTTTAGATATGACAACATCACATCTGTGGAGTTTCGCTAGTTAATTTTATTTGACCCGTGTACCTATTATCCAAAACTATCACTGAGTAAATCATAGTCGGTTTGCGCCTGACTCTTACGTTAAACACCCTCTGTTTCGTACATGTATAAAGATATACACATTATGTTAATATATATATGTTTTTATTTACGTCGAATCCTTTTATCCCGGAGTGGTAGTAAAACACTTGAGGCCACATTTATTTCTCGACATCCGTGTAGCCATAGAGGCATAGAGGATAATGTTTGGGCGAGAAACATTGATGTATATGCTTCACTACATGTGTTGGTTTAATTTCCTGCTACTGCACCAACTGATTTGGACAAAAAGGCCATCATTTTAGGTTCTTTTTTGTTTAGCATAATTACTTCTTCTTAATTTTTGTTTCTCAAACAATGTTGTTTGTAAGTTTAATGACCGTATACGAACAATTTCTTATGACAAAAATACAAGAAGTCAACCTGCCTAGTGTTTCGATTCCGAGGGAATATCGGGATAAAATGTATCCTGTGTTCTTTCCCTGGACTCAAACTATTTTATACCAAATTTCATATAAATCAGTTCAACGGCATAAGCGTGAAGAGGTAACAGACCGGCAGACACACTTTCGCATTTATAATATTAGTATGGATTTTATAGTATATAAACTAGCAGCGCCCCGCGGTTTCACCCGCATTAGTGTTGATCCCCTGGGAATATCGGGATATAAAACTAACCTATGTCCTTTCCCGGGACTCAAACTACATAGTTTGAGTCCCGGAAAAGGACATACGATTTAGATGAAATTTGGTATAGAGATAGGTACATATCTCTATACCAAATTTCATCTAAATCGGTTCAGCAGTTTATGCGTGAAGAGGTAACAGACAGGCAGACACACTTTCGCATTTATATTATTAGTATGGACTAGTAGGTATGGATAATATGGATGGATATGTAACGTGAAGGTGTAGGTTAGGTATTAATTGAAAAACGTAAGTGACTATCGAATAGATTACGTTAGGTTTCTTATCTATCAAAATCTATAAATAGTACTCATAAGGTATGAATTTTAATTCTTTCTGTAGCCGCTAGGGGTGCTGTACAATATTTCGTACATATTATTTACGGAGACGCTAGCGAGTTTTGGCTGTGCAAACTCATGGTAGAATAGGAATGCGAATTGTTATTGTAGACAAAGAGCTTAGTAAGCCCTTTTCACGATAAGTACACTCAATAAACTAAGCCCTCATACCTGAGAATAGTAAGAAAACAAGAAAAGAGCAAATCATCTCTATATTTATTTGTGCTTTTATCGCACTTACTCACTCACCTATCTACGAGTAGTCTGAAGGGCAATCCATAATCGTAAGGTCAGTCATTAACTTAAATCACCTCTTAAAGACTGCTTGAGTCTGACTTTTATAATCACATTTTTGTTCTTCAATCAACTCAACCTATGGCAGGTCACTGTTGCCTCTCCAAGGCAGCGCTACAATACAGGGTATTGTAGCGCTGCCTTGGCCTTCTGCATCCAGTCTCTCCGAGCCAACTTCTCAAGGTCGTCGGTCTATCAAGCTGGGAGTCCTGTCACTACGCTTGCCAATACGCCGTCTCCACCTAACAACCGAACCCAATGTCCCAATACCCCTTTTTTTTTTTGAGGATGGGAATCATCATATGACCCCTCCCGCTCTGGGTGGAGCGGAAGGGAGTGTCAGACTCTTACTGACTAAAACCCACCCGTGTTCCTTCCTTAGCCCTTTATGTTCCGAGCCTGCGGCAACCCTTACGGCCAATCCCGCTAAACCGCAGGCTTCGGCCCTAACGGGCCCCTTCACATGATGCTGACATCTCTTACCCAATACCCTTATTGAACGTTTTTAGTGCAGCAGTTAGCAAACGCAAAGCAGGACGCCCTCAAGCAAGGTGGAGCGATGATCTTCGCAAGGTGGCTGGTAGCAGCTGTATAAGAGTTGCCGAGGATCGTGTTGAATGGCGAACTGCTGAACATAGGCATATCCAGCAGTTGCTTGCTGTAGGCTGATGATGATGAGTGCAGTAAGCTTACCTAATTAAAATAATTCCGTTGTTAAACTCACATAATTCTTTTAGTTAAGGTCTCTTGGCGACCGTCAGGAAATCTGGCACTTCCTAACTGGCAGTCTTCTCAGATGAAAGAACACATTGACTGTCCACTCAATGCCTATGTTTAAAAATACAAGTAAAAAGCAAACTCAACAAAAACGCCAACTAAAAAGGTAAAAACAAGACACCACAGACACACATTAATAAATCCAGAGTCAAAGGTCATGATGCTTTCAACGATACCGTTCGACGTCGATATCGTTTGCCAAAATACAAAGAGAAGTGATATGAGGGAACAGATGAACATACATAATGAATAGAATAGAATAGATTAGAATAATGTACTCGTATGAAACTTCATATATAACTCCTAGGCAAATGTACAGACGCCAGCACATCAACCTACTACAATCTGTCAGATTTCTTTAATAGATTTTCAACTTTATCGCTAAAGCATAAGGTTCAAAATTGATTGGGAAAATTTGATAGTTTCGGGTAACTTGATGTGCTGGCGTCTGTACAAAGCCTGTTAAAATCATAACCCTCCTTTGGCTTTGCCGTAGTCGGGTAAACACTAGTGGCAGTCTACATAATTGTACTAGAGTAAAAGCTACATCATTATATCATTAATACAAAAACGAATTTTGTCAATCAATAATAAATATTTGTTGTCCAGTTTTAAAATTTTACTACGGCATAATTATAACGAGCTTGCATAAATAAAACGGGACTTGTATGCCAACTAATTGTTTATTAATGTGGCACAATTTTGTCAGATAATTAATCACTGGCAGCACCTGGTAACAATGAAGCGCTTGACACATCGCATGTTACTAGATTAATCGTCCGGTCATTTGGTGACCGGAGCTGCGGAGATACGGCCAGTAAGTAGGTGATGATGTGATGTTGTTTGTCTAAGGATGTTATGTAATAATCGATTGTTAAATGATAAGAAATCACACTACATTACAAAGGTGAAAGTTTGTGAGTGTGTTTGTATATTTGTGACTTTTTCACGCACAAACGGCTGAATGGATTTGGATGAAATTTGGCACACAGATAGTTTATAACCAGGATTAACACATAGAATACTTTTTATCTCGATATTCCCACGGGATCGACAATTATGCGGGTGAAACCGCGGTGCGCTGCTAGTAATGAATAAAAATGAGGTGTGAAAAGTTTTCCATGTACGGATTTTCTTTTCTCTCACACCTGAGTTTTTGAAAGGCTTTACAATTTTTCATGTGACACATCATATTATACGTTTTTTACTGCTTTTTTTTACATAATTAAAACGTTTACATTTTCAAAGTAATAATAATATTTAAGTACAACCGTACAAGTAGGTATATCAAGTTAATAGATTTATAATAGGCCATCAAAGAATTCGTCCGCATCGTTGTCAGGAAGAAAGGTGCCCAAAAGGCTGGCAGTATTGCCACGTTGTATGGCAATGCAATCAGCATTGCCATACAACGTGGCAATTCTGTCATTGGCCAAAAATTATAAGACCTCTTCGTTGTCCGTCTGTCTGTCCGTCTGTCAAGACCCTTTTTCTCAGGAACGCGTAGAGTTATTAAGATGAAATGAATATTAAATACTCATGGCTGCGATCCCTTGAAGCAGAGAAATAATCAAACTTCTAAGTCAATCAAAAGATACGGGCGTTTATATTTCGTTCATGCCGCATATTTTGATACTTGCGAGGGAATCAAAACCTATAGGGTACTTCCCGTTGGCCTAGACTTATAAAATGTGGCCAAAAGCAATGTCGTGTATCACAAGTAAAGGAAAATATTAGAAAACCGTATACGTATTTAAAGATATATTACAAAAAAGTATGTTGACTACAAACTTATTTTCAGTTGGTAAACTAACCGCGACCTATGTCGATATAATTATGGGAATAATAGTTTACTCACGGCAAAGTTAGGTTTGTCCCTCAAGCCAGTTTATCTTTTCGTTAGAGCAATATTCAGTGAAGTTCACAGTTTATGAACTCCAGTAATGTTACCTAATTATTTTGGTGAATATAGCTGTACATTACATAACGGGTTACACATATTAGTACATAGATTCATTGACAAACGAATAAACGGGACATATATTCGAGACACGAAACGTATTTTCTTTCTTTCTTCTTTCTTTAGACATGATTCCCGTGATAAATTTACATACCTACAAAGTATAATAGCATTTACAGGTATACTATTATTACATACCTACAAAGTAGTATTATTTGCTAGTCAATGTCAAAACATTGCTTTAACTCACCAAGAGATAATAGTCTGTAAAGTATACTCAATTTCCACCCAAAGTGGGGCTTTACGTAACAAAAGTTTTTGAACCAATACAAAATTTTCCCTGATAAATATTGACCTTTAACCCTATAAATTAAAGTTGATACAAAACAAAGTTTTAACCTTGGCCATAACCACATAACCTTTAAATATCGAATCTTTAAATCTCCCTTATTTATCTTTCTCTTTAGAAACCTGTAGCAACAATACATAATGTTCTGTTCTATTCTAAGCAAAGCACAACCTACTGAAAGTATTATAATTATTGCAGAAAGCAAGCCAAGTTTTTACCCTAATTTAGTTCTCCAACGAAGAATTTCGATCTAAATGAGCGCAAAATTCTTTTCATTGAGAAGAAAATACATGTTTCCCATTTAAAGGTTAAGTTGGCTTGCTTTTTGCATACCGTTTAAAAGTTAATGAGCTAGACAAACTTAAAGTTTAAGTAGATCGTATTTTCTCTATAATGTGCAGTTGATAGTGTGCTCTTTTTATCTAAGGACTGAAATGCATTAAATGTCTATAGGAAATCGACTGTTCACGTCACCAGATAAGCTGGCCTATTTTTGACCATAGAATCGGTATTGACATACAAAGTGGCAATGCTGCCAGCCTTTTGTGTACTTTTCCCATTGACAGCAATGCGGACAAAGTTTTTGATGCCTTTTCATTTCTTCCCGCCTTTTTATATATTTGTACATACTATTATTTTAAGAAAATTGTATATAAGGTATGGGAAATTGAGTGAAAATTACAAAGGTATTGGAAACAAGACGGTATAAAATTCTCTGCATGCCTCTCTCTTAACAAACCCAGACAGCATGGCGTACCGACTAAATTCGACTTCATTGAGTCCATCGTTCGCAGATTCGGGTAGGTTGAGTCAAATGCAGGTTCGACGTCTGGAAGACGAATCAGAGTGATTCGTCTTCCAGACGTGAAAGATGAAAAATAATTACGCTTAATTAAATTTTTATTAAAACAAAGGCACATACCACATTTCTCTTCGAAATTATTGTTTGAATTATTTCAACACATTATAAGGTAGTCCTCCTTTGTTCTAAAACACGCTTTCCGCGGAATCTTATTAAATTTTTAATGAATGTCTACTATAAATTGCAAGCAATTGTTGTTGTGAAATTAAGAAAATAATATAAAACTTGTTGTAAGTAAACAGTTTCAAAAAGTTGTTCATTTTTATGCATTTCAATTTAGTTTGCATGGACGTGTTGTGTCACACACAGTGGTCGTGAATTAACGGATTAATAACACTGGAATAATTATTTTGTTGTGTCCGTGAAATAACTCTAATGTTGCATTTTGTTTGTGTTGTTTTGTTGGAGATTAAACGTCAGCGATACGTTATGCTTTTTGGAAACTTTACTTCAGGCAACCATTTTGGAAACTTTACTTACTGCAACCATTTTGGAAACTTTACTTCATGCAAACATTTTGTTCCTCGTGGCTTAAATATATAATTCGCCATTAGTCCTAGTCAGTGGATAGGGAAAGCTAGCAGAGGGTGGATGTTATTGTGGTGGCGTATGACCGGGTAAAGTTTGTGTTATTCTCACTACTCGGCCACTAGAAAAACATGCCACTTTAAACTTTTCCTACGCTATTGTGCCGAGTTACCAACTTCTGAATATGCAGCGGAGCAGCGCAAAACCAACCATTTTTAGAGATCCTCAGGTTTTAATTAAGTTTATTTAATTATTTATGGCTTGTTTATGTTAATTTTTGAATTATGCTCGTTTTAATAGAGTCCTGCAATTGTATGGCAAGATTATAGTAAGAGTGAAATATTTGATGACACGGTTGGCGCAGTGGCTGAGCGATCGACTGCTGCGCTGCGTGTCGCGGGTTCGATTCCCGCACGGAACAAATATTTGTATTGCCTACAGGTAGTTGTTCCGGGTCTGGCTGTTTGCGTATGTGAATTCAAATATTTGTAAACGCACCCACGATACAGGAGTGATTCCTAGTAGGGGGCATAGTTTAAAAAAAATCTATTTAATCAAATACATATATTCATTAACTGTGCATATAACTGAGTTTTAAAAAATTTTTTTACACTTTAAACTAATTAATTTGTGGACAACTTTTGCCAATTTTGACATTTTGAGCATGTATACATTGAACAGTCCCTGTGTTCATTTCGTGTAACTTACAAATAAGTTTCGACACTTCACTTTATTCGGCGTATTATTGAGATACCTCACAAAAAATGCCCTTGACCTTTTCCTGTAAGTAAATTATGAAAACGTCAGAGGAATTCTTGGAACTCCAATGCCTTCTATTATTGTGACTTTTTGAAGGTCACGCCTATTTCCCTCAGTAATGTAACATCGTTTTTCTTGGATAGGTCATGACATAATAAGATCAAAGCAAATGCCAACGTTGTCGACATTCTCTTTTGAAGGCTAATTCCCGTAATTAAAAACGTTCAAAATCTAGTCACAATCTCGTCTCAATGACAATCACTGTCAAAAATTTAAGGAAATTTGAGGTATTTTGACAGATTGAGACTGAGATCAGACTGTGAACATTCTTATAATTACGAGAATTGCCCATCAGGTTATTAATTTGGGTAGAATTAAGCTTTGGTTTTCAAATTAAAACTTTTTTACAAAAAAAAAAACCACCGACTTCCAAAAAAAACATATTGAAAAAACACAAATTTAAAAATAACTGATTTCGGAAGTCGGTGTCAATAAACGAAAATGCGGAACCAAAGACACCGACTTCCGAGATTAGTTATTTTTCAATTTGTAGTGTATTTTTGGAAGTCAGTTGTTTTTTTTTTTTATAAAATTTTTATTTTTCACTTTTTACTTGTACTTACCTAAATTTTTTTTAACTCCTCAACAACCACTCCCTATACGCATTGTGACAAGCATAAATTGCTTAGCAACCATATTAAAGTAATCGAATCGCAACCCGTGAAATATTTGTCATTGAGTAGTTCCGATGGCCATCTGTGGTCTTCATCATCAGCTCCTCTTTACCAAATGATGATTCCCGAGAGCAAATGCTTAGGTTACTTTAAAAAATACCCAAATCGCTATAGGTTTGCCTATAAAATTTGAGGGTTTCCCTCAATTTCCATAGAATCTTCTCATCAGATTCCAACTTGATGATAATGGGACCACCTCGAGAGTATACCCTTTCAAACGAAAAAAGAAAATTTGGAATCGGTTCAGCCGTCTTTGAATAATTGGTGAACATACATAAAAATATATATAGAGTCGAACATATAACCTCCTCCTTTTTGGAAGTCGGTTAAAAAAGAGGTGAACGGTCACACATTCACAGCTGTCCAAATATAGAACTTTTGCTGACACCCTTTAATGTCAAATATTGGTGAAAATGACAGATTTCCTGCGAAAACGCTTTTCTAGTAAAACAAACCCTTACGAACAATAATATAAAAGCTAATAATATTCGTAAACTACGAAACGATAAGGACGGTTTTTAATATCGTTTGATAACTTTTCTCTGATGAATAAATAAATAAACAAGACACATTCGTGCATGTACAGACGCCACCAGCACATCGAGCTACTACAATCTGTCAAATTTCTTTAATAGATTTTCAACTTTATCGCTGAAGAATAAGGTTCAAAGTTGATTGGGAATTTGTTTTGGGTAGCTTGATGTGCTGGCGTCTGTACATTGTCTTTTCTATATGAAGACTGACTGCCCCGTTGGTCTCGTGGTCGCAAGCGCGACTGCTGAGCGTGGGATCCTGGGTTCGAGTTCCGGGTAGGGCAAAGAAAATGCATAAAGGCAAACTTCAGTTTCAAATCGTGAATTTTATAATAAAGAGCCACCCAACATTAATATCATAATGCATACTTTACAAACCCAACACACATGCGCAAACACTCTAGAGCTGGACCAACTACCCGCCAAACAAATATTTATTAACTGCACCACGATGCAGGAATCACTTCGGACTTCATTCATTCAGATCCATTGTTAGATTACTTACTTTGATGTATCTTGTTGGGCAAAGCGATACGTTTGAAGTGTGTGCGAAGCGTAGTTGTGTATCCACAAAAGATATTAGCTTTCGGAAATTGGAATGTATGTATGTATCAAGGAGTTCTGAAACTACGCTTTGATTGTTGTTTACTAACTTCCGCCAGCGGCTTCGCCCGCGCGGTATGTCGATAAAAATTTGCCTTTCTCTATTTTCAGGGCTTTTTTTTCAGGATGGGAAGTCATCAAATGACCCCTCCCGCTCTGGGTGGAGCAGAAGGGAGTGGCAGACTCTTACTGACTAAAACCCACCCATGTTCCTTCCTTAGCCCTTTATGATCCGGGCCAGCGGTAACCCTTTCGGACAATCCCGCTGAAAGGCTTAAAGTATTCTCATACCAAATTGTATCAAAAACGGTCCAGCCGTTTCGGAGATTAGCCGGAATCTAAACAAATAAAAAAAAAATAGTATGTAAATAGTAACAGTAGCATCATCATCTGCCTCACCTTTTTCCAACTACGCGGTTGGGGTCGGCTTCCAGTCTTAATGGACGCAGCTGAATACCAGCATTTTACATGGAGCGACTACCTATCTAACCTCCACAACCCAGTTACTGGATAATACGAAACCCCTAGTTAAGACTGGTTATCAGACTTTCGGGCTTCTGACGACCCGTAACGACTGTCATAGATTAACGGCTTAACGTGCTTTCCGAGGCATGGAGGGGTTTTGGTATGTAAATATGGTCACCCATCCACGGACCAACCGCGGCAAGTGCAGCTTTACCTGATCGATCGACCCGTGGGGCTGTTATTGCTTAGCCACATGCCCCTCTTATAGTAATAGCAACTACATATTTCAGAATTTTTAAAAATTAAAAACCAACATTGTAGCTCCGAGCTGGGTGCAAATCAGCGCAGTAAATTTGTACACACACATGCTGCCGATACAAAGAGTGAAAGGAATAGAGGAAACACAAAAACAAACTTTTCTATTCGTGCGGCTCACAATAAACAGTGGCAAATGGAGTTTAAACAACAGTCATGTTTAAAAGTATGTCGTGAATACATCATGGAAGTTTCGAGCATCGATTCAAATGCTAACGGACGCTAAAGTTTTTTTTTTTTTTAATTGAGTTATCTGAAAAAAAAACAAGCTAAGAGTGTGTCGGACCACGCACAATAAGGGTTCCCAATTCTCAATTCTTTATTGCGTACCATAATGTATATCGTTGATTGGGAAATAATATATTAGTCACAATTAAGGACCCTGTCGGGCTCAGCATAAATCAAGTAGGAGAGAGGAGAAGAACACTGGTGTCTAATGTGATACATTTTATTATTAGTTATAATAATAAAATGTATCACATTAGACACCAGTTCAAATATAGTCCAAATATAGTTTTATTAATACAGAATTGAATTTAAGAATTATTATTATTGTTTTATAAATTATATACATTTATTTATTGTATTGTAAAAACCATTCATTTTTTAAATTATTCGTTAATTATATTAGTCACAATTAAGGACCCTGTCGGGCTCAGCATAAATCAAGTAGGAGAGAGGAGAAGAACACTGGTGTCTAATGTGATACATTTTATTATTAGTTATAATAATGAAATGTATCACATTAGACACCAGTTCAAATATAGTCCAAATATAGTTTTATTAATACAGAATTGAATTTAAGAATTATTATTATTGTTTTATAAATTATATACATTAATATTTATTGTATTGTAAAAACCATTCATTTTTTAAATTATTCGTTATAGTTTTATTTACTTAGTAGCTGCGCCCGCGGTTTCACCCACATACGTGTCGATCTCATGGGAATGTCGGGATAAAAAGTAGCCTATATGTTAACCTAGGGTGTCAGCTACCTCCATACAGAATTTTATCAAAATTGGTCCAGCCGTTTAAGCATGAAGATGTAACAAACATATAAACACACACACTCACAAATATCCGCCTTTATAATATTAGTGTGATTATTATTTATTACGTAATTAATATTTATTATATATCCCTAAGGCTTAGGGTTATTTACTGGACGTTTCAAATTTATTAAAAAAAAAATGTATTATGAGTATAAAGGCAGTGAGTCAATGACGAAAACGGGGTTTTTTAGATATCAATAAAATCTAAAGTATAAGAGCTATGCGATTGAAACTTTATATGTTTAATAAGTGCACTATTGACATCATATCCCGAGAATTTTGTTTATCTGGTATTTGTTTATTTGTTTACTAACAACAATATGAATCACGTGTGTTCGATATAAATAAATAATAATAATAATCCAAGTCGTGAGAGTTCAAAAAAACGACGAAGCGCTTCGAGAAATGGTAGGTACTGCCCTTGCGCTTCGCTTGACTCGTTTTGGCGGGGGCACTACCGCGCCCCCAGATAAATGATAATTTCATAATTTCTAATATTTAACTGTGTATTGATTATTTAATGTGACTGAGTGTGTACGATTATTTAAGTTAATGAGTCTGTGAAACTTGAAATAAAATAATTATTATTATTTCCTTTATTTCATTATTATAAAAGTCCATAGTACGAAATATTACAACACGACATAATATTGGCAAATGTTTAATGTTTTCGTTTAGAGACATCATGACCCAAAAGTACAAATAGGGTTGATAGACGTCTGAAAAGGTTTAGTTTACCTGAAACATTTTAAAGTTAGAGTTAGTTTAATTGGCCGACCGGTCACACGACAGTTTAACTAAATTGTAGATGTAAAAAACAAACTAGCTAGTTTTGATGAGTGTCGATGTCGAGCACTGACTACCCTAAAACTTTAAAAACCTACCAAGTGCGAGTCGGATTCACACATGAAGGGTTCCGTACCAATCGTAATCTTATTTTTCTAATCAACTTAGTATAGTAATGAATCTTATAAACTCAGTATAACATACAACACCTATATTGGGTGGTCAGCGGGATTGTCCGAAAGGGTTACCGCTGGCCCGGAACATAAAGGGCGAAGGAAGGAACACGGGTGGGTTTTAGTCAGTAAGAGTCTGACACTCCCTTCCGCTCCACCCAGAGCGGGAGGAGTCATTTGATGATTTCCCATTCTGAAAAAAAAAAAAAAGGGTTCCGTACCACCGTAATTATTTTTTTAATGTCGTTATAGCGGCAATAGTAATACAGAGTCTGTGAAAATTTCAATTTTCTACTGTAGCGGTATCTACAACGCCACATACAAACAACGCGTCATACTGACGTCACGCAAATCCTGCATCGCGCAAGCAGAGTTTACCGCGGAACTAGCATAGATACAACGGCCCGACATGAATCAACGGGCAGTTGCCCGCCAGACACAACACCCGTCTGGTCGGAGGATCCTCCCTTTTCTATGAAGGTTGAGTGAACTTTACACTCTGTTCCTCATACCTCTATACTGGTGACCCCGACGTGATACGTCAGCGCAGCCTTCGTGCAAATACTTCAGCGTGACGTCATCATCATCACTCCCGCAAGCTTTAGTGGCGAGTCACCCAGCCAGCCAGCATCCACGGCTTCAACGGGTATCCTGACCACCAGCATGCAGCGACCGCGCATACCTGGTCATCACCCTCAGCCTCATCAGCAACCTCGGCACAGCACACTGCACTTTCGGCCGGTCAACAAGAAGAGCTCAATTCCTCTCCTGGTCGACGCAGCAGCCCATCTCAACCCGGCGCTGTACCACATCCGACGCACTGGAGCATAACGCAGCGCCACCCCGACTCACTGGGGACATCTTCGCAGACAGTTCCGACTCACCGTGAACTATGCGGCAACCGGTTCCGACTCACTGGAACCTCAGCTGGCCTGGCAAGCATCGCAAGATACAAGACTCAGCCCACTATCGACCTCCGGTCTCCGGGGGGAGTGATGTAGCGGTATCTACAACGCCACATACAAACAACGCGTCATACTGACGTCACGCAAATCCTGCATCGCGCAAGCAGAGTTTACCGCGGAACTAGCATATCTATGCTAGTTCTACTTAGATAATAAGTACACGGGTCAAATAAAATTAACTAGCGAAACTCCACAGACGTGATGTTGTCATATCTAAACATGATAAAACGAAAAAAATAATTATTTGATGTTTTTTTTTGGGGTCAACATCCGTAACTGTAGCGGTATCTACAACGCCACATGCAAACAACACGTCATACTGACGTCACGCAAATCCTGCATCGCGCAAGCAGAGTTTACCGCGCAACTAGCATAGATACAACGGCCCGACATGAATCAACGGGCAGTTGCCCGCCAGACACAACACCCGTCTGGTCGGAGGATCCTCCCTTTTCTATGGAGGTTGAGTGAACTTTACACCCTGTTCCTCATTACCTCTATACTACCTATTATAATTTTTAATTAATTATAATTTTATATTTAATTACCAAATAGAATCAATATATTTACCCCCTTTTACTAATAAACGTATTAAATCAGATGAATAGTTACGCACCGATTTCTCTCTTTCAGTCGTCAGTAATATGACTTGATGTAAGCTGCAGCCGCTTGTGGGTAACCAATCAAATAGCATGCTTACATACAAGGTCGATTTGGAAACTGAGAGACAGCTGCTCCTAAATACAAACATGTTTACTCAGAAAAGGCAATCGCTACACTAGCGTACTGTGAGAGCTTTACGAGCTCTCAGCACCGGGACAAGTAAATAAAACCCCAATTTCTCATATAACTACAATAATTATTTCTAGAAGATGGTTAGTGTTAACATTTTTATCCTTGTCACTTGGTTTGTAAACCAAATCATATCCTACCCGTTGTTTTTTCTATTCTTTTATAAATCAATGTTTTGTCTCGTACTTTTACCATTTAATTTTCAAAGTATTCATAAAGGTTGTATTTAAGCACCAAATAGGCTATAATACCTACGGTACAAATCTTTATAGCAGATATAAACTTTTCCCTTTACATCCACAACGCCGTGGTTCTCTTTGTATACATTTTTTCCCCATAACTTAGAGGTACCTTGCCAAAATATCACCCTTTAAACCATCCCGTCCTCTCACCCCTACGGTTGTCACCTACATCCGAAACTCGTATATAAGAGTTACACTGCAATCTGCAGTGCGGAGCGAGTCGGGGGATGCCTGGCTAATTATCTGTCACGGCTGATTTCAGAGTGATGTGCCTATCATTGCGGGTGTAAACTCTGTTACTTCCATTTTGTGAACCATCAAGTTCACGAAATTGGAGTGGTATGGTAGTACACACGTGATTGTATCTGAAATATTAAAAAAAAAAGTTTCTGTCTTTGCTTTTGTCAGTTTCCTGTTTGGGAAATATTTAAGGATTTTATGTAGATTGCAATTATTGTTTCAACTAGCTTCTGCCTGCGACTTTGTCCGCGTCAAATTTCTTGCTCCGCCGACCCACTTCATTTTCGCTTGGCGTTCTTTGTCATTTTTCCTTTTTGTTTAACACCTTAGAGTTGTAGTGTGATGTTAAATAGCATATAACTTTCCTCAAGAATAGGGCTATCAAATACAAAAACAACAAACAAACTCTTTAGCTTTATTATTGACACCTATAGATAGATAGATAAGCCTTAAAATAACATTTAAAAATAAAAATGGAGTAACTAAAACAGCACACTGCAAAGTCTCGTTTATTCACCCAGCAAATTATGCATCACTTTTTTTTTTAGATACAGACGCCAGTACATCAAGCTACCCGAATCTGTCAAATTTTCCCAATCAACTTTGAACCATATGCTTTAGTGATAAAGATGAAAATCTATTAAAGAAATTTGACAGATTGTAGTAGCTTGATGTGCTGGCGTCTGTACAAAAATGGATCGTTTTTTTTTTATTTCTTGTATTGGATAGGCTCGCATTTGACCATTGTTTTACGACAGGTAAGTTATTATGCGGTCAAAAATGGTACACGCATGTCTAGATATAGAACATCAAGTCATGTGATTATCTGAAAAATGACCTGAGATTTTAAGTTTGTTTAAATTCCCTAGCTATACAAATAGATTTTTGGAATTAGTGCACACACATGAGTATATTTATCTCCATCATACAGAGTGCTAGTAAGGGAGATGGAATGGAAATGGGTTTCTGTGGTTTGCCAGGTCCTGACGCGCTTGAGGTTTTGTATCTGTGACGTCACTATGCTGTTTCATGTTGCTTCTGTTTGTCAGTTAATCACTATATGTGATGTGTGGGATTTTGGATAGTCTAACACTCTAGGATCTTCCTTATCATGTTGCACTTGAAACTAAATTGGTTATAATATAAATAAAAATATTTAGTGCAGGCGACATGTTCCTTAAGAAAACACATTTTTATAAAAATGGCATACCCAAACACAAACATTTACTCACGCCTTTCGTCTCTTGCACACCAAAAAAAAAAAAACTACGCAGCTATTTCTAACCACCAAGGTTCTCAATTATGCTGTTTCTATAAGTATTAAGACAATAAAGAAAACTCTGTATTGGTTTAACTCATTATTGTGCTGATACAAGTATTTTAAGAATATTGACGGAATCAAAAGGAGGTGAACATGACGTTACCTACATATTTTGTTTAGTTATTATCACGGGAGGTAGGTAGGTACTTTTCTTTGTTTATTACCTTTTTGACTAGAACAGTTCGTATAACATATAGCTGGCTATGAACGTAACCTTCTGTCATGTTGACGAACGCGAGATTCTACATACGAGTACATAAGTGTCAAAATTCATTTTGTATTTTATCCGTCTTCTGTCTACTTTGGAATACAGGCTCGGAACGATAGCTCAGTTTTATTATTTTAATCCTAACATCACACACATAAGAAAAATTAAAATAAAATTATCTGGAAAAGAACCGGAGTTACGGACATAGCTTGCAGAGTAAGCAAACTGAAGTGGCAGTGGGCTGGCCATGTTTGGCAAAGGACTGATGGTCGGTGGAGCAGACGAGTCCTGGAGTGGAGGCCGCGTATCGGCAAGCGTAGTGTGGGACGCCACCCAGCTAGATGGACGGACAACCTAAAGAAGGTAGCTGGGATCGACTGGATGCGGAAAGCGGAGTACAGGGTGTTGTGGCGCAGCCTGGGAGAGACCTATGTCCACCAGTGAGCTGCAATAGGCTGAGTTGATTGATGGTGTACAGACGCCAGCACATCAACCTACCCGAAACTGTCAAATTTTCCCAATCAACTTTGAACCTTATACTTTAGCGAAAAAGTTGAAAATCTATTAAATAAATTTGACAGATTGTAGTAGCTTGATGTGCTGGCGTCTGTACATAATAAAGAGTATTCTATTCTATTGATTGAAGCACATAAGTTTTCTCCAGGCTGTACAAATATCTTTTGGTGCGTGGCCAAAATTGGAACTAACGCCACCATCTTATTTTTTCAATATATTTCACAAAACCTCTGCCATTGTCACTCTAACCTAAAAAGATCCTTGTAGCACTCTATGGAATTACTTTTATCTACATTTCGACTCGTTCCATAATTGACTCGCACATTCATATCACAGAAAACAACTCCAAAATATTTGCACAGTGAGCAGACAACCACAGTTTCCAAAATGCAATCACGGTGTATCACAAAGGGTACCGCTAAACTTGTAATAGGTAAGTGGTCCTGCTGTAAGTACGTTTAATTATTCCCATTGTGCATTTAATACTGTCAACGTATCGGTGTTTTGGTACAAATGATTCACTTAACCTCATAAACAATATTAGAATATTATGTTGTGTTTGTGTTTAGGGTTAGATTTGCATACTATAGTATGATTAATTTATGCTTTTATAAACAACTGATTTTATTTATTGATAACCGACTAAAATTTTCTACGCCAGAAGAGGAATCGTGTGCTGAATTCATGGTTTGCGCGGCAATTTTCCTGACACCTTGTATGTTTAATTCACCAAAGAGATAGTACGCGCACAAATGTGTCGTCGTGCATACAAACTAATTCCATGATATTCACATACACTATAATAATGGGTAACATACATTAGCACAGATTTTAACATTAAACTTTTAGCACCAGACATTCCGTGACATCCAACACAATTCAAATCTATTTCCAATCTTAGTTTATTCTATTCCCAACGACCAAATTTAGATAACTTGAAACTCGATGATTACCGTAGTGACCGCGAAAATTACATGGTAGACTATGTGACTGCTTAAATCCAACTGACGGGTGATAAATTTATCAGTGGGTCGATGATCCAATCAAGGGGGATCAGTTGTTGACATGGGGCCGACGATGAGGCCTTATACACCCTGAGTTATTGCATGGGGCCGTGGTTCCTCTCTGCGCTATTATTAAAACGGAAGGTTCATTTATCTCTGAGACTTGTGGCTGCAACGGGTTTATAACGGTAAGGTATATGTCGACGCAAGAATAACTTAAACTTTAAAAATATTAACTTTAAGTCCAAACTTAATAGTTAAATATGACTGGATAGGTTTAAATTAGATTTGATTGTTGTAGTCAGTTTGCTACTTTTCAATGTAAAAAGTCGTGTTATGATTTGCGGTTACTATAGTAGCAAAACCATAACTGAGGGTTTATTCAAACTTAGGTTTAAAAAACAAGTTATCTTTTGCTAAATGAATTTCTTGATTAATAAGCGATATGTGTTAGTTTAATATTGATTTTTGTTTATAATTTTTGTGTAACGGAAACAGTTGATTAAACTACAAGGTCAAGCGCAACAACATAAAGAAATGTTAAAATTTTTAAGCAATAAATAATTAATTCAATGTTAAAATCGAGTGCTAAGAATAGTAAAACAAGTTAACAAATCATAGTTTGCTACTTTAATCAACGTTACCAACAATTTGTATAATAATAGGTGTAATGACTTCGCAACGACGATGCCATCTTTGGTATTTAAAAAATGCCAGGCCGCTGTGAGGGCACATTATCAAAGAGAATTTTGTGAAGTCAAGTGGTGTTTTATTAGAATGTCTTGTGAGTACGATTCAATTATTAATTTAGATTTTAAGGTTTACTTAATTGTGTGTTAAAAATAAAAACGTGAGTAGATAAATTAGGTGTGTTTATTTTTGCAATGAGTGAGCCTAGCGGTGGAGATGGTGACGTCAGCTGAGCGGTTTCTAAAAATCCGAAATGAAATCAGCATCCACGCGAATGATGCCGCGGGCAGAAGCTAGTTTTCAGAATATAATAATGAAGACTTGTATTTTTAATAGGTATGTTTATAAAATATGTAACAAAGAATACTTAGGAAAAAGTCTGTTGAAAAATAAAATGGCAGAGCAAAAAACTCTTTAGAACCTTAATACCCTACGTCAGTGAAGTAAGCTTTTTCTCATCTTAAATTGGAAAGAAATAGGAATATAAATCCTGAAATAAACTATATTTTATTTCATTATCATTCATGGAAGGAGTTGTAATTATTATAGGTATAAGTAGAATACACCCAATCCTTTATACGAGTATGTGGGTAGTTGAGGAAAATTTTTGTGGTTTCATCTGTGGCGGATTAACTATGGAAACACATATTGTTAGGTATAGGTTATCGCCCACTATTTCTTTGTAATACCGCGTACCGAAGTTATTTGAATCTTACAAGATCAAAGGAACAAACAATATTATATTAGGTACAATTTATTCACGTTAGAATATTCGACATATCCATGTTAGAATATTCTTTTTATTTTATTTTACTCTGTTTGGGAAATTTACAACTAAGGCTATTTTTCAGATTCCGCTGAAAAATAATACGCACTACGCTTAATATTGTATACTCTAGAAGTATGTTGTAGAGATACTTTTTTCTAATTTTTACCAACTTTAAGGCTTCTCCAAACAGGCGCGACACGCGATAAAATCGCGCGCGACACAAGGGCACCGCATGTCGCGCAACGGGCGATGCCTTTGTGTCGCGCGCGATTATATTGCGTGTCGCGCCTGTTTGTAGGAGCCTTTATTTGTTAATGACAATAAACAATGTTCTATTTTTTAAATAATATTTAAAAAATAGAACATTAATTGAACTAAAAATAATAATAATATTATTATTTTTAGTTCAATTAATCACGAGTAGCCAATTAAAATACATATAGGAAGGACCGAAAGGTTGGTTGTACCCATTGCTAATCACAGTACTTTTGTTCAGTAGATTTACAAAGTTAATCGGCACCGGTCACAGTAAATGGGTGGTCATTCTTTACTCGTCGAGACTTTTCCGTGTCTCGAATCGGATGGCACGTTAAACTTTCCACCCCGATATTTGTACGACAGATGTTAAGATCCCGAAAATCAGCTGTCATGTAATGGAGTCTCATGTAACTCTAACACCATTTGTCCACCCGTCACCGTCAACGGGACGTCAACGAGAAACGAGATTATGCGAACCGAGCGTGACGTCCCGGTGACGGCGTGCGGTGTACACGCGGCCATAGCAAATCTATGTATCGCTACTTCAGCGCCGTCATCTCGTTCTCGATGACGTCCCGTTGACGTCGCAGTTGACAAACGGCCAAAAACTATTTGAAGACCCTAGAATTATACGTAACTTAACATCAACATATCATTACACCTGTATTACTCGCTAAGCAGAGCTGTGTAAACCCAAATTTCGCCAGTTATGTTTAAATCCCATATAATAGGGAGAATTATATATAGTTAACTAATTTAGAATCAAAGTAAAATTATATAACCGATATTTGAATTTATTTTCATAAGAAAGTACTTCACAATTAATTCAGCGTTATTTCCACTGAACATAACATAAGATAATTTACCCGAGTAACGTTCACGCATGAATGATTTCTTGTCGAAGCCATATTTGGCTAAGATAATCTCTCCCTTCGTGTAACCTTTTCATTAGTAAGCCCTCCACATATTGTAACGGTATCAAATGTATTATCAGCGTCAACTAGAGGTCTGATACCAATCAAATCGATATTTATTAAACCCGCACAGACCCTTTCCCGCTTATAACCAGTAATTACAGGGTGCGTCGTTAATTTTCTAAGACTTCCGTGATATGGGTTACGTATTTATTTAAAAGAAAGACATTTTTCTGACCTAAATAAAATACTGCTTCAATTGAATTAAAAACCCTCTGTTGTTTTTTTATTTACTTATACTATCATAATACCTATACATTTTTTTAAAGTAGTAAAATTATAAAAAATAGTGCTCTGCCGGTATCAGGAGCAGGGTCCAAGCTACCGGTGGTTAGGGCTCCAGAGACAGAAATCTCCTCAAGATGCGAACCGTATACTGCCTTCTGAATCAGGCCTTTGATCCAACTGCTAAACGAAAACCTCGAGTTATGTTGAACAAGGGTCTCGGCCATCTGGATATTAGCCGTTATGACAATCGGCACAATGACAGTCGAGTTCTCATTCCGCATGTCAACAAACTCGTGAGCTAAGTCGAGATATTTGATTTGTTTCTCTTTCTCAGGATTCTCGAGGTTCTCGTCATGTGGAATGGTAGCATCGACAATCATTGTGCGGTGCGCTTATCGATCTATCACCACTACCGCAGAACTGAACTGAATTCAATCTGCAAATGAAAATAAAAAAATGGTAATAAAAACTGTATCAAAAACCCGTTGCAGTTTAGGAGAACAATGCGCTCTCACAGACAGACACGAATTGTACGTATAGATGTATAGATTTACCCCATTTAAGTAAATAACTCTTCATGGATTATGCACAGTATTCCTCAGTGGGTTACTTTCCATTTACTGTTGGATCCAGTAAATGTATTTTGGCGAATTTCCTCCGTAGCTAAACAAACTTTGGACGTTCCAAACATTGTTGTTTCGTCTCTAAGGACCGCACTTTTTTGGTACAATAAAAGCTAAAACTTGTAAATAATGGGATTACTCTTCTCTTTTAATAATAATAGTAACACGAATTTGAGAGGTTTACGTGTGAGGTTTTTTTTTATTTTTTATTATTTTTTTTTTTGTTTGCGTGGGGAGTTAAATGATACCCACGTAAAGTGTCAACATTTTCTGGAAATATTACTTCTTGCCATCTGTACTAGGTGGCAGTGACATCCACGCCCAAACTATAACCATGAATTCACATGATTCTAGACCCCCATTTAGCGTAGACATTTATATTCGGTTATCAAAAAATAATAAGCTGTTTCATAGAAAAGTCCGAGAAGACCACGCATGTAGGGTGGTCAAATTTATGGAACAGCATTTTTTTTTTGACTAACCGACGAAAAATTTCGACGCAGAATCATATAGGTAGCTGGGTCAGCGGGATTGTCCGAAAGGGTTACCGCTGGCCCGGAACATAAAGGGCTAAGGAAGGAACACGAGTGGGTTTTAGTCAGTAAGAATTTGACACTCCCTTCCGCTCCACCCAGAGCGGGAGGGGTCATTTGATGATTTCCCATCCAGTAAAAAAAAAGTGTACATAAAAATATATGAGATAAAAAAATAAAAAGATGAAAGAGAAAAGGTAGGTCTATGGTCACAAGGTTTCTTTAGTTTCCCATGGGACTAGCACAGTACTCTCCTGGATCAGCTTGGTGAGGCGATGACCGTAGCGGTGTGACGCGGTGTGACGCCCACGCTGCTGACGCCAGATGAGGTGCCGGTCGGCGGATGTTCTCGCCAGACCAGTTGAGCTCGACGCAGCCACGCGGGTTAAAGAAGTACCCGGCGCAGAGCTCGATGGTAAGGGGTTTGCCGGAAGGTAGTAGCCCGTCGATCCGTGTTCGGATGCCACCGATAGTTCCGGATGAAGATGGTGAGCCGGTACTTTGGACCCTGGACATAACGTCCATCGTGTCACAAGATGGCCTGTAGTCATCTCCTCTGATTGTGACACCAAAACATAAGCAAAGCGAAATGTACCTACTGGTGCGCTAATGAAGGTGGTGTGAGGTTGTCACAATCAGTACCTACGGAGTTTACAAAATGGAAGTGACGAGCACGACATGACTTGCACATTCTCAAGGTATGGAAAATACATGACATATTAAAATGCTCAGAACGCAAATAGGTTGCATGAGAATTAATATGCGGAAGGTATAGTAAGCTAAAACAATATGAAAGAGGTTATGAGCAAATAGGCACACGCCTAGGGTAACCTAGATATGTAAGTACACAAAATATACACAACACTTAACCAATATGGGTTTTTTTTTACAGGATGGGAAATCATCAGTGTCAGACTCTTACTGACTAAAACACACCCGTCCTTCCTTAGCCCTTTATGTTCCGGGCTAGCGGTAACCCTTTCGGACAATCCCGCTGACCACCCAATATGGGTGTTGTATGTTATACTGAGTGTATAAGATTCATTACTATACTAAGTCTATTAGAAAAATAAGATTAACCGTTGCCATCAGAGACCACCGTGGCTGTCATGAATGTCTCACGCACAAGTCGCGCCGCTAAGAATGAGCGACGCGAGCGTGAGCCTCCGTAGCTAGCATGTGACGGTGTGGCAAGCCGGCGCGCACAGATTGACGGCCGGGCTTGCCAAGTCTTATTTATACTGTGCCAAGGCGATGACAAGGGAGAAGGAACGCCAACAAGACGAGTTCTCCTGAGGTGACCCAAGGTCACGCGCATTGCGTTGAATAAAGACCATCCTTTTCTCGAAACAGTTCAGGCCATTTTCGACCCCTATAAGTTTGTTGCGAATAAAACTAGAAGCCTGAATTTTCAATAACTAAGCAGGCATTGAAAACACAATGTATCTACAAGTAACAAGTCATATTATATTAAATTAGATTGTTTAGTGCGATTGCCAAGTCAATCTATTTATTAAAAACATAAAAGATTTTAAATATTGATATGGTCACTATAAGATATTGTTAGGTTAGCTAATTACGTAATAACTTAAGATAGAAGGTCCCCTAAGTAGGGACTGAATAAATTAACCGACTTGGTATTACATGGATCTCACAACTTTTTATTGTAGAAGAACTGAGTTGCGAGACTGTTTTTTGAAGTGAAAACTTCTTTAGCGGCGCTGTGTATGTACTTTTTTGGAATGGGTAAAAACTTCTAAATTCGCGTCAGGTCACGTGACCCTGATCGAAAATTCGTAAGACGTAAAACGTCAGACGTCTCGCCCACAGCCTCGATTCTAACTGTCAAATCAAAAAGCTCTAAATATTCGGGCGTAGACTGACAAAAATAATAAACTGTACTTAATTTTTTAAATATTTCTATTCTTTTACTACACAATTGAAGCTACATTTATTAGAAGAAGCTAAGAAAAGTGATAATTTGAAGAAAGCTCGACAGGCGAAACAAATACGAAAGTTTAAAACAATATTCCGTGATACAGATTTTATCCATATTTACAGGCTTTCTGAGGATTTAATTAATATATTGGAAGATGACTTAACTCCATATATGCGTCCGCGACTTCGTTCCAGTGGTTTAACCAAGAGGCTAAAGGTTTGTTTACGTCTAGGTTTCTTGAGATATGATGGGTATACCTCACCACACACCAACAAAAGCCTATTGAATTCCTGATGTTTCAGATATTATGCACACTATCATTTTTGGCTAATGGAAGTTACCAAAAAATCATTGGGAAGAATGTAGACACATACCTACATATCTCAGTCTTCTGCCTCTAGGGCAATCCACGAAGTTATTATTTACAATACAATGATAACTTAAACACAAGTCAAGATTGCACTTAATTCTAGCTTCATTCATTGATTTCAGGTGACTCATGATATCCTCAAAGGCCTTATTTAATGACTCCCTTTAGTAATTCAGAAACTGAGACTCCAGAGCCATTACAACAATTTGCACAGCAGTGCAAGAAACAGTGTAGAGGACTATTGGAATCCTGAAAGGACGGTTCAGATGTTTATTAGTACATAGGGTATTGTACTATGATCCTATAAAAGTGGGAGAAATTGTGATGGCTTCCTGTGTTTTAAACGACATATGTAATAGAGCCGGGCTACCAGCTCCTATGATGATGAGACCAATGTGACTTAGATGAAGAATCTAGGTTACTTGGAATCCTGACACATCAGGCTCCAACACATGATGACTTAGAGAGTAGGCTGATAAGTAGGCGAGATTTAGTTAATCAATTATGGCGAGCATGTTGTATCTACAATTTATGCGTTCCTTTACAGATGTGGTTAACGTGTTTAGATAGAATATACTCACCATTATTGATTAGATACAATAAATAGGTATTTAAATTATTAATAAAAATATTATTATAATCAACAATTGTCATAACATTTAAGGTGTGTATTTAAAGTGTGGTGTGTAAGGTGTATATGATTAGTATAATATCAATAGCCTATAATAATATGTGCCTATTTATACCTTAGTCCCTATTTGTACTATATTTTTAAATGGGTAAGAGTGTATACAGGGGTATGAGAAATTAAACAGATAACTGCATTATTTTCTTTTTTATTTACTATTAAAAACAATCAATCAAATCAAAAATCATTTATTCAAAATGACTTTTGATATTCAGTTAGAAAAACTTGATTCTATACAATAGTAGGTATGCAAAGTAATTAACATTACAAGAAACAGGACATTTAATTAAATAATTTAGTATATACAATGAAAACTACCCAAGCAAAACAAAATTAAATAAGTACCTAAATAAAAGCCTGCAGGCATAAAGAGCATGCCCGCTAACAAACATTGACATTTACTACAAAAAAACAGTTCTTATACTTAAACTTCTTAACATCCATCTTAAATAAACTTAAAATTATCTAAACATAGTAGTAGATCCATGTTTCGGAGATTCAACTTCCTCGACTGATGGATGCTCATAAATCCTGCAGTGCCTGGGTCTGCCTTGACTATGACTCACTTATTTCCTTAAAAGTCGAACATCCTCTGCTGGTTGTCAATAAGAAGTCTCTCATTTTCCAAACACCTCTCTTTAATGGCGACAAAACATTCAGTCAGGCTCGCCATTTGGATTGCCTTTGAGAAGGTGGTGAGTGCTGGATCAGACGGCGGTGTGCCGTTCGATGCCTACGAGATGCTATGAACATAAAAATGCAACAAATTACTATACAGAGGTAAAACAAATATGTAAGTATCATCAACATCACATCACTCTCCCTCTAAAGGAATAGATATTACAATGTAGTATACATATTAGATGTAGTCTATATCTTGATTCTATTAGATGTAGTCTATATCTTGATCTTGATTGAATAAGGGCTGCTGTTGAAAAAACCTACAGAAAATCCCAACAAATTGGCCCAACCCGGGAATCAAAAGTGAGACCACTACTATGTAGTGCTTTTTACACTAAACCAATAATTAACCAAATTATAATTAAGTTAACCTTACATGAAGATGCAATTGGGGCATTACTCCTATGATGACGCATTGCAAGACTGCAAGTGGTGATCTAGCCTCAAACTGTAATACAAAAAAAAGTTATCTAAATATCCATTATAAAGTTAAAACATATTATTGTAAGACTTTTATTTAAAACTTCACCTTTTGTTCTGTATTAGGCTGGTTTTCCATTGGCACATTGTCCCTATACAAAGATGGGCCTGGTTGTATGTCCGTTCGCCCTGCAAATATAACATTACATTATTATATTTTATTAGAATTAACTTACTGGTATTGAAGGTGTGGACTGTTCGGTCTGGAGCATGCCTCTAGTAGATTGTTCTACAGGCAGTAATTGGTCAGTAGGTCGTCTTAGGGGTTGCTTAGGACTCTACAAAATTAAATATGAAAATTATAATTTCCAAGTACCTATACAGTTTTCATATTATGTAATGAAAGTATAGCACTTCTTGGCATGCTAAAACACACAATGTTACGTTACAACAATAAAGTTATACGTACATATTATAGTAAAACAATAGCTAATCATGTAATTTACTTAAATTTTATTAATATCTCGTGTATCATACAATACTCGTGGATGAGACAATAGTAATAATAGCCATATACTATACTATCAGTGAAAAAATCATAATACTCACATTTCATTAGGTAGTTGTATTTATCCTCTTAGTCACAGAACTACCTATGTTAAAAGCACTCGCTGATACAAATAATCAAGCACCCAAAAGTTTAAAAACTACAAATTCAAGTGATTTTGTTAGCGTCGCGTCATCGGTTGTTATTGTTATGTCATGTTGACTTTTAATTCATCGTCGCGTCGCGTTGCACGAATAGAGCAAAGGAATCGTCATTCAGCCTTAAAATGTAATAAGAAATATGAAATAAGCTCTTTTAAATATGATATTGGTTATAGTTTAACTGTATTCCTTATAATACTTAAAGATAGACCTTTAATATATATTTTAAACCTATAAAACTCTCAGTTTTCTTTATTCTCAATTCTCAGTACCATGTGATTAGCGATGATGGTTCTGGTAATGATGATGATGAAAAAGTCGTTGAAATTATGGATGGAAGTTGATTTTCCTAAGAGATAAACTTTTTAATGTAAAATAATTGTAATAGTTCTGAAGTGTTAAATTTTTAATGTAATATAAATTGTCATGTTTGTGTACGATAGCGCAATAAATGAATATTGTATTCCACCACATAAATAATAGTACTTTTATACTGATAATGAAAGCAATTCGTACAAAATTATTCTCTAACCATTCCAAAATATTAAAAATGCACAACGTTAATATTCAAGTTTTCACTTCTGCCGGCACTCCCGGAGTGCAACCCGTCGTTTTTTTATTACAGGTTATGTTATTGATGGCATTAAAGATACCTTACGACCCTATCACCCATTACCACCCTAAATACAGCTTCATAAAGGGCTTTCAAGGTCTATGGCATACCTATTTGTCCACCATCTTTTTGAAGTGAAAACTTCTTTAGGCGTGTTGGGGATTTTTTGAGATAGGAAAAAACCATTGAACTCGCGCCACTGTTACCGTAAGCGACACCGCGCGTGTTTTGTTTATAAGACGATTTAAAAAATACCCGCTACGAATGTGTTCGGCTGTCCTCGGGATGTACCTACTTGGTTTTAATGTATATCCGATATGTCAGTGAGTGATGGCAAAGTATTCTGTTTGTGTTTTGTTTTCACTTCTGTCGGCACTCACGGAATGCCACTGATTTTTTTTTCATGATGTTGGCCGCGCATGAAACCTGTTTAAATCGATAGCTGATCGATGAATCGATGGTTTCATGGGTGGGCGCCATTTTGAAAAAAAAAAACAAAATGGTGGTTAGGTAGGTATGCCAAGGCTCCTTATAAAATCTTCAATCTCCTTTGACGTCTATATAATATTATGTATAGATAATTTTATTCATGTAGTAATTCAGTTCAAAAACGTACCTTGCAAACATATTTACGAGCTCTTTGAGAAAACATGATTTATTTATACTGACCTTATCACAGAGGTTTTTTCTCAGAACCACGAATTACATTTTACAGGTTGCCCAACCAATCGAGCGCCGAGTGAAACACCCACCTCAAACCTGTACCTACCCCAATTGCGTAACACACTTTCTCTCATAATGTAAAGGATTGCTTCATATGTTTGAAAAATTCGTCTGGTTGACACCGTAAATAACGCAATGAATGTCGTTGTATTTTCAAAATGAAGGGCATAGCAATTTTTAAAGAATTGCCCCGCTCTGTATACATTCTGTTTAGACCGCGTTTTATTTTGTTTTTTTTTTTCGCTTTCTGCACCCTCTTAGATTTACCAACATTTGTTTGTGATAATTCCTGGAACAGCAGTGCCATTCTGTAACTATCTCACCGTGAAAACTTAGGTGAAGTGAGCGTGGAGTGAGCTGTCAATAGTGTCAATTCCTAGCAAAAACAAACTCACTTCACCTAAGATTTCACGGTGAGATTTTTACAGAATCGATCGGCTGAAGCGGCACTGAGCTGGTCATGATTGGCGAAGGATCGATGGTCGGTGGAGCAGACGAATCCTAGTGTAGAGAGACCACGTATCTGCAAGCTAGATGGACCAATGACCTTAAGGTGGCTGGATCAAACTGGATGCGGAAGGCGGTGGACATATCCTCCGCTTTCCGCAGTCAGGCAGTGGCCTGCGAGAGGCCTATGTCCAGCAGTGGACTGCGACAGGCTGAGTTGATTGATTGATTGAATTCCTGGAATATCAACGTTTTCCATTTTCATAGATAAATGATAAATGATTTATTTTTGTACAAACACTTTTACACGTCAATCATATATTTTTTAAACTAGATCAGGTCGGCGTTTCCTAACTGACTACTCTGAGAAGAAAGGCCGAAACAAACTCAGAGGTCATAGTCTCTTTTAAAGTCCAGACATAATCTTGGTCAGGTTATATGTAGACCATGTAGGTCGATTTCTGAGATGGTCTTTTGAGGAAAGAACCACACAGATTGAGAGGACCTGTCCAGTCAGTGTACGCATTTATCAGAAATCGTGCAGCTCAACTCAAAACTTAAGGATGCCACCTGTGTCTGAGAAGACATCAGGGAAATGTATAACAGAACGAGATAGACAGGTAGCACAATAACTATGTATAAGGTAAACCAATAGTTCAATACCAAATACAATATAGTGTTTTCAAGCACAATTACGCTAGGCATGACTATCAATCGTCAGCGCAAGCAATTAATTACAAACTCTAATCACCGCAATCATAATTACACACCTTAATAATTTCCTCTCCAAATAATAATTCTGAATTATTGTGATCCACGTTTGCCAACTGATTTGTTGTTGTTATAAATATCCATCTACGTACGCTGAGCTGACCACACACAAAGCTATATTTTATGATTGATGGCACCATTAACTGTGTGGCTTGCTGTATTTAGGCACAAAATGCTAGCAATAAATTTCAATTTTTTATACTACGAATTTATTATGAGGGAACAAAAATTCTCGACTATTTAGATAGCCGCACGCAGTGTAAAACGTCAGAGTGACGTCAAATAAAAGGAAGGGGGAAATAAAACGAAGTCAATTCTGAAATAAGTGGAACACATCTTTCAGGCCCGAGGGATCTATCGGCGTATCGACAGGGGACTTGGCGGCGGATCCCGTTCAGTCAAGTTTATTGGCAGAATTTCAATGCTTTGTCGTCTGCGATGTAATGGCAATTTATAACTGAACGATACGCGCGATTTGGTACGAATTTTCTAAAGGGAAAGGATGAGATCAACATTTCAATAGCTATCTAATCAACATTACCTGTAAGGCTCGGGAAATTGATTGTTTAATGTGGAGATAATAGTTTCACACACGACTAGTCTTACAAGGCTTTTATTTATAAGTGTTTTTCACGAAATAACAAAGAAAACACTGTCAGAGTTCATCAGATCATTAGGCTGATGCGGTTATGTTCAAAAAGACTCTTATTTCAATGAAAGGTTTTCATAAAATTTAAATGTAAATACGGTTCTCTTTCACTGAACAAACGTCCAAGCTCCCTTTGTTTGAAATGTTTCGTTATACCTGCATTAACACAATACTTGTACACAAGAGTTTTCTTAGTTTATAAAAACAGTCTACTCATTTAGCTAGCCAATTTAAAATAATCCTGTATATTATATATCTCCATCTACAATTCTACATAGTTCTGTACACGAATTCGGTGTTCATAAACGAAGTACCTAATAACTTTATTATGTAGATGGCAAGATGCAAAAAATTTCGGCGTATGGGCTCGATCTTTAACTGCCTCGGAGCCAAAGTGAGGTCAATTTATAAATGAGTGGGGGACATCAGTCACGCGGGACGTGGTCGCGGGGCACGAACGCTTGATATATTGCCTCAGTTTCACCTCCTTGACGTTTTTTTGAAAACGCTATTCCCAGTAATGGATAGTCGCGGATTCCAAGTAATTTGATGGAAGGCATCGAAGCCCAAAAAGTTCACCAATGATTGGCTTTTAATGGTTTTCAATTTAACTTTTCGGATGCGATGCGAAGTTTGATAACTCAATTTTAAATAAGTATCGTATCGACCGCTTGGAAACTTAAAGCAGCTTATAGGTTTGGGCTAGTTATTAAATTAATAACACAGCCACCAACTTTCCTAAAGTCAATTTCATAAAAGCCTTTTCTTCAAATAACACCCACAAATTTCATATATCCTACATTCCACTCCAACACATAAAAAAATAACCCTACTATACACACACAGAAACATGGAAGTAAAAGACCCAAAAGGCCCGTATTACTGGCATCGGCACTTTGGGAACAGCCATCGCACCTCTTAGTGTAGATTAAAAACATAAATAGCAGTGCCACAGGTTCAGCTAACTACGCCTTCTTATCGAGTAACCACGCACAAGAGCACAACCCAGTACCGACGACACGCGATACACCGATTAAAATACTTTTTGTTCTTAAACACAGGCTTTGTAATTGTTTGCTTACGGTTTTAATGTGGAAAAGGCTTTTGTTTAAGTTTGGAAAGATAGGATGGATAGAACTAATATTAAGTAAATTATAAAACAATACAACACTCACACACATACACATTATACACCACATTATGAACGTAAACGAAACAAAAGGAGTATGTATGGATCGTAGTAGGTGGTGTTCTTTAGTTTCTACCTACCCCTATGGGAATGAGGCGTGAGTTTACGTATGTGTATAAAAAAATAGAAGTTACGTAAGCGTGATTTTTTTTTTCTGGTTAAAACTTCTCCCTACCTTTTATAAATTAGATGAATCATTATGTATGGCGTTTTTATATGATGTATGGCGTTTTAATATTATGTGTGGCGTTTTAATATTATGTGTGGCGTTTTAATATTATGTGTCGCGTTTTCGTCGTTACAGGGCTCATAATATTTACTATGTTTGGGTTTTTAAATGCGGTATCGTGTTATGTAAGCAACCACAAAGCAAAATACTGTATACACACATCAAAAAAGTCTAAGCAACACGTATCATTTACAGATACTGCATGTTTAATTAATTGATACTTTATTTTTTCTTAACAAAGTAGGTTGGTATACAATCTTTTTGTTCTCGGAAACGTATACTGGCTGATGATTTTAAAATTAGAAACTTTTCGATTGTGTTTTGTTTGCATTAAAATAAAAGCTAATTCTTTTTTCCTGATTTCATGTGTAGGTATTCACTTTTATCATTTTGAGATACTTATACAGATTTTGAAAAAAATTGAGGGGGTGGGTCATTTTTTATGTCATGGAGCGACGCCATTTGACTGCTGATGAAATGCAGAGAGCTGTAGGAATGCTACAAGCGGAAAGAAATCAGTCCCAGGTATCTCGGCATTTTGGTGTCAATAGGAGCGTGATTTGTCATCTTTGGCAGCGTTACATTAATACAGGGGATCCTGCTGAGCAGCACCCAGGATGTGGAAGGTGTACAACTGCTCAACGGGACCGATACATACAACTGACTGCAAGACGTCAGCCGATGTTAACCGCCCGGGAAATAGGTTTTAAGCTACAATTCTCATGCGGTGTTGTTGTTACCGTGAGAAATAGGCTGCATGAATACGGCCTACGAGCACGACGCCCAATTAGGTGCCCACCTATACGCCATGGGAATGGGCCCGTCGAAACGAATGGTGTAGGGAAAACTTGACATGAAAATTTTATTTTGCGATAAGTCCCGGTTTGTATTTAGGCCTGATACGAGAAGGGTAAGAGTGTATCGTCGTCCCGGAAATGCTGAACAGCTGAAGTGCGTCCAGGAAGTGCACCCCTACAGGTGCTTCACACAAGAACAGACGAACTGAGCTCGATTTTGTAGATGGTAATATGAACGCTGAAAGTTACGTTGAAGATGTCGTCGGGCCTAATGTTCACCTATTTGCACAGTCTTGGCTCAGATTTCACGCTGATGCATGACAATGCGCGTTCGCACACAGTTCACAGCAGTAGCACAGAACCAGAGAGTACTTAGCAATATGGAAAATATCCGGGTATTGCCGTGGCCTGCACAATCGCCAGACCTCAATCCCATAGAGCACGCATGTGCATGTATCCTAGAGAACCTGGACGGAGTGTCGACAACCCAACAACTGAAAGACTTGATAAAATTCCATTGGGAGCAATTGCCGCAGGATCAGATAAATAGTCTTATAAATTCAATGAAACGTTGCCGACAAGTTTCAAACAACAGAGGCGGTCACACTTTGTATTGAATTACCAAATAATTAAAAATAAAATAAAATCTCGTTATTTAATTTTGTAAAACATGAAAATTTTAATTTCGTTACTTTTATTTTATACTACATTTGTTACGGTACACATATTGTTAATTATTGTGATTAAATGAACAATTGAATGAAGTATTTTGTTGCTTTATTTAGTAATGCATCAAGCAATGCTTAGTTATTTTAAACAAAAGATATTAAATTTTGTAAAAATCTTTCAAAAGTTCAAAACCGTACATGTTGCTTAGACGTTTTTGATGTGTGTATTTTTAAAATTACCTACCTACCTTAAGACTTTCCTTTTTTGTAATATTCGTGCAAAGAGAGAGGAGTTGTTTCGTAACCGTTCGGCCGTGGTTTAACAGTGAAAATATTTTTAGCTTAAACTCATGTTTTGGATGATAAATTATAGCACGTTCTCATTACGCTGGCATATAGCCTAATGAGAACGTGGCCGTATAGAAATAAACCTTAATGTAATCTAACTTAATGATTAAACGCGTACCGGAAGACGTAGCGTAGTAAGGCCTCCCACAAGGTGGATCGATAACCTTGTGAAGACGCAGGAATCCGCTGGATGTGAGAAGCATAGCACCAGTTGATGTGGCGGTGCTTGGGGGAGGCCTATGTCCAGCAGTGGACGTCTTTCGGCTGAAATGAAAATGAATGAGTTAACACAAAAAAAAAAACAATAAAAGACATAACAGTAATGTGTAATGATTGAACATATATAAAACATATATCATTTACTGAAAAAGAAGTTAAAACGTTAAAGTTAACTGTCATGACGATGACGGTACCATTTTGCCTGAAGCTTTAACTGTTTTAACACCAGTAAAAAATACTGTTTTGAACGTTAGAAAGGCTCTTATGGAACTGTGATGTTTTTCCATTTTTATTTACTGCTTATTTCTTTGCAAAGAAGAGCACCAGGAAGCTGTTTCGCAAGTGGGGATAGGCGCATAGAACCTTTCTAGCCCTCAAAACTGCTGGCAAAAAAAACTGCAAAACAAAACAAAAAAAAAACTGCATGGAATGAGATGAAAAAAAATGAGACAATAGTTTGTCCGATAACGTCATGTTCCATAGAACAAACGTGAGTCTCCCCATACAAATAATGTTTCATACATTAAGGCTACGCCGACAAACAAACGATGAGGGCACCACTAGGCAGTGGTGCCCTCATCGTTTGTTTGGTTATTTCTTTTATTTTAGAATGAAAATGCAGAAAATAAGCAAATTAAGTTGTGCTCCACAAGATTATACGTTAATCTTGTGGAGCACAACTAAAACGAACACAGTCACTGAAACGAAAATAGTGACCACCTTTATCCGTTTTAGTGATTATACCAAAACCTAACAATGTAAAACTACCGTTTATAATAATATTAAAAAACATATATACACACACATATATACATTACACACATACATACATTTATACATTTATTTTGTTTATTATTTTTGATTTGATTTTGGTTCGAGTTATTTTGATTTATTTTAAGTTAATTTCTTTTGTTTATATTATTTGCATTTTATATTGATTGCATTTTATTTGATTTGATGTGCTCTAATTTGGTTTCTATCTGATTTAATTTTATTGTATTTATTTATATTTATTATGTTTTCTATTAATTTATGTCGTGTGGTAATAATGGGTGTTCTCTATGTATATATATAAATTGCAATTAAATGAAAGAAAATTTAAAACTCAAAAGTACGAGTACACTTTGTAAATAAGCATATTACAAATAAGAGGATTATATCCAAGAGAAGAATGCTTGGAAGCACGCTGGTCCTGCTCCATAGAACAATCTAGAGTCTAGACAAAATCAAACTGCTGCTAAATTAATTTATATTTTTTAATTTTTTATGACATTGATTTTTACAATCTGTGACTACAATAACTCACACACTTGTTAAACTAGGAAAAGCATCTACTTTTACAATATTTGTAAATAATTTGTAAATATGTGAGCACCATGTAACTCTATCTATTATCACATAATTTATTTACCTGTCATTGCTTCATTTTTAATTCTTTTTACCTTTTGTGGTAGACAAATTTTATTCTAGGTGCATCGTCTTCACATATAATTTAAAATTAATGAATGTATGCAATTACAAAACCTTGTAAAACATTTTAAAAGAGTAACGGTGGAGTTTCTTGCCCGTTCTTCTCCATACGAACACTACATTTTGGAAGGAGCGACTAGAACCAATCCTATTTTATTGTAAAGTCAAAGTCAAAGCATTTATTTCAAATAGGCACATAAAAGGCACTTTTGAACATCAGAAATTACAACAAATAGAATTGATTCTAGTCGCCCTAGTCGTGTAATTTTTGACGTTCAAAAGTGCCTATTTGAAATAAATGATTTGACTTTGACTTTGATCCCTGTTCACTCTTGCTTTGAAGGCTGTCGGGTTGAATGTGGCCGTGTCACGAAAATCGAACAGCTATAGTCACTTGTGTCAAACCCGCATAACACAACTAATATAATACATAACAGTCTTTAACAAATAAGACGTTACCAAATACAGAATACAAAACAAGTGAACTACGAAATTCACAAAACACGAAACTCCATACCTCTACCACAATCGTAAAGGCGTGAAGCTACGCTAAATATCCTTTTGTTTACTGAGCAACATCACATGTATAAGCTTTTAGATATTCTGTTATATGATATCAGCTGTCACAACCCCTCCTTACGACTGACGAGGGATAATAACTGGGCGAGTATTAGTAACACTTTTGTATATATGTACGAGAAATATAATACGTCATGTTAGTTTTGTGTAAGAGATGATAAGATCGACAGTTGAATGAACATTTTGAAGGATAGATAATAATTTTCATTGTAACAGATAGACGTCTAAATAAAATATACAAGTACATACAACTGAACCGATCGGATAATTGCTACGACCGCGTAGCAGTCGTAGCAATGCTACGGCGTAGGCTTTGCGTAGCAGTTTTATAGCACGGTGGTTTTTTTAGCCAGCCACTGTACTGAAAGTGGTTCTTCGATCCAACAATTTTATTATTAATTTAAAAGGGATAGATCTTTTGATGCCCTATGAATCCTTCCCTTCCTTTTTAGGGTTTCGTAGTCAACAAGGAACCCTTATACTTTTGCCATGTTCGTCCGTCAGGCTGTCTGTCCGTGGTTAAGCTCAGAGACTCTTAGTACTAAAAAATAGAGACTCTTAGTAATAAAGCTGTCATTTGGCATGAGTATATATATTAATCACGACAGCAAAGTTGTACAATCTTGAAAATTATTTGGAGTACTTACCTCCCCTACACGTAAAGTGGGGATGATTTTTTCTCGCGTATTCCATTAGCCCGTTCAATAATGTTTCAAGTGTGTTCGATTCAGGGATCTGTTTGCGAAATATAAAGCTTTAAAGAACAAATTTTTGTTAGAGTAAAGTGTCCCCCCTCCTGTCAGTTAAATAGCTATTTTTGAATTTGCGAAATATATTGGGCTAATTGGGTTTCGAGCGTTCGGTCTGAGAGATCGTGCGCGGATATAGGTGTCACGAATTTTGTCGCGGGTATAAGAAAGTTAACAGCCAACAGATTTAAAATTAAAATAAACAGAACGGCACGTGAAAATAATCAAATGCTTGTTTGGATTCGTTTTTTTCACCTCTTTGTTTCCAAATCGAGCTTTTATATAAGCATGGCTCATTTGATTGTTAACCCAGAAGCGGCTGCAGCGTACATTCCACAGTCCCACGCACTAAAAACGCCTGCATTTTGTCATGTTATTCTGAACATAATTGTATTGTAAATATATTTATTCTATTTGTTAATTTATCACCTAACACACTTCCAATAATTTTTATAACCAAATAACGAACATAAAGTAATGAAATATAAACAAACTCACAACATATTTTTCCCCATTTCAACCGCTATCGCAAGCTTAATTCAAAGTCAACTTCTTATAAAGTCTGTCGTTTCAAGTCGTTATGAGGTTTTCGCAAAAAATATTCGCTCTATTATAAGTTTACCTTCAAAAGTGCGGCCACGCTAACATGAAAGGCTTACTTCGACACACCTTGTGTAAAAACTTTCCGTTTGGCAAACCCATTTAGACGACGGGGCTATTTTTGTGGACTAAACTGAAATATTCATACATTATAATTCTATGTTTATTTCACTCGAAAGGCATGAAAGAGGGCTTTGCTGTAGACGTGTTCGACATTGAGTGTGTACAAAGTTTCCGCTTGGCGAAACACATTTGTACAAGTTGGTGATTCGGAAAGGTCGTTCGTCGAAGGAAATTACTGAATAAATTCGATTGACTCCGGTACTCGAGTCGACCTATTGGCGGCTGATCGACGGTTCGCGTGTTCAACGCCTTACAACGATCTTTGGAAATAGTGAACAAGGTTTTTTATTTATTAAGTGAAACTGGCACATGGCTAGGTACTGCAAATAACCTTTTGTAAATGATATAGTTAATACGCTGCAGTGTAATTTGCATGTTGTTATCAAATAAATAAAATCGAGGTTATAAAAGTAAGCGTTTCTTTTTGACAGCTTTTAAACCTGTTGGTTAATGTTTTGCTTGATTTATATTTAATAGCCCTTGTAATCGTAGGTTATGAGACATAAAATGTATATTTTTTGTTAAAATATGGAAGAGTTTTTCATGCAGCTTACACTGAGTCAATTACATCAAAACATGGACAAAACAGAAACCTTAATGGCATTAAACATTAGGTTTCTGAATTGAGAACTAGTCAAACTCTACTTTAGCGTTAGATACTAAAGTTTATTCTTGTAGTTTAAATAAATAAAAATTATTTATTTATATAAGTTTAAATAAATAAAATCAATTTATTTATTCAAACTTTTCGCACTAAAAGTTACAAAGGCGGACTTAATGCCTTAGGCATTCTTTACCAGTCAAGCAAGGGTGTTGAAGAGATTAGATGGCAGGTGCTTTAGTTGAGAGGAACAATGATAAAAAAAAACTATTAATATTCAAACAATCGTCGGGTTTTCTTCAAGAAAACTGTGGATTGTGCGGGGTACACTGAAAAAATCACCTAAAATAAGGGTTCCAGTTCTCAACGCAATGACATGCTTACTCAAATGTCTCGCTGGTGGTGGCGTGTGTGTTGGATCATTTCCCTTCAAAATGGTTGAACTGAATTGTGCTGATCCATACGTCAAGTTCGTAAACGGGCACCGTCAGTAGGGACTACACTATTTGCGCTGTAGCATGGTGCGGGTGACAGTTTCAGTAACATTTCGTTTCACTCTTGAAAGTTGCCGCGATTTACAATTTATGACTTAATATTTCAGTTGTACCACATTCGTAATATATTAAATAATTAATAACTGTAGTAAATTAAATTAAACCCAACCAGAATGTTCTAATCAAGAAATAAAATCAAATTGAATGAAAAATTAAGCAAAGTGTTATGCGTATAACGTAACGCCATAGACGTATTTAGTGATGGGATGTACTGCTACGATGGATAGTCGATATTTTTTATAAAAAAAAACGTATATTGTGCGTAGGTCAATTTTTATTTTTAAAAGGTCTAATTATACAACAGAACATTTATAGGGTAAGGTTGCTTAAATGGTTGCTAAAAAAAAATACATGTTATTCGTCTAAACTCATATCAGAGTCAGGAACATCTGAATTGTCACTCAATTCATCATCTGAATCTGTGACGGATATTATTAACGATGACTCAATTATGTTGTCAATATGTATGTCACGATCCCAATCAGACATAATGTCCCTTTTTGTTTTATTCACGACCTTCGACCAGTCTTCAGGTTGAACATTGTTGATGGCCTCTTGTAATAGGGCCAACATCTTATTTGCCGTAAATGGCGGCGAAGTATTATTTCTTGCGGCGTAACCTAAAAATAAACGAACTTATAAAAAAAAGTATTCAAATAATCATCAATCAGCCTAATCTAGTATCTGGTAATGTTTTTAAACTAGGTATAACATGCTACGATCGGAAAGCTGATTTTTTTATAAAGCTTCAAAATGGGAATTGAAATTAAAAGCATACCTTTTATTTGGGCCCAAATCAGCTCAATAGCGTTATACTGGCAATGGTAGGGTGGTAGTCGAAGGACCTGGTGGCCTTTTTCTTTTGCCATCTCGTCCAGAGCATAGGTAGGAGTTGGTGGCTTATGGCGTCGGACTAAGGCAATAAGCTCCGTCTTTAACATTTTTATATCTGCTGTAACTCCGTTTTCACTCAGCCACTTCACCAACTCGCTTTTGCGGTTGGATTGGTTTGGGGGTTTATTAACTTGCACCGAATGGTAGGGTGCGTTGTCCATTATTATGGTCATAGGCTCTTTTAAATTGTTTAATAGACCTATGAACCAATCTTTAAATTTTTCGTAATTCATCTCCTCATGATACTCCGTAGTTTTTTTTGACTTAAAAGCCAGCAAACAATCAGGGACGAATCCACTTGCTGTACCTGCGTGACAAATAATAAGGCGTTCGCCTTTGCCTTCCGGCACTTTGGTACACGATTGTGCCGTATCGTCGGTCCAACTTTTACCCACTGTGTGGTTGGCGTTTAGCCACGTTTCATCCAAAAAGACAACTTTGCTCCAATCACTTATGTTTTTGGCCTTCCTTAAAAATCTACATCTTGCTAGGGCAATGTCAGTCCTATCCATAATAATCTTTCTTTTGTTAACTTTTTTGTAAACAAAGCCAATATCTTTTATAACTTGCCGTAGCGAAGTAATACCTCCTTTGAACAAGTCAGCTTCTTTTAATGATTTTAGAAGCTTGAGCAATGTGGGTAGCTCCATTCTTCTATAATAATCATAAATATGATTTCTAATAGCAACCTTAGCAAAATCATCCAAATCTGTGATTGGCTTCACCTTGGTCCGCTTTTTGTTGGGTGTCGATAATTTATTTTCAAACATCCCATCTTGGCCAATTTTCTCACGTGTTATACGCGAAACAGTATTGCGGCCAATATCAAGAGCTTCGGCTACTCGTTCTACAATATGATTCAAAGGTAACAACGGTCCATTATTTTGTTGTTCTCTTTCAAAGTAGTCTCGGAGGCGAACAACAAGCTCCCTGGCCTGACTACCCAAAACAGTTTTTTTTGTATGCTTAGGCATGGTAATAACAACAAACTCAACAAACTTATAACAAATAACAATTTAACAAAAATGAAAACAAACAATGAAATCGTAATACGTGTCACATTAAGTCACAATATAACGCGCTTGCACTCGTACTCGCACTCACAGCATCGCACGGGTAAACAACATGGCCGCCGCGCCGATGCACCATAGAGCAAAAATGTTGTCACGAAAAAAAAAACATAAACCCGATTTTGATTATTTTATATAAGTACAAAGATAATTATGTAGCCATAAAACATTTATATTGACAAGTTTATACACGTAGCACACACGTAGTTACACTGCACAACTGAATAATACACTAATTTTCATAACAATATTAAAGAGAACTAGATTCACGCTGCGAGTATCGTTAGCGATAAAAATGAATTGCATAACCTCACATCCCTACGTGGTACTGACAAATGTCAACGTCATACGGGCAACTGTCACCCGCACCATGCTACAGCGCAAATAGTGTAGCCATTTCTTAGCTGCCACGACTTATTTTAATTGTTTTTTTCATCTTTTTATTACGGACGCTTTTAACATGCACGTCTTTCTACATCGTTCTCACATGTATAATTGTTATGTTACGAATATTTTGTAACAATATTTTGATTTAACAGAATGTCCGTAGAGTACCATGCCCGTTCTCCTCCTAAGGAAACTACTACACTTTCGCAACTAACTTCATCTTTCTGACTGACCAACACCCCTTGACTTTTGAGTTTCAACATTGAATCCTCAATCAGAAAACCGGATGATAATGAATGAGATGCAACTCCAAAAAGTGTTCGGTTCCGTATTTCTACAAAACGCAATGCCCTCTAGATGAATGAATACTTAACAGTTCACGTGCTTCTTTATAAATTATAACGTACCTACTGTAAAGTTTCTCGCTCACACTTTTAAAAAGAGGTTAACCAAAAGAAAACTTTATTAAAATTCCCTCCAAGTCTTCGGCAGCACTTAATATTTTATTCACTGTTTTTTTTTTTTACCGGGGGTTGAATCTCAATTACCGGTTACTAAGAAAATGTGTCGTGCAAACTCAATTAGGCTTTCTGTCGCCGCTTTCCTCCATTTAAAAATATCAGAGGCTCGTTGGTAGGTACTAATTAAAAGAGTGAAAGTTGAGGATGAATTTGAATGAGAATGTTTGTTTTTTGTTTTTATCGCGTTTGTCTGAATGAGACGTTTATTTGCTGTGAAGTGGAGATAAAATTTAATTGCTTGTTGTGATTGCGCAATTTTTTAATGTTCGTTTTATTTTTGGTAAAAGAATCTTAGCAAAACCTATCTATACTAATAATAAAGCTAACGGGTTTATTTGTGTATTTGTTTGAACGCGCTCATATCTGGAGCTACCAGTCAGATTTCAAAAACTATTTTTGCATTTGATAGCCCCATTCTTGAGGAAGAATTATTTTATATCACGCAAGGACCCTTAGGCCGAGTGAATAGAAAAAAGTTGGAAAAAACGCTAAGCGACAACGGAGCAATAGCGTGGGCAGGCGATGCGATGCGACGCGGTGGGTCAAAGGAACGAGAAATTTCACGCGGACGAACTCGCGGTCAGAATCAAGTTTATTATAACCTGTAGGTAATTTAGGGATTTAAAAGGCAACTTATTAGTTGAAAGCTCAAACCAATACCTAATTTGGCTTTTTACTTTAGTGTAACTTACGTGGAACTCTTAGTCCCAGAATAATAGTTTTCAACATAATAACTTCAGCCGAAAGACGTCCACTGCTGGACATAGGTCTCTAGCAACTCCACTTTGTCTGGTTTTGTGCTTCTCGCATCCAGCGGGTTCCTGCGGCCTTCACAAGGTCGTCCGTCCACTTTAGTAGAATAATAGTATAGAGGTATGAGGAACAGAGTGTAAAGTTCACTCATACTCTATAGAAAAGGGAGAATCCTCCGACTAGACGGGTGTTGTGTCTGGTGGGCAACTGCCCGATGATTCGTGTCGGGCTGTTGTATCTATGCTAGTTGCGCGGTAAACTCTGCTTGCGCGATGCAGGATTTTGCGTGACGGCAGTATGACGCGTTGTTTGCTTGTGGCATTGTAGATACCGCTACAATAGTATCACGACATACTGTAAGTCCCCCCGGCGCGTCTGTCTGTCTGAACGCAATAAGCTCAAAAACTACCAAACAAATTTTCATACGGTTTTCCCCAGTAGACGAAGTGATTCATGAGGAAGGTTTAAGTGTATAATTCATTAAAGTTTTGTGTAAATTGACTGAAATATGACGATGACCGTTGATGCTGTCGGAAAAAATCATGATGACTGGGAGCTTTCCTAGCGTGCGCCGCATAAACCGCGTAAAATAGAGTTATACGAATGTATTACAGAATTAATTCATTGTTTACTTTAACACATAGGGTACCTACTTTTAATCCCAGTAGTACGTTCTCGTGCAATATTTTCCGACATCCACGCGGGCAAAAGCTATTATAAATTAAGAAAGTTTTTGGGAGGCACCGTGGTCGACCCTAGTATAATAAGTGAACACAACAAATTTGACTGAATTTTATAAAACATTGAATTTTCTGGACTACCTTTTGATTTTGGCCACGGTGGCAAACCTTAACGGAGATCAGCCAGAGGGGCAATTCTGGTAATTTTAAGATTGTTCACAGTTTGATCTCAGTATCAATCTGTTAAAAATACCTCTAATTTCCCTGCATTTTGACAAGTTCTTGACATTTGTTTGTCGCCGAGATAACACTGCGACTAGATTTTGAACATTTTAAATTACGAGAATTGGCCTTCTGGACATATTATAGTGCACAAGTGCACGAGCAAACATAGTTACACTCTTCTACTGACAAATCACAAATCCCAAGGATTTGTTTTGTCTTTTTATTGGGTCCATTCTCATCTCGCACATTCACTCACAAACGCATAAAGCACTGACAGTGACACATAACTATTGCATAATACTAAAACATCACATTGCATCATTTTGGCTATTTTGTAATTTCTTACATCATAGTTTCTTTGGTGCATGTTAGGTGTATGTACCTACGTCAAATAGAGGACACTTCGAAATGTTGCCACTACATAAAGCGTAAAACGTTTATTGAGGATGATATTCTCATTGCATGTACCTATGTCCATTTCCTGTTTAGTATAATAATTATTCTATCACATTTAAATTAAATTATGTTATTTTTCTTTAAGTACGCTGTACCGGCACAGTGTCCTAATAATTGTTTGCTGCACCGGACGACGCCATAACGTCAGCGTCGGCTGTCGATGAAAACTAGCGCTGGGGCTCTGTCTTGCATATGGTCGAAACATAATGCTGAGCGATAGCCGTTTTGCGTGGACGTGACGCATGTTTCCCCCTACCTTTTTTATTTTATTTTTTGTGTTTATGTTCTTTTTTGCGTCACGTTTAGCGCAAATAAACGTATTTTCTTTCTTCTTATGGATAAACTCAATGACACTTTGCCTGACCTGTGAGGACCCCACGCTCAGCAATCGCGCTAGCGACCACGAGAAGGATATTATCATAACACTCTGAAAAATGGCCACATTTTTTGTCTGCCCTTTTTCCGATGCATTCGCCTTTATCAACAGCCAAAGTAAATAAGACAGCCACAATAAACCTGTTTAAATAATTATAGCATATTCTCCCGATTACCATATAAAACGAAGCAGGAGTAAAACAAAGAATATATCGAGCCAAATTAAATTTCCATGTAAATAAATAAGCAATCCTTACTGGACTGGAAATTTATTATAATTCACCTTTTAGGCCACATCATAGTCATACTCGTTATTTCATTTCGTTTAACTAGTTAATGTGAACTACTATAATACCTGTTGTCTAAAAAGCGTACATAACAATGCCTACTACGGATAGCAATAATAATTGGATAAACAAAGGACTACATGCGAAATTAAATGTTCTAAAATCAACCTATAATGTTTTTTTTTTTGCAGGTTGGCGAATGTTCTTATGCTAATAAAAAGATATAAAACCAACGTTCAGCCTAAACCTTAGATATATAGAAAGTACCCCGAGAATATGATATCATGACAGTTTTAGAAATATAACTCGGTAGGTATACTTCAATCCATCCACCACCACGTACTGGGCCCGCGTGGTGAATTATGGCCCACTCTCTCTCACAGCGAGGAGGCCTGTGTCCTACCAGTGGAATCATTATAGTCTAATTATCGACGCCTTAGAGTAAAACCTCGTAAGTGTAAAAGAAGTAACTTTTCAGAAGGAAGAAAGAACTGCGTGCTGTAAAATTTTTGTACGGCGTCTTCTATGTTTTTTTACCGACTTCAAAAAAGGAGGTTCTTATTAATTAATATGGAAATTTAACCCACTTTTATATCCAGAACTGTTCGATACTATAAGATTCTCCGAAATACATAAAATGCTACTTACATTCCCGAGGTTTTCACTCTAAGGCGACGTTATGCTTATGCTATACGCCACTCGCCTGCCTCGTTGGTCTAGTGATCGAATGCGCTTCTGTGAAGCATGAGGCATTGGGTTTGATTGCCAGGTCAAAGTGGGCAAAGTGTGGTTGGGTTTTTCCATCAGGAATTTTTCAAAAGCAGCCCGGAGTCCGCCCTGCTGATAGCAATAGGCTTGCGCCCTATTTCACGGGACTTAAACTACGCTACAGTGTACCCACATTTCGTCTGTTAGGTATGTTTATGTTTTATGTGTGTTTGTGTCTTTGGGGATAACAGGCGTGAAGTTTTGCTATGTTATACTCCACTCATGAGAGGGTTAATGACACTTCATTTTAGTGTGTGAAATTGTATCAAATATACAAAGGAGAAACAAAACAACGGCACATTATTATAATTAGACACATCACAAATAAATACTTTACATACCTTATCGATTTCACAGAACAGATATCCTTGAACGACCGGCAGCTATTTTTACCAAAGCATTCCTTTTATCCCTTGAATGTAGAATTAAATTTTAATGCTTAAATTGAATTTTCAATGAACGAGGTTGGTACCTAAGTGCCAAAAGGACTAATCGATGAGTGAAAAGTCTAATATTCAAATATCGCCTTTAAATAGTTTAGTAGTATTAAACAGTAGGTCGGAGATCGATCGCCGAATCGAGAACGCCTGGAAAAGCTACTGGTCCATGAGGATGCTAATGAAGGGTGATCTACCGACCTCCCTGAAGCGCAAACTCCTCGACATGTGTATCCTGCCCGTCCTAACCAACGGTGCTCAGACCTGGTCGCTCACCGAGTCGCAAAAGTTCCACCTTGGAGTTTGCCAAAGAACGGTGGCACGCAGTATTCTGGGTATTAAAAGACAGGACACAATTCGGAACACCACGCTGCTTTCGAAAACGGGCAAACTGGATGTAGGAAAGAAGGCTGCCAGCTCAAATGGGATTGGGCGGGTCACATCAGCCGCATGCACGATGACCGCTGGGCAAAAATCTCCACACAATGGGTGCCTGAAGATGGACGGCGCCGCGCCGCCGAGGCCGGCCCAGAAAGAGATGGCGAGATGACCTGGACGCGTACCGCGAGGGCTGGTTCGAGGTGGCGCGGGAAAAGACTTCCTAGAAGGATTTGGAGGAGGCCTTTGCCCAGCAGTGGGACTGCATAGGCTAGCGAAAAACAGTAGGTTTTCGTTAACAAGGAAAACCCACTGTTTGAAACTCCACAAGTATTAAAATTTATGAAACAGTCTTGAAAACTGTCAGCTTTTATAAATAAAATCCTACCTCAATCAACTCAACCTGTCGCAGTTCACTGCTGGAAATAGACCTCTCCCATGCTGCGCCACAACACCCTGTCCTCCTCCATCCGCATCCAGTCTGTCCCAGCCACATTTTTGAGGACGTTGGTTCATCTAGCTGGAGAGCGTCCGGCACTACGCTTTGCGATACACGATCTCCAATTCAGGACTCGTCTTCCCCACGGGCCATCGGTCCTTCGACAATCATAGCCAGCCAACTGCCACTTCAGCTTGTTTATTCTACAAGCTATGTCGGTAACTCCGGTTCTTTTCCGGATAACTATGTTTCTGATTTTATCCTTCAAAGAAACTCCGAGAATATTGATTAATTTAATAAGAATAATTTCTGTAAACAATGTGCAACCAAAACTGAATCTTCGAAAGCAAAATATTCAAAGAATGGCCATCAAAAAAAATATAAGAGAAGCTTTTTAAAATGCAAAAGCACTCTGTGAAAAGATGAGACGGTGATGAAGCGATACGTACATTCAGTTAGCCGGTCTGTAATTATGTTGAAGAGGGTAGACCATTTTACTGGGAAATTAAACGAAAACACTCCGCCCCTACCGTTCGCTTCCTGAACATTTGCTACAGAAAAATAAGAATAAAATAAAATACATAAGCGTTCTATATTTTTCGAGTGTTTTTTTCTTTAATAATGTCGGCGTGTACCAAATGTGAGGCTTGCTAGCGAAATTATTATAATTTTATATTCTGTAATCGTATTAAAAATGTTTTAACACTTGCTGGAGTTAATTTTACTCAGTGTTACATGTAAAAAGTACATTTGAAATAAGAATTAAAATAAGATCACGATTTATTTAAAAGAGAATGGTTTAGAGTGTACCCAGACACAAAGTTCTTTGTAGCATTTAGAACTACATATGTCTATCTTTGTTGCCCTCATGGGGAAGTTTAATTAATCCTATGAAAGTATGTTTCAGTTGGAGAGAAAAAAGATATGTGAGGAAATTAGATTGATTTAATATAGGGAAATATTTAACTTATCCGGTAAAAACTTATTGTCCTGCTAATGACGGATAGACCACTTTTTGAAATTAACGAACCTCTAAACACTTTTTGCACTTCTAATTATGCACTTTTTTATAATTGGCCCTCTTTTTAACTTTCTCGCCTTTTGTCACAGTTGGTGGCAGTAACTAATCTGACCAATTGGGTAAGCTTGTTACCCATATATATCCTTTCAACATATTTTCTCTTCGAGTTTCTAAAAAATCACAAGTTATTATAAAACGATAAGAGCTCAAAGAAAGTGCTATTAACTTCTAAAGTTTCAAGTCACAATATCATACAGATTGAATTGCCTCTTCCTAAACAAGTGATCAAGATTAGTTCAATATTCAGTACCGAAGTTACAGTGCAGGGACTCCGACAGGATTTTGCGTAAAAGCCAAGCAAAGCTTCAACTGACGCACTTTAGTACATGGATTACGTACCATTTCCCGTTTCATACGAACAAATCGTACATTTTGTCGGATTTTGTACATTTATCCCTCTTAGTAATGTTTTTGCAGCTCTCGTGGTCGCACGAGCTAACTTGCATGGAGCATTAATAAATTCCTTTGACAGTAGAGAATTTGAAAATTATGCTAACTACGCCCAGCGGTTTCTTCCTAATCCCATTTCAATGTTAAAATTATCTGCTGAGCTGCATGAAATGAACGTAGTGGCCATTATAACACTGAAGAAGCTGTATTTATTGTGTAGGGTCAGAGAGGTTGTAAAATTCGAGTAAGAGAGGGATTTGTAAATTAAATTGCTTTGGGAATTCCAGAACAGTAACAATGCTTTCTGGAGTTTATCTTGTACATACTGACATCGGTGAAGGAAAACATCGTGAGGACACCTGGACTTAAGTTTGAAATCACCAACTTGTCTTGAGCAAGCGTGGTGATCAATGCTCATGCGTTTTCAAAGAAATATAACAATGTTTTGCAGTTTTTATAAGAATAATTATTACCAACCTGCACGGTGGTTTACGGCCCACTTTCTCTTACAGAGAGGCCTGTGTCTTAGCAGGAGGATTATGGGCTAATTAATGCTATACGTATAACATTGTGTTACAAGCAACAATAAATGATAATATAAAAAATTGGAAAATACACAAGTGCTCGACTTAAGGCACACGTATTAAACCGGAAAGGGATCGGCACCGTATCAACTCGAACCGTTCAGTATTCTTTGTATAAAACTCCCTACTGCAACGCACATTAATCGGAATCGTATTTTAATCGCCTCGCCTCGGGACAAGCTCACGAAGCGCGGTGCGGTGCGTTACGGCTCGTCGCCCCCGCGCTTACGGCTCGTCGTCCCCGCGTTTACGTCTCTCCGTACCCGAGCTTACACCTCTTCGTCCACCCTTGTCCCTCTCACCCCTCATGCGGCCTGCCTGCACCATCAACCAGCGGACAGCAAGGCGTAAGCGCGGCGTCGCCTAACCGTAGCCGAGTCGACGTATCGGAGCTTCTGATCCGCTTTGGTTACGTGATTACGTTAGGTTGACACCTGTTTGACGGTGAGGCAAAATGTGATACGGTACTGATCCCTTTCCGATTTGATACGTGTGCTGTGACCTTTATAATGCTCATTTGATCGTATAAATAACTATAGGTATTATATTAGTTAGTTTTTTATTAATTATAATTAAACTACTTTGAATAATAGAGCCATTTTTAATAGGGTTTCTCCTATGAATGAAACGAATCTAGGGTAGGGTAATCAGGTTACACACTTGTATGACATGATTTTTTTTTCTTTTCTACTGCATTAAATGAAGTTTTGAAAAGTACAGTGAATTAATCTCCATTAAATTATCTATACAATGGTATATAAATTAAGTAGGTTCTGTGTACTAGCAGGAGTATAACAATAGACACAGTTGCAGAAAGGAGGAATTTTTTTTATTTGAAAATCGTGAAACACTATAGTATAGTAGAGACGTGCAAAAGTCAAAGTCATACCTAAGTTATGACTTTGGTAATGCTGTCCATCTGTTATACACTAAAGACTACCATAACTGTCTAATATAAATAGACGCTGAAAACAATTAAAAATTAATAACTTCAAACTTAATAACATTTTAAAGTATTAAAATGAAAATCAGTTAGAAGCTTAATAAGCAGACACGTTAAGCCAAATTTAGGGTTTGGGTAAACAAATCTCAATGTTTAATTAAAATGAAAACAAAATGAAACAGTCTACAGAGATTTTTATAGTCTCGGCTTGGCTATATTAATTAAATATCAGTAAGAGATATTAAAACCTGTGTAATAAATTGGTAATAAATTTTACCTTAAATATGCTTAATTTTAAGTGACGCTGAAAATAACTCGTTAAATTGCTAAATTATTAGGAATGTTTGGATAATTAATTTTACTTAGTAGTAACGAGTACAAACATAAATGGCCTGACCGAATTTATGTCTATACTTTAAAAGAGACTGTGACCTGGGTTTGTTTTGGTCTTTCTCCTCAGAGTAGTCAGGAAACATGAAACATAAATTAATTTTGACGTGAGAAGTGTTTTTTTGAACCAACTAACAAAAAAAAAGCCGTCAATTAACCGTGAACATTATTCTAATGACTTTTAGGTAGATATAACAATGAATTAGGATTAACAATATAATAAAGAACTTAAGTTTAACGATTGTGCCGATGTCTTAAGACAATAAAAAGAAGGCACGAAAACGAAATTAAGTCCGGCAGTCCGCTGATTAAACTGTGGAAGTAAGGCTTGGTGCACAAAGAAGGGAGAAAATGGAGTGATAATGCGCGAAAGGACGGCACGGCTTGAAGGGGACATTTTCGCAAACATTGTGACAGTCCCGTTTTCGGAAATACGTCGTGAATTTGACGGGTCACGTGATTGATACAGTGATACGGACTCAAAAGATTTATTGAGAAAACAAAAGATATTCTATCATTGATGTTCAGAACATTGTACATACAGTGGAGAAATTTTTGACGTTAAATTCATTAACAGATAGTAAATTGCTTCGCGACTACTTAGTCGAATTAAATGTAAATTCGAGACTAAATGATAATAAATTTAATAAAATTTAAAAATAAATGACTAGATTATTTTTAAAATAATAGAATTCGTCGACAATTAAATATGGGAAATATTTAACTGATCCTCTAAAAACTTATTGACCGTCTAATAATGGACCTTTTCTAAATGAATGAACCATTAAAAACTTTTTGGGCTTCTAATGATGCACACATTTGGCGAGAGCTACATCCAAGTCGGTTACAATTACTTGGCTATTTAAAAATTTTAAGACCCCAAAATAGGAATTATTTGAAGTTCACAAAAAGAGGACGAATTTTAATAGAGAGCTCAATAAAATTTTTAGGAACCAAAATGGGAATTATTTGAGGCACATTAAATACATGCCATTCAATATGTGAGCACTCCATATCTTAATTTTCCATGACCAAAAGTTTGTATCAGCAAAAAGAGATAGAGGAGCGATTTGTATTTTTCTTGAAACAGCTGTACGCAAAGTTTGTAATTATCATTTTACTGTTGTTTAATTTGTTGTGATATAAACGAATGATTGAGTTTTACTTTGAAAACGTATTATTGAACAAAACTGGTAGAATATATTCATTTAATTATACTTTATTTTGCACCAGAAAATACATAACAAAAAATACAATTAATGTGGGTGCTCTGCCTATCCCTTCCGTGACGTGTAGATATGTTATAATAAAAATATTTAAAAAAAATATATACATACGTGTCGACTTGAGAACCTCCCCCGTTTTTTTGTCGGTTAAAAATTAATTACGTACTGATTAAATAAAGATTGGGAGCTCACGAACGACAACTACTGCGGAGTTGAAGCAATTGCCCTTGCCGAAATCGGTCGGATCGCATCATCATCATCATCATTAGTAGGGGGTAAGAAGTTAAATAATGTCATTACTCTAAGAAGTAAATTATCAACATATTTACCTACACCGATAAATTTTACGCAATATTACGATAAATCAACATCCTAATGGCTGTACCTTTGCATATCCGTATTTTTCATTAGTGTATCCTTTATTTAATCATTTTTTTTTCTTTTTTATTAGCATCGGTGAAAAATAAATTTAAATATAGTAAAAACTAATAATATTACAAAGACTAGCTTTTGTCTGCGACTTCGTCCGCGTGAAATGTCACCCTCCCCCATTCACCCTCTTAGGGGTGGAATTTCAAAAACCCTTTCTTAGTGGATATCACTCTTCACAAAGAACACACCTTCCGAATTTCATGTCTCTAGGACCAGCGGTTTAGGCTGTACGTTGATATCAGTCAATCAGGACTTTGAATTTATATAGATGTAAAATTTGTTTGTTTGTAAGTTTGTATGTAGGGGTTAATCTCTGGGACTACCAGTCGGATTTGAAAAAATATTTTTGCATTTGATAGCCTAATTCTTGAGGAAGGCTATATGCTATTTAACATCACGCTATAATAACCCTTAGAAGCCGAGCAAAAAGATAAAAGTCTGAAAGAACGTTAAACGAAAACGAAGTGATAGTGCGGGCAGGCGATGCGATGTGACGAGATAGCTCGTGGGAAAGAGAAATTTCACGAAGACCAAGTCCCGGGTAGAAGCTAGTATTAAAAAAATATCCACACCTTAGATTTAATATTTCTTTTTACTTACTGAGAAATAAAATAAAGCATAACATTTTAAGCAATCTAATTTAAGCAATACTGCTGTGATGCGATGTCGGATTACCAAACCACTTTCCTTCCCTTTGAAGAAACTAAAAATATCTCACAAACTCGTTTAGCAATCTTTTGTTGCAGTGCCTTTTAGAGTTCCTTACAGGGTGCCAAAAAGTTCCTGCTAAAAAGGAACTTAAAAAGCCTGCGTCGTCTGTCACAGGGCTTCATATTTTTAATAGAAATCGAAAGCCGAGTTGTTTTTGGAGAATTAAAGTTAATCAGGCTTTTATATACTTATTAAATATTATACCTGTCATGCCCCGCTTAGAAAAAACCTGCCACCCTAATTTATATATATAATCACACTAATATTATAAAGGCGAAAGTTTGTGAGTGTGTGAGTGCGTGTGTGTGTGTGTTTATATGTTTGTTACTTCTTCACGCTCAAACGGCTAAACCAATTTTGATAAAATTTTGTATGGAGGTTGCTGACCCTCTGAATTAACATATAGGCTACTTAAATCCCGATATTCCCACGGGATCAACATTTACGTGGGTGAAACCGCGGGGCGCAGTTAGTATACTATAATTAAATTCGCTTTTTGTGTATGTCTGTGTGAACGCGTTATTTTTTCAAGTCGTAAAAATTGTGCGAAGCGGGGGTTTGTCACTACTCTCATAATTATAATAAAACGTCAAAAACGTGTTTCTGCTACGGAACCTTTACCGCACGTGTCCTGTTCCACTTGACCGCTTCTTAATATAGCAGACACCCCTTTTTAATTTCACATTTAATATAGTTTCAGAAAAAGCCAAGAACGATGTTTTAATTAAAACCAAGTTTACATTTCCACAAACACTTGGTAGACAGAAGGCTTTAGTTGTCATGAATCAGGTGTTTCATTATAATATTAGGTTGAGAGATGCGGTTCAAGTGATAAGGGATGAGCGATCACTGTTTTTGAAGTCATAATATTACAACGAACTTACACAATTTTGAATTTTCTTGTCAGTTGGTTTTTATTTGTCGTTTGACTTGCCTAAAACTTGGCACAGTTATGTTCATTCCCTAAAACGTATGTATGGTGAGAAAGTTATGAAGCTCACAGACTATTGTGTCACGTACTATTATTGTCATTGCAAAAGGCCTTTCACACCTGACGTAATAACATATTATAAACTTTTCGTCTTGTTTGTTATTGGCACAAGCTACAAGATTATGGCGTGGTAAAATGATAGGTAGACTCAGTAGCACTAAACAAACTGATAGGTAGACTCAGTAGCACTAAAATCGGTTGTCACGTAGACGGTGTTTGCGTGAACAACATCAGTTACGCTGATGATATGGTGTTGCTGAGTCCATCTATCGGTGCAATGAGAAGGCTACTTAAAATTTGTGAAAGTTATGCAGTGGCTCATGGGCTCAAATACAATACCGATAAGAGTGAATGGTTGGTTTTTAAATCAGGTACTTTAACCTACGAACAGCTGCCTGTACTTTCACTCTCTGGGTCTCCTCTAGGTCGGGTTTCGAGGTTTAAGTATTTGGGCCACTGGGTCACTGATGACTTAAAAGACAATGTCGACATAGACAGGGAGCGCAGGTCGCTGGCTGTCCGTTGCAACATGCTGGCCCGCAGGTTTGCACGCTGTACTGATCCAGTTAAGATAACGCTTTTTAAGGCCTACTGCCAGTCGTTTTACACGTGCAGCCTGTGGACCAAGTATACCCAGCGGGCATACAGCGACCTGCGCGTACAGTACAATAACGCATTCAGGGTGCTTTTGGGGTTGCCGTGGCGGTGTAGCGCGTCAGGGATGTTCGCGGAAGCGTGCGTCGACGGGTTCGCCGCAATCATGCGGAAGCGATGCGCTTCCATGATGACGCGCTTGCGCTCCTCCTCCAATGGCATCCTGAATGTGTTTTCAGACCGGTGGGACTCTCCTCTCCTGCAAAGGTGGATAAGTGTTCAGACGCACTTATCCAAAACTTAATTATTGTATACTAATATTAGGCTAAGTTATACTACTACTAACATAATATGGATGCTAAATCTGAAATAAAATATTTGAATTTGAATTTGAATAAAATAAAAATGATATTAATAATAGCAATTTTTTTTATAACTTTGACTATATATACTAAGGTGTACCGTGAGTTAATTACACATGAAGGAGGTTGATGATTTTTTATGGATCCAATGAAGCCCAGTTAAAACTATAAAAAAACGACTTTGGACGACTCTTCACGTGACTTGTGAATCAACAGCCATTCAATGTGGCAATACTGCCAGCCTTTTGGGAACTTATCCCATTGGTGGCGATGCGGACGAATTCTTTGATACCCAATGAGCTCTTCCCGCCTTTTGGGAACTTATCCCATTGGTGACGATGCGGACGAATTCTTTGATGCCCAATGAGCTCTTCCCGTTTTTTAATTATATACTTGTGTACATAATAAAAACATTTTAGAATTGGCAATTAAATAAATAGTAATAAATGTAAAATATAAAAAAAAAACTAATAAAAACATACATATTCATTGAGGTATCAGGCTGTAATATTTTATTCATACAAAAAAAAAAACAATCGCTCCACCAAAGCCGAATTGTGTGCCTGCCAATAGTATTTTTCTAGTTGTATCCAATTTGAAAAACTGCAGCTAGTTTAGGCAACAGTGAAAATAAATTGATGTGTGAGCTTTAAAAAACGAATATTGTTTTGTTAGAATAGTTGATGGGCCGCAACAAATTGATGCGTATTTTAATATTGTGGATACGTTTGTAATTCCCTGTATTTCGTGCTGACGTATATTTTGAACGGACTAATTTCGGATCATGACGCACACGAAGCTGTACAGTTCCCGGGCGATAAGATACGTTATATTTTTAGAGTGAGAGTGAAAGTGAAAGAAAGTGAAACACGTTTTCTAAGTTTTTTTTTTTTTGCTCTGGTACAGTGAGCTTCAAACTTCATGGCCGTCGCTGCGCAGTACCCGACCCCTCACCCCCATGGTCACATGAATTTGTTACCGCCCAGCTACTCACCTCGTGTTCAGAGCCGCCATAAAGTTTGCAGGCTGTACATACATACTTTCAATCACAGAAGGATTTTGAATGAAATTGCAAATCAATTGTTGAAACATTCGACAGTTCAACAACGTAAATAACAAAGAATTTTGTTGAATTGTCAAAATGAAAAGCATTATCATTTAAAGTGTTTTACGAAATTTCAATTTCAGTTCAAGCTTCTATTCTCGAAAGAAAAATTCATGAGTCAGTAAAAAAAAAAAAATCAATGGGACTTTATCTGTGATTAATCTGCACAAAATTCCACGAACACTAGATTTAGACCATTGAATATTAATGAAAATAAAATGGATGGATTTGAAACATGAATAGACACAATTCCATCTATTTTTTGACGCGAAGTCCAATTTCGCTTATTCTTGGAATTTGACCCATTTCCAGTGTTACTGGTTTACGTCATTTTATTTTTCTTTGGCCGAAAGGTGTCGTATATCGACGTTTCCGAGGACGGTTACGCGACACCACGCAGCGAAACACGACGCCGACAACGTTACGTGTATAGTCATAGTTTTAAAGTAGACACGAATTAACGTCAACACAATTTTTTTTTCTTAATTTTCTAAACAAATAATAAAATTAAAGATATGCAATCCAAACAAAACTGAATTCAAACCATGAAGCAATTTGGCAACGTGTTGAAGGAGCGGTATTTACCTAATTTTGACCGATCCAACGGAAAAAAGAGCACGCGACGACGACGTTGCAAATCGCTCGCCTACGCGCACGTCTATGTGCACCCCTTTCCTTAAGGCGACTACATGATCTAAAGCGCGGTCTTTGTCGGACGGCATAGAAAAGAAAGAAGCGCGATGACACAACGCTGGTAATTTATTGCAAAATATGAAGAATTATCCATACTAGTGCTTTAGTATGTTGCTTGTAGAATAATCTGACAAAAAATTATAATGATTGTATTTATATTATTATGGTTTTTATTGTAAAAAGAAAGTTTTAGAGGTATCTTCATGATTTTTTTCTGTCGTATCAAATTAGTTGTATTATGTTTTCAATACACTATCTACATAGAATAAATCCTGAAGAATATCATATATTATATTTCTGATTTTGTTTACTGTAGTCGATCCGATACTTTTATTGTTTCTAAAACTAGCATTTTTTTGCGTTTAGGCCCTGTTAGCCCCTTAATAACATGTTCTAAATTTACTTTATAGCACGCTGAATAAGATATTTCAATTTGTCGCACCTACTCAATTTCATCCTGTATAATGTTCATTATATGTTTTTCAGGGAAACCTGTGGGTTTCCCTAAATAAGTAAGGTGTATCGTCAAGTAAGCCAGGGCTCACCCTGGCTTACTTGATACCTTTACTTACTATACGATAATGAAGTTTTCATTCCCTTTCCTCTCGTAGCTAAGCTGTCGGAAAATAGGGGCCCAGCGTTATAAATTAAAAGAAGACCATTGGAAGGCCGCCCTCCACTTTATGAAGCGGGTACGTTCATTTAAAAACTTCATTATAACTTCACGGACGGCTTACTCCGGTACCACTGTACGTTTTTATGTTCCATGTCTTTCAGTTTTTTTAGCGTAAACTTCAGTAGTTAGACCATTTTTAATAAAAATTATTAGTTTTATTGTGTAACTGCTTCAACATTACATCTGAAATAAACAAAAAAAAAACTCTTTCCAGATTTTCAGTACCTACATTTATAGTCTTCTATAATTTCAGAGCTAGGTCTAACAATTGTTTTATGTAAACCCCAACGAACATTAGTAGGTATATTATGTGTAGCAGGAAAAAAATAACATAACAGATTACAATATTTTGTAATCTGAAGTTTATGAATAAAATTCGCGAAGAACTCAACAAAAAAGTTTCACATTTGGAGACGGGAGATCGCTTGAGAGATACGCGACGTCCAAATTACATCCTTATGATTGATCCCAACGCAGATTTAATATTGAACTCCAAGTCGGCGACAAACGGGGAAACAATTTCCTTCTGCAAAAGTTCTTAGTCTCAAACAAGACGATGAATACAAAATTTGTTATTATTCATATGAACATAAAGAGGAATTCGATATGCGCGTAACGTCTGTGGGGTCCCACTCATCTTTATTTGTTTTAGATTACTTTGGGTTCGTCTAAGTTAGGGAGAGTGCGGACCGTGAACACACGCAGACTTATAAGGGATTTGCCAATAACAAACTTATGCGGCGATGCTGAAAAATATAATCACCAAGTTTTTCAATTCGAATCTGTTGCTTTGAACAAGTTTTTATCTGTTTTCAGGCATGAAGAAATTCGCTTAAGCAAAGAAAATAAAGAAAAAGTATGAAAGTCTTCTGCTTAGTATTATTCCTAGAGTTTACATTGTTATAGTCAATATTCTGTGTGTACAATACTATTTTCTTTCTTGTCAATTGTGTTTCTATTGAGATAAGTAATTTTATCGCTTGCATAATTTCAGTTCTTTGTACTGTTGTATTACAGAAAAATTGATTTGCTAAACAAAATAACAATATGAATATTATGATAAAAATGGCATTATTTTCATTTTTATTTTGGTAAAGTATGCTTTGTTAATAAAACATTATTTATTTGTGTATGGTATGCTTTGTTACCTCACTTCTAGAATGATGAATGACTGTGAAATGTACTGATTCCAATACGATACAATACAATATCTACAATTCATTTATTTGTCAGAATATTGTATAAAGTTGTTATGTGCATTTAGCCAGCATTATGTGTTACGATCATAATATTCTGCCGTTTCCGGCGTACAAATATACATATGTGGTTTCTAAAATTATGGGTCATACTTTAATTATAATAGAGAGACTATAATTTAATTTTAATGCAATGCATTAAAATTAAATTATAGTCATTAGAATTAGAATTACAAATAATTTAAATATATTGAACAATCGTTGTAAAAGAGAATAATTATATAAGTCAAAATTAAATAAGTTCAAGGAAATAGAGTATGATTTATGAGCAATAATGTCAAATATTTAGGGTAATTTTTCATTCATAAAATCTTCCTTCCAATCAACTTTTAACATTAGAAAAACCAGCACCTACATAAAATATTCCCACTGTAATAAAAACATTAAGCACCTGGCTATTTGCGTGAAAATCACATAATGTGATAACAAGAATGCCGCCATTTTTTTTTTAATAATTCATAGGCCGCTGCCGCCGCTGGGGTTCTCTATGGTGATTACGGCAAAAGACCTTGTCTCCATCCAATCCAGTAGCAATTGCCTGAAAATATGTTAATAATGTCACATTTCATAGTTATGAAGAAAAACCTAGCACAAAGCTAATGTTCATTGCTATAGTTGTCGCGCTTTAGCATGGTAATTGCGATCATTTTTTATATTTATTAGCATTTTAAATACATTTTTTAGCATTTTTAATTTCAAAGCTGAAATATAGTCCGTTAATATATCGGATTGTATCGTGATTTTCTACATGTCCTTATAACAAAAACCATACATAGTTTATTGTTTGGGTTCCTACGGAGAGATATTATGGAAAGGGCAATGACCGCTATCACAATGCTAAAGTGAGGCAACTTTAGCTACAACAACCAAGCAAGAGATTTTATAGTAATTTCAAGAAAATGTTATGGCAGAAATTACATTTCTTTGTAGAAAATATAAAATTATCATCAAACAAGGAGGGTAGTTAGTAATATATGAGATATGCAAAAGACAGAAATATAACTTTGTACCTATTATGTAAATTGGAGTCAATGAAAAAATTTCATAGTTTAATCAGTCTTTATTGTACCCACTGCTGGTACGCAGACCCTCTCTGTGAGATGGAGTGGGCCGTAATCCACCACGCGGGCCCAGTACGGGTTGGTATATGTCCCACGTCTTCGAATATTTGGTTCTAGGACATGCCGGTTTCCTAAGGATGTTTTCCTTCACCGTTTTGAGAGCAGTCGTGATGAAATCATTTACACAAAGTTAATCACCTGTCTGGGTTCAAACTTACGACCATAGAGGCTCGTACACACAGGCGCGACGCGACACGCGACACAAAGGCACCGCAAGTCGCGCGACGAGCGGTGCCTTTGTGTCGCGCGCGAATCGCGTCGCGCGTCGCGCCTGTTTGCAGGAGCCGTAAGCCACTCGTAAGTCGAGGCCGTTACTACTTGGCCACCATTACATAAAAAAAAACCAGCAGGTAAAAATAATAAATAAAAAAAAACATGTGTAGGTTACAGACATAAACAATATTTTTATGACTAAAATATTAATATTCCAGACGACCCTTGGGTAATTAAATTATCTAGTCAACCCAGAATGTTTAAGTTTACATAAAATAATTTAAAGTTTAAAATAACACTTTAATTTTAATCTCATGGCTTATACATTTTAAATATTGAATCACCTAAAGCCTTGTTTAATTTATTTGAATACGCTTTTAATGAAAACTGGTATAAAATAGTTACCTCGGCATAAACCTGAATTATCGTAAAATCAAACCATATTTTTAACAGTGACTAAAAGTATATAATGGAATAATAATCTAGAGGAGCAAAGATGACCCAGTGGTAACGGCAGCGACATACGATTTAAGGCTCCTACAAACAGGCGCGACACGCGATATAATCGTGCGCGACACAAAGGCACCGCTCGTTGCGCGACTTACGGTGCCTTTGTGTCGCGTGTCGTGTCGCGCCTGTTTGAAGGAGCCTTTATAGGTCGTAGGTTCGACCCCAGACAGGCGCTTTACTTTGAGTAAATTATTTCCTCATCAGTGCTCTCAAAACGGTGAAGGAAAACATCGTAAGGAACCGGGCATATCCTAGATCCGAAACTAACCCGCACGGTGCCACCGGCGTGGTGACAGAGGAGGCATGTGTCCCAGCATTGGGAACATAAGAAACTGATACGATGAAAAGTATGATTAGATCGTAAACCATAATTGCAGAAATCTGAAATTACAATTTATCAATTTTGACATTTGGATTATTTGTGTGTGTATTAGTGATTGTGTGTGTTATGTGCATGTGTAGAATGTGTGTATTGCTCTCTGTGGAAGGGCTTAGAGTGGTTTATTTTCCGAGAATAGCAGGCGTTCTTTATCCAGGTGTTTATTTGTAAGAAGAAAGTTTGGCACGAATTTCTTGAGGGACGAGGTTGAAAGATAGTAAAATTTAAATGTCCTATTGAGTTTATTATAACACTAGCGGCCCGCCCCAGCTTCGTACGGGTGCAATTTTTTTTTATTTCCGAAATTTTCTAATCTTTCGAAAATTGAGCGGAACGGAGTGTCAGACTCTTACTGACTAAAACCCACCCGTGTTCCTTCCTTAGTCCTTTATGCTCCGGCCAGCGGTAACCCTTTCGGACAATCCCGCTGACCCGGCAGGCTTCGGCCCTGACGGGCTCCGATTGCTGGTGACATCTCTTTGAAGCGCGCGTGGAACACATACGCGCCGTAGGACCAACGGCTTAAAGTGCTTTTCGAAGCACGAAGGGGTCTCGATATGTAATTAATGGTGACCCATCCTTGAACCAACCGCGGCAAGCGTTAACCTTCGATCGACATGTGCGGCTTATTATTTAGCCACGAGCCCCTCCAAGACATTGTAACCAAAGCCTTTTAAACATATATCAACATCCTAAACCTTCCGGAGGCCTCGTAAAATCCGTGGGCGGATTGTTGCGCTTAAACTACCCTCATATATTGAAATATGTACGCTCAATTCCCATGCCACATCTAGAAACGAACGTAAAAATATCTGAGACATAGAGTGGACTTTGGTTTATTTGTTGCAGGTTTAACTTGGTAGCAATTGATATTGATTTTAGGATTTACTTGTATCTACTTGGTTCCTTCCGCAAAGCAAGGCTCTTTATTGTACAGACCTTTCCGTTATTTCACCTCTGACAGCAACAATCCAACTACAACCTTATTGCCACGAGAATAAAGATCACTGTGATTTTGTCAGACTAGTCGGTGGCAACAACACAATAGCAACCTTACTGTAACAAGAATAAAGACCACATTATTTTTGACAGTGATGAAAATTCAGAGGTAAAATAACTGAAAGGATGGTAGGTCGTAGACAAACCTATAAGAATTTATAATGATAGTTTAAAAAAAAATCAATGTAATGGTAACAGGTAAGCCTACCTATCGAAATGCAAAACTATTTGCTTATGGATGGCGTGCCGAGTTTTTTTTCTATTACTGTCGAACACACAGAAATATGGGTACAGCTTTTATAAGCTTTGAATATAAAATATAGATAAACGATTATGGAACAAAGCGTGGATTAATATTTCACCATCACGCAAATTGTGTTAACGGTTCACTAGAATATTGACGAACACTGCAATAAAGTTTCAGTATTTGAATTTACACCTGAAACTTATAGCGGAATTATTTAGAAGGTTAATAATATTTGTTTTTAACGCGGTTCTGCTTTTTTTAACACGTACTTAATTGATAAACAATTGCTTGAAAATATAGTTGTCGCATCCGGTCATGCATTTGACTAGTCGGAACGCTAAGCGCCATCTGGTGGCGCTTGACAGAGTCTAGCCTGAGTCCGTGGGGGTTATAAAACAGCTCGACAGAACGATGTGGGGCTCACTTTTGAACGGGGAGTTGACCATTGGACATCGTACGGACAACATGTGCTCAGAAACTGTCCAGCGTTCCGTATCTGGTTGTGTCGTGTACCTACTGTGTGTAATTTGCTAGTGTGACTAAATTGTTCGTGAAATTATAATCTTATTTGAACTGCAAACGGTTTTTCTATTGCGCAATAACCAACACATACCCACTGTACGCCCACAATAGTTAAATATCGCTGATAATAACGAGACACACTATACCTTCTCCGTTATAGTTATTGTTATTTAAAAAAATGTTTATTGCAATAAATAATATAGTTAATGACAAGAACATTTACTTTGAAAAATATAATATTATTTTTAATTATTGGGAACTAGCAGCACCCCGTGGTTTCTCCCGCATAAGTGGCGATCCCGTGGGAATATCGGGATAAAAAGTATCCTCCTATAATCCGAACAAGATTTTGTCTAGACTTTAAAAGAGACTGTGACCCCTGAGTTTGTTTGTTTCGGCCTTCTCAGAGTCGGATAGGAAACGCCGACCGCATCTAACTTTTTTTTTTAATGTTTGACGTGTAAAAGTGTTTGTACAGACGCCAGCACATCAAGCTAACCGAAACTGTAAAATTTTCCCAATCAACTTTGAACCTTATGCTTTAGCGATAAAGTTGAAAATCTATTAAAGAAATTTGACAGATTGTAGTAACTTGATGTGCTGGCGTCTGTACAAACCTACTTACAGAAAAAAAACATTTAATATTGTTTATGTACACTTTTCCTGTTGACAACAATGCGGGCCAATTTCTGATGGCCTATGATTCCTTCTCCTCCCTTCTTTATAAACACGCTCATGTTATTAATTTCCTTTATTCCCTTTATTTAATTTAAATACCTACTTATAAATTACATTTTTTAAATATTTTTATAAACAAAAAGAGAACAAACAACACAACAATTTTAAAAATAAAAAAGTAGCCCACCGGTGTCGGGAACAGGGTCCAAGCTACGGGTCAGGGCTCCAGAGAAAGGAACCTCCTAACAATGCGGGCCGTGTCCAGAATTACCGCTTTCTGAATCAAGGCCTTGATCCAGCTGCTCAACGAGAGCCTCCTCAGGTATTGCGTGTTGGTCGAGGCTCTTGGCTATTAACCTATTGGCTATCACGACACAATGATCGCTGAGCCCACATGCTACATGTCGACAACCTCGCAAGCCGAATCAAGATACTTGATTTCTTTATCGATTCAATAACAGTTTGCGTCTTTTAACGAATGTCCAAAATATTGTTGTTAAAAATATGATTTTTGGTATTTTTCAAACCTAAATAGCAGCCAGGGGTTAATTTCAGATCTATGTAGTAATAGTTAAAACATGTTCGGTATTTTGTAATCAACTATAAGTTGGTATTTTTTAAATGTTTATGTTTAAAACACTTGTTATAAAAGTATGATTTTTGGAATTTTTAATCTCCAATAGCGGCTGGGGGTTAATTATAGAATTTCACTGTAATAGTAAAAAATGCTCATGTTATTTCCCACAACAAAAAACTTTCTCTTCTAACTACGGTTTTTTTATTTTTGGGTATGAAATGTCCTTTGAATTTCGCGGGTTACCTTTAGCCCACCCCCCTTAATATTTGTATAAAATGGCTACATATAACACGAAAAATTGACATAGCGTGACAATTTGTTTAAAAAATAATTTCCACTGCACAAACCAACAACAAAATACGGAAAGGATCCTTCCTAGATACAATGATGCTCATTATGATAAAATCGAGTACGCCTTCTACCCGAAACATTAACTCCATTAAAGTCTATTAACTTTGTATTGTTCACGTTTTTCTAGGAAGCTCGGAAAAGAGTCTGAACATAACGGCTAACGAGCTAGAGAACTCTATTTGCTTGAGACAGCTACCTGTATGAGGTTGAAAAATATTATATCTAGTTAAACATTACTAGCCGGACAAATAACATTCTTTATTTAGGGATCGTACCTTTATTGGTCGTACTAAACCTATTACTTCAGATATATTTCATTTTCTTGACCATAGTTCAGAAATTACTGAAGTAATATTTTGGTGGGTGGAATAAAACTGTCGAGTTAGCTTATTAAAGTATGTTTTTTTATTAGTAGTCTTAATTAGGCTCTTGTTCGCCAATCGCGTTGTTGCTGTAAAGGAAAGATTTGTAGCGTAATTACCCGAAGCCAGACATAATAAAACCTTTTAATGAGACCCTCATAACCCGCTCATGACGTGTTAATTACTAAAGATTTCGTAATAGAATACTAAAACCTAATCTTTTACAAAGTTGGTGTAGAATGTATATTTTTCGCTAAAACCTACTTAAGTCTGTCTAGTTCCAAACCACTTCTGCAGAGCATACATACACACGAAATCCGAAGCTTTGATTAATAACCCACAGTAATAATGAACAATTTATCCCAGGATCAATGCCCCAGCCGCCGCTAACTCCGACGTAAACTAACATTCGAACAACGCACCCCACTGACACGCACGCAAACGGATCAGCTTTGAATAATAATCGGGTTCGTCACAAGAAGCTATTGGACTCCGGAGATCAGAATTATGCGACAAATGTGCCAACTCCTAAAGCGTTTTACGACCGAAATGACGCGCTGAATCGGATTTGGATCACGTCCTCTTGCGAAGACAGTTTGACGTGTTGTCGTCGACTTGCATAAATTTGCAAGATTAAGCAGAGCCTAGAGGCACCACTCACCCTAGATGCGGTCTGTACCTATTTACATAAATGTATCCCTTTCTGGCAACGGTCGTCTTTAACCACAAATATTTAGTGCGGCCTTGAATGTCTGTGGACTATGAGGACGTAACTATAGTCCGATTTATCCTCGTACGTACCTGTCTAGCCAATTAATGCCATGTCAGATAAATCATTCGTGGCTGTTAATTACTGCGATCCGTTTTCCTATAATTTCCTGTAGTATAAATAATATTAATATCTATTATATCCGGCCACGGTCTGTTTCATTTCTGGACGTATATCGAAAAATAATATCGTACTTGGTCTTGTAGTATTGGAACAATCTCAAGTTGGACAGAGCTCAAAATTGTCTCTCTTGTGACCCGGTATAATACGCTCGCAAACCGTTGAATTTTGGGCTTATTCTCTGCTTATCTCTTCAGGGAATACAGTCATGGCCGTTATCTATGTATTTTCTCCCGTTAGATTAGGAGATCTCCAAACAGTATCAAGGTGTACGTGCTGGCACTGAGTTACGTCATGCATAGCAATAGACTATTGTGTTCCAAGTTCAGGCGGAGGGGGGGATAAATAGGATAAGATGGTAAGTAATGCATCGCGTACCTACACCAAACCAAAGCTTTTGTATAGTCTCTGAAAATGTCTTCCAAGATCCATACAGGAGATCCAGTGCGCAAACTGAAAAATTTCCTCCACGCTCCAAATAAGATAATGTTAACCATCATGAATTCAGCATATGATTCTAGAACCCTTAGCGCAGAAATTTTTCGTCGGTAATCAAAAAAATCTGCTATTTCATAGAAAATCAATACCTATGCGGTACGCGCACTGGTTAATTTTTTTCCTGTATACGGCCTGTTGAAAGAGAAAAGTATCCACTTACTGGGTTAGGTTAGTTTGATCGGTACATCGACTGTATTTATCGAAAACTCTTACTTTGAAAAGCCTTCATTGCATGATTTATTCTAGAAAACAAGGCATCATTTGCGTATTGGTACTAGTCCCAAACTAAACTATCTGAATTGGCGGAGTTGTCCAAAACTGGTCGAATAATGCCACTAAAATTGTAACCAAAACAGCAGAAATAATTCACTGAGCAATTAATAAAAATGTAGTCTTTATTGTGTTTCATTTACAATATGTTTACTGAAATTTCAGAAAACCTTCGTGAAGTATAGCTGTAATTTTTTTTTTCAATCCATTTGCGTAATTTACTTTAAAGTATTTTTATTGATTATATAAATACAGAAGCGCCCCACAGTTTCACCTACTTAAGTGTCGATACCGTGGGCATATCGGGATAAAAACTATCCTATGTTTCGGTATCCTAAGTCCCGGGACTCAAACTATCTCTATACCTAATTTCATCTAAATTGGTTCAGCGGTTTAAGTGTGAATAGATAACAGATAGACAGACACACTTCGCATTTATAATATTAAGTATGGATGAATGAGGACATATTCAATTAAATTTCCTCAAGCAGTACCAGTGAATAATAAATCGTTTTTACTTCATTAAGTTCAACAAAAGAGATACATTTTTCACCAAACGTATTAAAAGCACCCGGGAAATATCGCAGACGTTTATAAATTTTAATATTTAATTTTCCAAAGGTGAATTCTTTTCGTGAATATGAATCGACTCACGGAATTCTTATCGGACTGTGTCTGGGACCGACACGGCTTTTAATACGTGATCCGAATGCTTGCCAATTATGGGAGCTTAAGGAGTGAAGCCCGCTAGGGACCGGATATGGCGCAAGAGTTGAAAGGAAAGCGGTTCATTTTTGTTTTGTTTCTGTTTCCACGTGTGAAAGGTTTTGGTCCCTGTATTGAGAGTGCGTTATGCGCAAAAAATATAAGTATACTTTTTTGGCATAAAACGCAAGACTTCAACCATGAAATTCATTTCACATTCTGTTCACGATATAATGTGAACTTTTTAGAAATATTTGTCTTTGGTTTTTGGTTTTGTTTTGCTTTTTATTGTCTATTTTCTGATCCTGTGCTCATTGGAGATGGAGACTTAGCAAGGGGCACCTGGCCACGTGGCGTTATCACGGCTCATCCTGGTTGTGACGGCGTGATGCGGGTGGTCGATGTTCGCACCGCAGGAGGCATATTCAAGCGACCGTTAAAAAATATTTTTGTTCCCCTGTAAAAAGGGGATGATGTTCACGATATAATGTGAACTTTATAGGAATATATTTATCTTTGGTTTTGTTTTGCTATTTACTGTCTATTTTTTGATACATGGCTTTCACTGTCTGTCATTATAATATTTCAATATCGAATGGCTGTGTTTTTTCTGATGAAATACAGAAATCCAACCTACAGCCTAAGCAGTCGGTAATACATTCTTTTATTCATTAATTTGTAAGATGGATCTGCAGTAATGTCAGTATTTATTTTGAGTCTTTTAGATTTCTTTAAGAAATTGTGTAAGACACGCCACATTGTCTTCTCAAAGATTAACTCACCATGTATTTAATACAGGGTGGCACGTGACACGTTCGGCATATGATTCTAGACTAGAGCGTAGAAAATTTTCAATGGTTTTATTTAAAAAAAATTGCTGTTCTGTACATTTTGACTTCGTAGATTTTGTTCTTTTCTCTGAAACAGCTGATCTTTTTAACTAGGTTTTGAGTCGATCTCCCTACCACCCTATACACCTGAGCTAAATTTACAGAAATGTTTGTTCAATGAAAAACTTGAAGAAACAGGAGAGTAACAGAGAGGGAGAAGGCTGTTGTTCGACACTTTATTAGTGACTGATAACGTTATCATTATGGTTAGCGGACTACTTAGGCTATTTTTACAGTGGTATTAACCATAGCAAAAAAAGTCACGAATTCCTAGTGCATATTGCAGCTAGTAAATATTACATAACAGGCTTGAACCTAACCTTCTATGAATTGTACCACAACGTGATATAAAGTATGAAAATGTATTCAGTTCGCCCGAGTAACAATCGGTGACAGATGCATTAGCTACGGGAATTCGGCAATTTATCGGTTACATTCGCACCTCACCCATTTGCAAAATATCAAGTGTCATTTTATAAGAAATTGTTTTTTGAAGGAGGTGCGATCCCTTGTTTGTATGAACATGTGCCCCCGTATAAATTGCGGTGTACATGGTTGTAAAGTGTGTCATTAAATTCATCTTATGTATGAGTATTGAGTTTTTACACTTTTTGTTCGATCAAACTTGAACTTAGAAATCTACCTACCTTCCTTACTTACTTTTTGAAAATGTAATACAAAAAAGTGTGATGTTTAATAGCGTTGTATTTATTTTCACAACTAAAGATAAATAATTCACTTCCAATAATCCATAGAATTGAAATATTAAAATAAATAGTAAAACAAACAATTTCCTTCCAAATTAAGATTTACTACGCCAAGTGAAATGATAACTAGAACACAATGCTCAGCAGAATACAGAAAACATTCCATCCCTGACCAGAATGCAGGATAGAACTATCCGGCATTCAAGAAAGAACGTAGAAGATTTATTGCAGTATCCAGTTTTAAAATGTTATATGCTTTTTCTTTATAGTTCAAGTATAGTCGTGAGGTAACATGAGTTTTCTGGTGATTTAGAGTTGTTTTAACAGAAGGCTCATTTGAATTCTTAGGATCTGTAAAAGTTGAAAGCAAAGTACTTGAGGATTTCTATGTGAAAGCTTGGGGTTAACTTTACGTAGAATTTGTTCAATATAGAACAGCCAATGTATTGCTTATCTACACTAATATAATGCTGAAGAGTTTGTTTGTTTGAACACGCTAATCTCAGAAGCAAACAGTTAAATTAAAAAAAAAATCGTTTTGCATTTTGATATCCCAATTCTTAGAGAAGGCTATTTAACATCACGCTAGGACCCTTAGAAGCCGAGCAAAAAGAATGAACGTCAGAAAAAACTCTAAGCGAAAACGAAGTAAAAGCGCGGGCAGGCGATGCGCAGGGGTGCATCGGGAGAACAAGAATTTCACGCAGATGAAGTTGCGGGCAGAAGTTAGTCATAAATATATCTAAAGAAACAAAGACACTTGTGCTAGTGCATGTGCTAATTGTATCTATTCTATACTTCCTTATAAATTCAACAATACATATAATTAGTACGGTGGTAGATACCTACTTCTCCGAATCCAAGTTAACCCACCTACACAAGGAGATATACAAATAGAAGTTACGGTAGGAGAATAAACATTGCGTCTAAATTCAGAGAAATCGCTGTGTCGACATCATAATCTTATTGACACAAAACGTTATTATACAATTAAATCGCTTGTTCGTTATTATGCCTATATTTAGAATTCGGAATAATTAATTAATAATTATTATTATTTCCGTTTATTTATTTACTTACTTATTAAATACATTTTTAAATATTTTTATAACATTAAAAAAGACATTTAAAAATATAAATAATTATAAAAACTAAAATACCCGATTGCGGTAAAAAATCGGTTGTCTGTAAAGTCGGTTTACTGACGATAGTTGAACGTGACAACGTCATAAGAAAATACTGATGGAATAGTTGCATTGCATTTGTTAATATTCGCTTGCACTTCAAGCCGCCATGGAACGCTACAGAGCGAGGCCGCGAGGTAACGCTACATGAGTCATGTTTTTTCGTGAGTGCAACCAGCTTCATCGATTTATTAAACGTTGTCACGTCAAAAACTTAAATTAAAAAAACAACTGAAAAGCTAAAAACAAGCCCATTTTAAATTAAAGCTTTTACACAACGCTTTGTCTTCTTCTTTCGAAAGTCAAATTACTGACGACTGAAAGAGAGAAAACGGTGTGTCACTACGAGTATTCATCTGATATAATATGTTTATTAGTAAGGGAGTGGATATTTATATCATAAATGGTTTACGTTAGACAGCTAACCGCTTGGTCAAAAAGGATCTTAGAGGATCCATTCATCACCACGCTCGGACTGGATGCGGAAGGCGGGGCAGGGTGTTGTGACGCAGCCTGGCTTATGTCCAGCAGTGGACTGCGACAATCTGAGTTGATTGGTTGACCACGCTTGCCCGAAGATGTATTTTACACACTTTCTAGGTTGTGCTTAATGTCTTAAAATTGGTAATCAAATAACTTGTACAATACCTTCAAAGTAGAGAACAAGTTACCGAAATCTACCAACATTTTCGAGAAAAATATTGCCAAATTATTGCCGTATCAAATATCCCTTAATGTCACGATATATTCGACAGACAGTAAGTTATTCTCACTATTTTCTGAATGTCATGTGTGAATACATACTTACGCTATAACTCGGCGCTTCCCAACAAAGTGACATAATTCAATGCAAAATTGACACTTTGACAACGCATTGACAGTGCTTTTTATGTCGGATAGAACGGTAAGGCGGTATTCACACAGTAACTAGATAAATAGGTCGTATTTTCTTGAGTATATAGGTAACATCTAAAAATAATAGATTTAAAAACATTAAGAGAGCTACTTTGGTCTGTAGAGCACTCATGAATATGAAACAGCAGGAATTGCGTAACACACTAACTATTTACGTTGCTGAGTAGACGAATTTTTCGAGCAATTGATTAGCAATATGTCTCAAAATTATTCGGGTTGTGATAGTGAGTTACGCAATTAGGGTGCAGCTCTTGCAACGAGACCGAGACTGAATTATCGGAAAAACAATAGCTGTTCTTTCCTTTTTGATATATCATTCTTTGTCTGTAGGTAAAAGTTGTTCATATTAATGAGTAATTTTGATACCTTGAAAATGTTGTAATGTGTTCCAAAGTCACCATGTAAAGTACCATAATATGTACTCACGATAGCAAAATGACAAACAAAATGTTCTATAAAAATATTTTTTTTTTTATCAGGAAACAATATTACGATATTTTTCTACGAATTTTTATTGTCCTATATCTTGTGTAATATCTATTCTTATAAAATCATGAGAGGTATTACTTTTCTAAAAATATACATATCTAGCACTGTTAGTATCGATTATTTCTGGGAACCAAATTATTGCTTCTCTAGTCATGACAAATAATATTTACAATAATTTTAATTGTACCTTCTCGTAAGTGCTCATACACACGAGCGACTCATGAATAATTCATAATATTTCATTATCATCATTTCAACCGAAAAACGTCCACCAGCCCGTATTACCTATTAAGACGTCCACTGCTGGACATAGGGGGGCCTATGTCCAGCTCCGCAACTTCGACTGTTTCTGTGCTTCTCGCATCCAGCAGATTAGGCAAGTCATCATAATATTTAATTGATAACTGAGTGAGAATATTATAAAATGTCAAAATGCTCAAAATGTACTATACGCCCTTTAAGCCCAGAGGTATCGAATATTAAAAGCATTTTCAGAAATTGCCAACATATAGGATTGACGGAGATCGCATTCTCCGGGGACTTTTTACTTAAGTCTAGTATTACATTCCAAATATTACGGGTTCTTGCTGAAATACAAGCTCAGTCTAGATTATGGCACTGTTGCTTCTAGATACCTAACTATTATGATTTGTATTATGTTTTCACTAGATTCTGCGAACGATGCTGATTAAAAATATACTCGAAATTTCTCTTGGCTAGATATTCAGCTACTTTAATATTAAAAAAAAAACGAAAACGTACGTTACGTGAATAACGGTAGTGGTACGTACGTTTTTTATTGGAATACGAAGGAACTGTTGTCGTTATTATTAATCTTTTGAAGTTATAACAATTAATTGTATGGGCTAATAATACAGGGTACAACAAGTATTCTGGGAAAATTTGAAATGGCTACCAATTACGGTTCCCACTGCTGCGGCACAGGCCTCCTCTCTGTGAGAAGGAGTGAGCTGTAATCTACAACGCGGTCCCAGTGCGAGTTGGTAGATGTCAAGAGTCTTGCAATTTTTGGTTTTAAGTACCATTTTGTTCCATTTGGGTCTCTCCTTCTATTAGGTCGCGTACTTCATTACTGAAGGTCGTGTCCCTGAAAGGCCTTCATGGCCTTATGTACAGTCACAAGCATTAGTATGTATACACTTGGCTTTATTCAAAGGCAATTTGCTCCTTTATTTTTTATGAAATGTTATGTTATTACGAACATAATATTTTCCAACCCATAGGTTTATGTAAAGTGTCGTATTTCAACGTTGCATTCCTCATTTCACGAAAAAAATCGCAATTGAAAATTGCCAAGTGTTGACATATTAGTGCTCGTGACTGTACGACTAGCTGCGCCTTGCGGTTTCACCCGTATATGTGTCGATCCCATGGGAATATCGGCATAAAAAGTATCCTGTGTGTTATTCTGATGAGCTATATTACTGTAAGGTTTCATCAAAATTCGTTCAGTAGTTTTTTTCACGTAAAAGAGTAACAAAAATCCATACATCCTCACAAACTTTCGCGTATATAATATTGGTAGGATATTCTTCCAGTTTGTTCGGTTCTCAGCTTCTCTCAGGGCGGTCGTAACAGAGAATCCAGTGAGAGTCCAGTGACTGTGGATAGTTACTTGGTCTGACCAGCGGTTAGGTGGTCACCTAAAGACCACAGGTCTTTTCCCATCTACCTTGCCATCACCACCAACTTTTCTAGATTCTGGTACCCGACGGGCAATGTGACCAAAGTAACCAAGAATCATTGACTTATACTCGCCGAGAATCCTTTGGTAGCATATTTGCCATTTGGGTACGGAACCTTACAAATACTCACCCTCTCTTGAGTAACAATTCTAAATATTTATAATCTATACTAATATTATAAAGCTGAAGAGTTTGTTTGTCTGTTTGGTTGAACGCGCTAATCTCTGGAACTACCAGTCGGATTTGAAAAATTATTTTTGCATTTGATAGCCCAATTCTTGAGGAAGGCTATTTAACATCACGCTATGACCTTTAGGAGCCGAGCAAAAAGAAAAAAGTCAGAAAGAACGCTAAGCAAAAACGAAGTAATAGCGCGGGCAGGCGATGCGATGCGACGGGGTGGGTCGGAGTAACAAGAAATTTCACGCGGACGAAGTCGCAAGCAGAAGCTAGTAATTCGTACAATACGTGAAGGCCAATTCCCGTAATTAAAAACGTTTGAAATCTAGTCGCAATCTCATTTCGGCGACAAACAGTCTCAAAAACTTGTCAAAGATGTAGGGAAATTAGAGGTATTTTTGACAGATTGAAACCGAGATCAGACTGAACGTTCTTAAAATTACGCCCCTCTGATTACTTTTCCCAGGATAATCCTATGGTTGTTGTGCAGTGAAAAATAGCATAGATTTCTGAGAATTTCTTGGAAAACGTACGTAGCCATATGTGTACACCGCTTTAGCCAAGAAGGGGAACACACGTCGACGTTGGTCCGACAGTTACTGGAGAGGTTTTCAAATAATACTTATAAAACCTTTTAATACTGCACTTTCTTACCGTGGCAGGTGCAACGGATTTATCTCAAAAGATTTCGATATGAATTTAATTTTGTCATAAAGACTGTTTGTGAGACGTTTTTAAAATATTTCTACCATATTCAAGAAAATATAGAAAACTCCATAGAATAGTATGGTATAGTATTTTTATCTCACAAAGCGACGCGCGCTTTACTTGTGGTAACCAAGTATACAAACACGCTCTGATTGTGTGCATCAAGACGATTAGCGTCGGCACACCCCACAGGCGCGTTATTATGGGTCGATAATATTGGATGCGATAATGTGTCCCGATTCTTTACAACACCGCTGCATTTTCATCGTCCGATATCTAAGGTTGCCCGCACTACACGTTACTACAGGTGTGTGTAAGATCGTATGCGTCCTAATACAAAATGTTCTATGAACTCATATCGGAATATTGCAGGACGGTAGAACTTCTATTGTATCGTTATTATCGTAGCACTGTGTAACTTCGTTGCCGTCCTAATACAAAATGTACTGAAAACAGATATCGCAATAACGCATCCGATATTATCGACCGATAAAATGTGCCTTAAAGCTTGGAGGAGAGCCTTAAAGCTTATATACAATTTTCGTATGACCACAACTCACTAATAAAGTTCGAGATTATTCATCATAACAGATTTAAGGTAAAGCTGCTAAAATTTAATCAATCTCAGAAGTTAGCCGTTTGTAGCTGACGGTCTCGCTGCACCGCAAACACTGCTGTAGCTGTAACAGTATTCTCCCGTGAGAAATACATTGCACATTTGTTGCATACTGTGTTGAGTGTTACGTGGACCCCACATAATACGTCACGTCTCGCTCCTGTTACCGCTAAGGCCTGCACATAGAATAGAAGCCTCTCCAATATTACTGACACAGTTACGAAGACTGGTTAGCTGGAATCGGCCATTGTGTAATTTGACAATAGTCGACTGTTTCGGGAATATTCTTAAAGATATCAGATTTTGCTCCGGTTGATTCCTGGAACCGCAGAACATAAGAAGTGCACAAGATACCCGCACAGAGAGCTTTGTAAGGCTTTTCCAATAAATCGTGATCTGTTCATATAGATTTTCTTTGAGGATAATTTTCTAATATATGCAACGGGAATGTAATTTTGTTTTGGAAGATTCACAAATAATAATATTCGCATAATCTGGGTGCGTGCGTTATTAGCTTTTCGGCTTGAAAGGGGTGTTATTTCGGTAGGAATTATTTAAAAATGGGGCGTTTATTATGACAGGCGTACGTTTATCTCTGAATAGAGATTCAAAATACGGTCACGCAGAGGCGTGACCGTATTTTCCTCAGATAAGGATGAGGTTATTCTCGCTATTTGCAGCTGTTGTAGGGACCTACGAGGTGAAAATAATTTTGTTGGGATAGGATAGGAGTAAACCGTCATTCCTTTTTGAAGCGTAGGTAATTTCTTGATGAAACAAAATAAGATTCTCCATTATGAACTCGAAGAGATCTTCGACTTCATAATGGAGGATCTCATTTCGTTTAAATACAAACAAAAACAAGCTAACAGTAAAATACATTTATTAAATACAAGTATATACATATATAACTATAAAAAAGGGAAGAGCTCAATGGGCCTCAAAAAAATCATCCACCTTTTGGGCGCTTATCCCGTTGACAGCAATGCGAACGAATTTTTTTATTGTTTGTTTTCTTTTTATCGCACTAATATTATAAAGCGAAAGTTTGACTAGCTGCGCCCCGCGGTTTCACCCGCATAAGTCTCGATTCCGTGGGCATATGGTCATAGTCTACCATGTGCCAACTTTCATTCAAATCCATTCAACCATTTTAGCGCGAAAACGTAACACAAAAATATAAAAAATCAAATCTTTTCTCTTTATAATATTAGTTTAGTTATCTCAATACCAGCCTCAGGCACATTTGTCTGCTCTATATCCACAGCGGTGGCAGAAAGGCTAGTCGTCGTTGGCACGTGCCACCTAGCTGAATGTTTATTGCATAGAGATTGCGGCATAACTCGGCCTGGTTATAATAAGTATGAATGTGAGCGTCTCAGAGAGTAAGTGGGTATAGTTAGGGTCAAGGACTAGGATATCGTGTTTTGAGTACTTAAGTGTTTATTATTGTTTAGTTTGGTACTTTTTCTTTCAAGTGCTGAGAATCGAGACTAGATAAAAGCTATGTTACATTAGAAACTTTTGTAATTATAATCGCAGGACGCTCCCAAATTGGACAGAAAAAATTACCACGTTGGATATTTTGTTGGTGATATTGATAATTTTGCTTCTGGGTTTTTTTTCTGCTCGTTTAAACTCAAATTCAAAGCATCTATTTCAATTAAACAATTTTCACTTTTGAATTGTCAAGGAGTCGGTCAGTTAGTCAGAAAGTTGAAGCTCGTTGCCAGTTTTCGACATTCTTTTAAATCAGATATTAAAAATACGGGGTGTAATTATTCTCGTTACTTCTGTGTGTGAGAAAAATAAAAACAAAATATATCTAAAATTAAAGATAAGACGTGACGGTTATGTGAGATGACCAGTCCTAACTGAAGACGCACGTTCGAGAACGTAAAGGCTCGAACACATAGGCGCGACGCGACACGCGACACAAAGGCACCGCTCGTTGCGCGACTTGCGGTGCCTTTGTGTCGCGTGTCGCGTCGCGCCTGTGTGTACGAGCCTTAACGCGTGGATGCTGATCCACGCGGTGTGTATTCAGTTCAACCATTTTTAAGGGAACCGGATTGTCCAAGACATTCGCCACTTTAATAAGAACCATGTTCACTCAAATGTCTCGCTGATAGATATTTGAGTGAGCATGACTGTTATTAAAGTTTTAAGGCTATCCCACCACCACTCGAGGCTAATCCTTCGTCAATCAAAGTCAGGGAGCACAATGTGCAGGATCAGTGTAGTATCTCTTTACACTCCGAAATATTAAAGACTCTTTCATAAATAAGATCTAAAGAGAAAACAATAGAAAATTGATTATCCGCAAATTAAAATAACCTTTCATATAATTGCCTCCTAGTCCAGCACAATTTTTTATTTATGTCTATTAATGCTCGTTGAAAAATTGTAGCAGCAATTTGCTTGATTTTCTCTTACAAGTTGCGGAACGGTATTTTTTTTCCACCCTCCTTTGCACAACAAAGAAAACGGGGGGTTTTTGTAAGCGGCAGTGAGGCGCGACACAGGGCTGGTTTTAATCCAGGATGCCGCTTTACGTGATGCCTGTGTCAATATAATTTAAAAATATACGTGCATGACGTCTATGTTTAAATGTTTGTTTGTCAAGTATATTTAGCTGAGTATGCATTACGATGCGATTTAAAGCGAGTTGTGCCAAACACGTAGAAATTAACACATTTTAGTTCTATTCTTGATAATCTGCCTTTACCTACCTACCTTTTAAGGGAGGCGCTCCTGACGCGTGCACTCCGCACGCTCAACCTCATAGCGAGAGGGACTGACTTATTCTATTGTTCTCTGAGTGAATTCACAAGGAATGCATTATTTATAATAAGTTATAGATTTTAGTATGTTTAAGTTAGGATAAGCGCATTTACCGCATTGGGTTATATCCTGTAATGGTGTATGTAAGTAGATAAATAAATAAATAATGCCCGTGGGCATGTCTAATTTGATTTTTGTTCCAAGAGCTTCAATCTGACAATGTGTTCTAGTATTTACAAAGGTTTATCATCCATTAAAGCCAGAATAATACAATAGAACAAACTGTGTTAGTTTTAAATTCGTTCTTTCAGTTGGGTTTTATACTAATTTCTGAGCTGCGCTCTAGTGATCATATGCGGTGCTGCTGCCGGAGAAGGCAGTCTAAAGACAGGTCCCCCTCCAATCGTTATTAGATTTATTGTAAGCAGTTTCATATGAATTAATTCAGACGTGCCTGACTCGTTGGTCTAATGGTTGCAAAGGTACTGCAGAGCTCGAGGTTTTGGGTTCGAGTCCGGAGTCGGGCAAACGACAATGTAGGTACGCATATGAATTAGACGACAACTCCTTTTTTTGGTAGTAGGTAATACTTCAGCTAGCTCACCGTATTACCTGCTACCAAGAAAAGGAGTGGTCGTCTACTTCATATGCGTACCTACATTGTCTACAAAAGTAGACTTTTAGGACCTAAACGCAAAAAACGCAAGTTTTATAATGCCTAAAAGTACCTATATGATCGACTACATTAAACAAAATCAGAAAAATACATGATATTCTTCAGGATTTATGCTAGGTAGATAGTGTATTGCACACAAATAATTCAACTAATTTGATATGATAGAAAGAAAATCATGAAGATACCTCTAAAAACTTTCTTTGTACAATAAAAACACGAGTACATACAATAATTTTGATTTTTTGTCAGATTATTCTACAAGCAGCATACCTACTAAAGCACTAGTGTTTTAATTTTTTAGTCCAAACAATAGATTTTTTGTTAATAGATAATTGCTTCATATTTTGCAATACATTACCAGAGTTGTGTCATCGCGCTTCTCTTTCTTTTCTATGCAGTCCGACCAGTGACCGCGCTTTAGGTCATGTAGTCCCCTTATTTAAAGTAATGAAAAGTATACTTTTACGGGCTCATCGTAGGTACAAAAGCTTTGCTCCACCCTTCCTGGAATACCCAGACATGAAGTTCGTAATATATTAGTATAATGAGGGTAGCAGCTAATGAGTTTTGTTTTAAGGGCGATGTTTTGTTTATCTGATATTGAGGCTATTAGCGTAATTATGTCTGTAATCAGTGAGCAAATGCCAATGTAGGTAATTAAAAACTAGATAAACGAATAATGTTTGAATGAATCTTCTTTATCATTTCAACTTAGCCCTTTATTTATAAACGTTACATAAAGTCAATAAACGTTTAAACATCAAAAATGTATGGTTAAAGTCACTAATCGTTTTTTTAACTTTAAACTGCATTTATAAATAAACCCCCTACTGTCCCACTGAAGGACAAAGGCCTGTCTTCATGGGTCAGCGGGATTGTCCGAAAGGGTTACCGCTGGCCCGGAACATAAAGGGCTAAGGAAGGAACACGGGTGGGTTTTAGTCAGTAAAGAGTTTGAAACTCCCTTCCGCTCCACCCAGAGAGGACCTCTTGAGAAATGACCCCTCATTTGATGATTTCCCACCCTCAAAAAAAAGGCCTCTCTTCATTGATCACGAAGCTTGCTCAAGGTGCGTTGATAATTTCAAACTTTTAAACCGTTTGTCCACCCGCCACAGTCAATGGGACGTCGACGTCAACGTGAGAAATGAGATTTTTCGAACCGAGAGTGACGTCCCGGTGGCGGCGCGTGTGGTGGTCATGCGGCCATAGTACCTACTCGTAAATGTATGTGTCGCTACTTTGTCGCCGTCATCTCGTTCTCTTGGACGTCCCGTTGACGCTGACGGTGGCGGTGGAAAAACGCCCATATTGGGATACAAACAAATTAATCTCAATTAATTAATTATTATTTAGTTAATTCATTTAATTATTTTCATTAATTAAGTAGGTAAGCCTGCTTAGTAAATTCCTAGTGAAAAAACATAATAACACCGCCTAACCGAACGTGGGAACGTGGGATTCAATCCCTCATTGAATCCCACGTTCGACATTCGTGCGTGAGACCTTTCTTTTATGCTGAGCTGAGGCTCTTTTGACATATTTTTTTAATTTACTTTTTAGGTGTTTATTTTTTTGCTTGCTAATAAACATATTTTCCAACCTTCTACATCACAAGGCATTAAAAACACATGATAATTTATTACTCTTGTAAACTGCTGCTATGTCGCTATATTTTATCGTTTATTTTTTATTAAGTTAGTAAGTAGGTAGGTACCTACATTCATAAAGGAGAGTATCAACTACAGTAGTGATATTAAACCGTAATTAGGCGCACAATGATACTGGCATGTCTATACCTACAGTAGCTAGTTCATACGCTAACAGCTTGCCAGTTATGCAATATTGCGCCAGCTAGAAACACCTACATAATGCAACTAGTATATTATGACACTATGAGTTTGTGGGTTTATTACTTCAAAATGTACTAAAAATGAATTGGTTGTCTCGACTGAGGTTGTTGAGTGTGAGAACCCTTAACTTTAGACCTTAGTTTAAATATTTCTTTGAAATTATGTTTTTATTTTCTGAGAAATATTTAAACTAAGGTCTTAAGCTAAAAAATAAAAAAATATACTAGGTAGCTATGTAGCGTGTATTAGAAATGTGTGTTTATATTTTAGGGTATGGTACAGATCATAAAACTAAAGAACTTCCTTCATGGGATCAACATCGTAATCACGAAAACCACCACAATTTATGATACACGCTGTATAAATGAAACTATTAACTACTACACAGAATTTTCATTTACTTACCACTTTATACACACTGACGAGCAATATAAAAAAGCGGCCAAGTGCGAGTCGGACTCGCCCATGAAGGGTTCCGTAGAAGCAAACTACTTACTAGACCTTGTTCAAACCAATTTTCGCTGGAAGTTCGCATGGTAATGTACATCATATTATATTTTTTTAGTTTAATCATCCTCTTATTTTAGAAGTTACAGGGAGGGACACACATTTTACCAATTTGGAAGTGTCTCTCGCACAAACTATTCAGTTTAAAAAAAATGATCATAGAAACCTCATCATCATTTTTGAATCTATCCATAGATATCCCCCCACACGTATGGGTTTGATGAAAAAAAATTTTGAATTTCAGTTCTAAGTATGTAGAATCCCCAAAATATATTGTTTTTTTTCTATTTTTGGTAAGTAGATGTATTTTGTTCACAGAATACATCTACTTACCAAGTTTCAACAGTATAGTTCTTATAGTTTCGGAAAAAAATGGCTGTGACATACGGACGGACAGACAGACAGACATGACGAATCCATAAGGGTTCCGTTTTTGTCATTTGGCTACGGAACCCTAAAAACCACTAACTTATCATCAACTATTTCTGATACCACCACGCAAGATAGCTTCTTGAAGTGAAAAGCAACATTCAAATATATTGTAGAATAACGCATTAAAAAAAAATTGAACAATAAAATTTTATGTTGAGAACAAAAAAAAATTTTAAAAATACAATTAGGTAACTCTTAATGTGGTTTTACGAAATTTAAACAAAATTTTATAATCATTCAATATTTCGTATTGCCTCCACGTGCTCTCAAAATGGCTTTTACACGATTTGGCATTCTGAGTACCAGATTCCTCAGCGTATGCTGAGGAATATTCTCCCATTTTTCAACATGTGCATTTTTCAGGGCATGAAATGTGACTGGAGGTGATTTTCACGATTTATTTGCTTCATGAAACTAACTTGTGTGGTTTAGGAGATATTCAGATTTCTTTAGGCAGTTTGCAAGTGGTTTTTTTTTATATTGCTCGTCAGTGTAGTTTTCCAAAAATAAACCATTGTAACTTGTTTTGCCTAACAACAAGTTTCAATCAAATTTTGACGGGAGATATTCAAATTTCTTTAGGCAGTTTGCAAGTGTTTTTTTATATTGCTCGTCAGTATAGTTTTCCAAAAATAACCCATTGTAACTTGTTTTGCCTAACAACATGTTTCAATCAAATTTTGACGGCTTACACTGACATCAGACACATAGTTTATACAAACGACGCATTTTAGACAACTGGCATGAACGTTAAATTGTCCACTGCTTGTCGCTTGCATGATATTGCATACATCACTACGCGTCATATTATGCGCGACGCATATAGGTAGGTAACGGACGCGGACCGTCCGGCGAACAATCATGTTATGTCCGTATCACGTCCTGTCTGCGTGAATCGGAATGCTTCGCGACAAATATTTTTAGAGTTCGTTCACGTTAGCAGGCGGCTCGGTGGCGAGTGTGGATTCGTGACGGCTGGTGTGGAGCAAATCATGCGATCTTTACTGATAGTTTCTTCAGTAGTACACGCATCTGAATTTTGGAATGGAACAGTCGAGTACTAAGTAGGTATTATTTTCGCTATAGTTAGCCCAGACGAGTAAACTACAACCGGGCATAATTTGAGTCGCCAAAAATCTGTCAAGAAATTCTCATCGTTCAAACAAGATATTACAGCTCCATTTACACGATGCAACTTTTTTATTGTTTCAACATAAGGTACAGTATTTTTTTCTCTCGAAGCGACGCGCACTTTACTTGTGTTAACCAAGTGTACAAATGTGTGCGTGAAGGCGAGTAGCGTGAGTACATAACACAAACACGCACACACACGTACTGCCGACTCCGCCATTATCTCGGACGGCACCGAGTTTTGTCTACTCATGTGACCGAAATCTCCTGCACTTACACACACATTCACATCGCGTCGTTTCTTGAGATAAAAATACTATGAGCTCAACTGTGACTAGTGAGATACAATTACTTTTTCTATTGTTATATTTAAATCAAATTTTGATTTTCCCACAGTTGATTAAATCGCACTGTCTCATCATCACCATCATCAAAGAAAAAAAAAAGAAATAGAATAGATAGAGAGAGATCAATAAAGAGTATTCTATTCTATCATCCACAGCCCGACTTCACCCACTGCTGGGCATAGCCCTCTCTTTTTTGTGCCAATCCCCACACTCCTGTGCCAGTCTCATCCAGGTTTTGCCCGCGATGGCAACAATGTCATCTGCCCACCGCACTGTGTACATCAAGCTTAAATCGCGCTCGCCTCCGCTGACGCTTGTTAATGTAAACAAGCACTTAGTGAGCTTACGCGGGCATTTTCACTTTAAATGGCGCAGGTCGTTTTTCGATTGTCTCATGACAACAAAATTATGAAAAAAATATTTGGAAACAATTTTTTTAAGAAAAAGGGTATAATATGCACTGAAAGTAATTTTATAAACTTGTGGATTTGATTTATTGGTTCTTGATAGAACACATTTTCAATTTTATTTAAATTAATAAAGTTTCGGAAATGTGTAAAATCATGATGTCCCAACGCCAGTATGTATCATTGCATTTAATTTTTTAGTTTTTTTTTGTACTACAGCTAACGTAGCGACAATTTAATTTTATTGTTAGATAGTTAATTTATCATTTAAACTAAGCATTTAATCTCAGTCAGTAAAGAAAATATTAAATAAATTAATAAAAAGCTTGTCCCACGAATTCGCGACTACCGGACATGTCCGGATAGTAACACGCTTTTTACTACTAAAATACACATTTATCGTGCAAATTCTGTTTTCATGGTAATCCCGGGTACAAATGTCAAAGTATGAAATGCCATTTTGAAGGTAGTCACGCAAGGTGTTCAGCTGGTGCGGTACATTTCGCGGTACAAAAAATTGGTCAAGAAAAATCTATTGAGGTTAGTAACGTTTTTTTTCGTGAATATTAAGTTTGTCTTTATTTCTTTTTTAGCTGTACATAACTTAAACACTGCTGAAAGCATAAAAGTAGAATTTAATTGATTTCTGATAATATTGTTTGAGTATTTTAATTTAGTTTTAAAACGATCTACACTCGTCACGTCCTGTTAGCAACCGTTACTATAGGATGGACAAAAAATATTACGAAACAGACATGTAAAGCTTAGAACTCATAAATTAAACTTACGAAATTTATTATTGATGACAGCGGTTAGATCCTTTTAATATTTTAAATGTTAGTTTGTATGTTTGGATGTTTGTTACTCAATCAGGCAAAAGCGGCTGTTCGGCTTTGGATGAAATTAGACACACTGATAGATAGGTAGTTTATTAAATAAATTATTACTTTACTTTTTAGGAATATCTGATTTGACGTGGGCAAAGCCGTGGGGCGTAAAGCTAGTAGAGAAATAATGTATCTACCAATATATTTTTTCTTAACTTTACAGGTAGTGGTGAAATCACTTTTCAAAATGGTGATATACTTTGACATAGATAAATTTTAGGAATATACTGATTGAAAGTTTAAGTTATAATCTTATTTTATTATTTTTTTTTAATAAAGATACCGTGGTGGTTATGTTGATTGATTAATAGTTTGTTAGTTTATAGTTAATTAGTTGTTAAACGATGATTAAGATACTCGATACGTACCAAATAAATATTTTAAAGTACTTTAACAAAATGTTTTATTAAAATACATATTTAATACCTATCTATGCATTTTTGTTTAATTTAGGTAGGTATATTCTACTCTACTTCTACTCTCATAAGAAAACTAACATTTTGTAAGATTTTATTTTTAACCTCACAGTGAGTTCTATTCCTAATAATTCTGTTTCGTCACGTCACATGTCCATTTAGTAACTGTCCCAAAATATTTTTGCCTTATTTATTTAAAAAAACTTAAAATATTATCCGGAATAATATTATTAAAATATTATAAATAAAGAAAAATAAACTATATTAAGATTATATTCCAACTTTATCATTCCTTGACCGATCAAATAAGATACATGAAAATTAAAACTTGCATTTGGACAATATGTTACGATACTGACCAAATTGTTGAAATTTTAATTAAAAATAAGTATCTAATAACCAAGTATTAATATTTAATTTCATTAATCGATATACCAAAACTTAATAATAGCGTTTTTCCCATTTCATTCCAGCAGTTAAATTTTTATCGCGGTTTGATTTTTGTTACTAACAAGACATCTTTAGCCCGATCACTTTAGAAAAATAATTTTAGAAAATTAAATACTTATTTTTGCACGGAATTATTACATAAATCACATAAATTATATATTTTTTTACAGTAATCCAAAGTTCAAAGTCCTAAAACAATAATAAATTTTTAAAGGCTGTTTATTATAACCTGCGCCATTTAAAATGAAAATGCCCACGCGTCGCTTACACAATGCAAACGTTGCGTTGATCTAAAATCCCGTCACAGTTACATAATTTTAAATATTAAAAGCAATCACATTAGTGCGCACAACAGACGCATGTATTCTACTTGAGCTTTAAAAATATAATAAAGCTTTTAAACAATTTAATGGGTTTCTGAACTAATATCTATGTATAGTCACAAGCATAAATACCTTACACTTATGGAAAGATTCTCTCCTTAAGTCATCATCAACTGCCTAGCCTTTCGGCTTCCAGTCTAACCGTATGCAGCTGAATAAGTACCAGTATTTTACATGGAGCGACTGCCTATCTAACCTCCACAACCCAGTCACTGGGTAATACGGTACCCTTTGGTAAGACTGGTTGTCAGACTTTCGAGCTTCTGGCTACCCGTAACGATTATCAAAGATCCACGAATGACAGCCGGGACCAACGGCCCCTCCTCCAACGACCCGACCGAAATATTTGATTTTAGAGACCGTTGAAGCAGAGGGAGGACCCTCTGCTTCAACGGTCTCCAAAATCAAATATTTTATGGCGTTACCCACATAGTACTATCGAAATAATACTATTGTGAAATAGGTCTTTTCTCTTTTTTTTATTACTCGGAACGCGCCCAGATACCGCTAAGTCGTGCCCTCAGTAATTCCATTTCGAAAAATAACTTCTCATATGTTTTTACTTTTACTTTTTTGCCAAACACAAGTTTAGTATATTGTAATCCTACAAATAACTGTTTTCGGTCCTCCACGAAGTGAAATTACAGAAATAATAAACAGTGAAAAAATAGTTAAAAGTGCCCTATCATCATTGAATAGCCCGCGAGTGCACAGAATTTTGACGTTTGAAGGAACGCTTTAAAAGTGAAAGTCCTGCGTACGCGCAATCTTCATCGCGCTATCAGTGCTACCAACCTCCCGGCGGCAAAGTTCGTGGTGTGTTCCAGCGACAAATACAAAATATAAGCGAACTTGTTGCATCAGTGAATGGGACTAGTGGCGCCACCCCGACCATAAACGGTACTAATTATATTATTCTAACTGCGAACGTTTTTGGAACTTAATTCAAAACAATGCTTCACACTCCTCCAAATGATCGCGAAGCCGGTAATTTACCACATGTTCAGTCAGAGCCAAACATACCCGCGGTGCTTGCAAGCTCATCACCGAGCTCATCTTACATAAGCGTAAGATATAAGCGCCCGCGCACTGAATGCTCTCCTGATTCAGACCCCCACTCAATTTCTCATGAGTCCACGACGAATGAACTACTTGAAACTATTCGTCAAGAAATACGTTCAGTTTTATCTTCCGAGGTCTCAGCAAGCATTAAAACCTGCATTACAAATGAACTACGGGAGATTAAAGAAATGTTTCGTGGTTTGGAGAACTCCGTCAATTTCATGAGCGCCGAATATGACCGTATGAAAGTTGAGCTCGACGCATGCAAAAGCGACAACAAAAGTCTTTACAAAGATAATGAGCTCCTCAAGGCTACTGTTTCTGAATTATCGCTGCAAGTTAACCTAATAGAACAAAATTTACGGCAACAAAATTTAGAGATCAACGGCATACCGGAAAACAAGGCAGAAAACCTGGTAAAGACAATGGTGCAATTGGGGAACGTAGTGTCTAGCACGATTAAGGAGGATGACATCTTGTCTGCAGTACGCGTGAGAAAGTTGGATCCAGAAAGCAAGAACCCAAGAGCGGTTGTCGTCAAGTTACGGAGTACCTTATCGAGAGATACAGTCCTTACATCTGTTTTACAATTTAACAAGGCCCATCCGAAAGAAAAACTAAGTACTCAACATCTGGGCTATGGAGGCACTAAAAAGCCAATTTTTGTATCCGAACACCTGTCCCCGCTGAATAAGAGAATCCACGCAGCTACAAGGAAAGCAGCGCGCGAAAAGGGATATTTATACGTGTGGGTACGCGATGGCAAAGTTCTCGTCAGAAAAGCCGACGGTGAGCAAGCAAAACACATGAAAAGCTTGGAAGCCATTACCTTGCTATGAGATGGTTCAAACCAATACTTATGCATTGATACCGTGCACTAGTACTTAAAAATTCACAATTTATTACCAGAATTTCAGAGGCCTGAAAACCAAACTTAATTCCCTTAAGCTGGCTGCACAGCTGGGCAACTATGACGTTATAATTGGAACAGAAACGTGGCTTGACGACGGCATAAATGACGGCGAAATTTTCGACTCCAGGTATCACGTTTATCGCAGGGATAGGGCTTCAACTGCTTTGGGAACCAAGAGGGGTGGAGGTGTTCTGATCGCAGTGTCTAAGCTTATTGATTCCGTACGTGTGCCAAAATGGGAATCTGACATCGAAGATCTATGGGTCAGACTTAAAATCACCAGGGGAAAAAGGCACCGTAATTTAAATATCTGCGCCGTTTACCTACCACCACCAGTTCAACAAATCTTATTGGATACATTTTTAGACGGAGTATCTTCATTGATGGAGTCTACAGGGGAAGATGCGATTGTAGCAGGAGACTTCAATCTCAGTTTTATCAGCTGGGACATAGACAATACTCTTGGTTCCTCTCCATGTACAACCCCAACTAACTACGCTAACAGGCTAGGCCACTCTTTAATAGATTTTATGTCAGAAAACAATATGTTGCAACTAAATACAGTTAAAAATTGTTACAATAAAACCTTAGACCTAATTTTTTCTAACTTTTACGGAGGAAGTGTTAGCGAGTGCAATGATCCAATGTCCAAAGTAGATGTATATCACCCACCCATTATGATTACTGTCAGCGATATTTCACCAGCTCCGTTAATAAACAAAAGAATCTCAAAACCGAATTTCAGACGTGCTAACTATGCGTTGATTAATTTGAAACTAAGAGATATAGATTGGACAAAAATATTTTCTGAACTGCCTGATGTCGATGCTATGGTGCATGTACTGTACGAACATATTCGTTGTATTATAAATGAGTGTGTTCCTCTCTCCAAAGTACCTAATGGCAAATTTCCATGTTGGTATTCTAGGTCTCTTATTAGATTACTGAACGAAAAGGAAAAAGTGAGATCTCGCTATAAAAAATATAAAAATCCTAGAGATAATTATGAACATAAAATTCTAGGCGACCGCGCAAGAATAATGATCAAGGACTGCTACAAGGCATACATAACGAACATGGAAAAGAATATCGCTCAAAACCCAAAACTCTTTTGGTCCTTTGTGAAAGCCAAAAAATCAAAGTCTAACGACATTCCTTCCACTATGCATTTGGGACAGAATATTGCAACATCTGGTGAAGAAATAAGCAAACAATTTGCCACACACTTTTCTTCAACCTTCATACCATCCGTTAGCCCGAATGCTCCCAGTACTAGCTCGCATAATTATTTTCAATCCGCCTTATGTGGAATGACTTTTACTGAGAGAGACGTGTTTAAGGAGTTAAAGAAACTCGACGCTTGCAAGGGTCCAGGACCTGATGGCTTGCCCCCGTTATTTATTAAGAAATGTGCAGCTAACCTGTCTCTTCTGCTTATGTTGATTTTTAACAAGTCAATTAAATCATCTATGTTCCCTTCTCAATGGAAAGTTGCTAACGTTGTGCCCATTTTTAAGAAAGGAGAAGTCAATGATTCTTCGAACTATCGTCCCATATCGCTTCTTTCCGTATTTGCGAAGCTGTTCGAGGCGCTTGTTTGTCCCATGTTAACCTCGCACATAAGAGCGCAGTTGGCTCCCCAACAGCACGGTTTCTGTGCTCGCAAATCTACTACCACTAATTTGACACATTACGTTAATGACATTAGCAGATCTCTGGACTCCCGCGCACAGGTTGACTCCATCTATACCGATTTCAGCAGTGCCTTTGACAAGGTTAACCACAAAGTACTTATCACAAAGCTCGAACAGTTTGGCATATCCGGCCAACTACTCATGTGGTTTGGCTCATACCTATTTGAGAGGAAACAGAGAGTGGTTGTGAGAGGTTATGAGTCGCCGTATTATCTTTCCACCTCCGGGGTACCACAGGGATCTCACCTGGGACCGATCCTCTTTTTGATCTTCGTCAATGACATTGTTCATTCTGTACGGCACTGCAAATGTTCCATGTTTGCAGACGATTTGAAACTGTACATGGAAATTAAAACTGACTGCGACATTCTTCTACTTCAGGAAGACTTGGATGCGGTGCAAGAATGGTGTCAAGTTAATATGATGACTCTTAATGCAAGTAAATGTTATCACATGACTTTTACTCGAAACAAACAAGTACGATCATCATCGTATGCGTTAAATGGGGTTCCTCTGCAAAAGGTTGATACCATCCGTGATTTGGGTGTCCATCTCGACAGCAAGCTAACTTTCGTCAATCACATTGACGCGATTGTGGCCAAAGCGACAAAAATGTCGGGTTTTGTTAAGAGAACTTGCTCGGAATTTCGGTCCATATCGACACTAAAAGTGCTTTACTACACCCTTGTCAGAAGCATACTGGACTACGCATCTCCAGTTTGGAATCCCATATATCGTGTCCATACTAACAGGATTGAACGTATACAGAAGGCCTTCACCAGGTACTTACGCTTTAGAAGCCCTAGTTGCCCTCATGACGCTAATTATTCCCAAAGGCTTAATCACTTCAATATGTCAACACTAGAACAACGTAGAAGCACTTCTGATCAGCTCTTGTTTTACAAAATCATACATAACCTGGCGGATGTACCTGAGTTATTATCAGAAATTAATATAGCTGTTCCTAGGCGTACCGTAACTAGATCTCTACGCAAAATAAATACCTTTGCACCGTCCTCATCTAGAACCAACCTTGGTCTCAATGCCCCCTTGAATCGATTTATGGCTAATTATAATAAAATAGATATCTCCAACAATATTGATATATTCACAGACTCATTTTTCCAATTTCGCAGAAAACTTATAACTATTAGCGACGAGTCATAATTTCAAACTGTGTTTACTTCATTTTTCATTTTTTTTGTTTTTTGCCGCATGTGCCTGCCAATTTTGAATTGTTGTCTTGTTGCACTCACTATCGCGTTCTACTGTTTTGAAATTTTAATATCAATTTTACTGTTTATTTTTTTAATTTTAATCTTAATGTTTTAATTCTTATTCTAATTCTAACGAAAATTTTGATTTTATTTAAGAAGTTATCATTTTTTTTATGTAAGTGCTGTGTACGCCTGTAAGTGACTAATTCACCATAACACAGTGCATAATATGTTATTAATTTATTATGTCATTATTTCTAGTGGATAAGTCGTTGGTGTACCTTTTAAATAAAATAAAATAAAATAAAATAAAATTATTGCTGACTGTGCCCGCTCTAGACCTCAATCACGCCTGATGGGAAGCGATGGATGAGGTCTATGATGGAACGACTCCGACGCATCAACGAAACAGCAGGCCGCTTGATGCCGGACTCCGGTGGGAGGGGTGGTCACAAACCAGGCGGGTTAGTCCTGCCACACGAGGGAAGAATTGTCCAGTCAAATAAGGTGTTGAGTGTGACAGTTCAGGTTGCGCCGAGCACTCGGTTGTGTTGAGCAATTGGCGGAACAAACTGCGCTACACGAGGAGGCTTCTTCATGCATACCAAAAATTGCATTTCTTTTCATTCTTTTCTCAAAATAGCATTTCTTATTTCACGAGAAAAACGCCTTTAAATTTTGCGTAACTGCAAGGTATGTATGCTCGTTACTGTACGTACAGACGCCAGCACATCAAGCTACCCGAGACTGTCAAATTTTCACAATCAACTTTGAACCTTATAGTGTAGCGATAAAGTTGAAAATCTATTAAAGAAATTTGACGCCAGCACATCAAGCTACTACAATCTGTCAAATTTCTTTAATAGATTTTCAACTTTATCGCTATAGCATAAGGCTCAAAGTTGATTGGGAAAATTTGACAGTTTCGGGTAGCTTAATATGCTGGCGTCTGTACATCAATATCTATACCTACGAATATTATAAAGAGGTAAAATTGGTTTGTTTGTAAGCTTGTATGTTGGGAGTTATCTCTGGAACTACCAGTCGGACTTGAAAAAATATTTTTGTGTTTTAAAGCCCAATTCATCACGCTACGACACTAAAGGGCCGAGAAAAAAAAAAAAGACAGACAGAATGCTAAGTGAAAACGAAGTAATATCGTGGCCAGGAGACGCGGTGCAACATTCAGTATAGCAAGAAATTTCACGCGGACGAAGTGGCGGGCAGAAGCTAGTAAAATAAATCCTACAGTACCCGGCGATAAATATTGCACATCGACCTTTTTACACAAAACCATTTTATACAAAGAATAAAAATAATTATCAAAAGAAGGAAATCATAATTGTTTTAACAGCTCCTACTTAATAGATACCGGACTGTTTGTATTTCGTGCGACAGAGATAACGCTCTACGAGGCCTAAATTAGCCGGTTGTCTCTTCCCAAAGGTAAAAGTGCAATATTTATCGCCGGGTACTGTACTAATATTATAAACGCGAAAATTTGTGAGGGTGGATGGATAGATGGATGTTTGTTACTCTTTCACGCAAAAACTACTAAACGAATTTAGATGAAATTTTGCACACAGATAGTTTATAATCAGAATTAACATATACTATAATTTTTATCCCGATATTCCCACGGGATCGAAACTTATACGGGTGAAACCGCAGGGCAGTACTAGTTAATACACAAATTACGTCAAAGTTGCTACTAGTTAATAATTAATATATACCGTAAAATTTTAGAGGCTTTTACTTTATATCATAACTTTGCCCTTATATCTGACTTAATTAAGCAACAAATTATCTGATCATTAATTAATGAGCAAGCTTATTAAGGCTTGGCGTAATTAAACTGTTATTAAATTAGGAGTCCAGAGTAGTTACTTCAGAATACGTAGCTTTAAACTGTTAACGTAGCTTTCCTAGGAACGTGTTGCATAAGTGAGTATGGGCACGAAAGAGGTAAATAGGTGCAGAAGTTATATTTCTGACAAGCTTCCATAAATATGTGATTTAAGGCTCCTTCAAACAGGCGCGACACGACACGCGACACAAAGGCACCGCAAGTCGCGCAACGAGCGGTGACTTTGTGTCGCGTGTTGCGCCTGTTTGTAGGAGCCTGTACGTACGTTCGACTTTTTTGGGATAAACGGAATTTGCATTTTTCTTTCTATAAAAAATCGGAGGATTGATTACAGCCTGATTTTTTTTAAAAACCAGCCAAGTGGGAGTCGGATTAGCACACGAAGGGTTCCGTACTACAAGGCAGGCAAAAAACGCCGAAAAAAAATACACGATTCTTGTATGGAGAACCCCTTTAATTTTTAACATCATTTTATTTTTTGTTACACCATTATGTGAAAATTTCAATTTCAATTGTAATACACCGACTGACTGACGTGACGGGCAGATAGTGGAGGCTTAGTAATAGGGTACCGCTGACACCCTTTGGATACGGAACCCTGAAAAGCAAGTAAGTCCTGTCTTATTATGTTAAAAATATAAAGTTAAGTTAAATAATTGCGTACTTTTTTTTTACATCGTTCTCATTTATAATTATAAATTCAACATTAACGATATAACTAATAGTTTTGTAAAAATATAATTTAAAAGAGTGTCCATGAAGTTTCTTGCCCGTTCTTCTTCATAGGTACTACTACGCTTTGGAAGGGGCAACTAGCTTCATATTTTCAGACTGACCGACTTCTTGACAATCCAAAAGTACCTGTAAATTTCTGACTGACCGACTTCTTGACAATCCAAAAGTACCTGTAAATGGTTTAATTGAAATAAATGCTTTGAATTATTTGGTAAATGTTGTAATAGTAGGTACTAGGGTTAAGGCTCCTGCAAACAGGCGCGACGCGCGACGCGAATCGCGCGCTACGCAAAGGCACCGCTCGTTTCGCGACTTGCGGTGCCTTTGTGTCGCGCGCGATTTTATCGCGTGTCGCGCCTGTGTGAAGGAGCCTTTACGCGTTAAATAATTTTGCAATAATTCGGTATGTTGGCGCAACAATATTCCAATGACAAATGCGTAGGTACGAGTGTGTTAGTAGGTACAATTTGATGCCCCGGGGAAAGCAGCTGGGACAGTGCAGCCCTAAGCGTGCAATAGAATAGAATAGAATAGAATAGAATACTCTTTATTATGTACACCAAATAAATAACAATATATTCCATTATCATTTTATTTTTCACTCGCATGGTAGTTATGTAGTGGGACGAAGTTCTTTAAGGGGCTTACAGGACTTAAACACAAAAAAACGCAATTTTTAGAAACAATAAAAGTATATGATCGACTACAGTAAACAAAATCAGAAAATATATTCTTCTGGATACATGCTAGGTTGATAGTGTGTTGAAAACATAATACAACTAATATGATACGATAGAAAAAATCATGAATATACCTCTAAAAAAATTATTTTTACAATAAAAATCATACTTAATATATATACGTACAATCATTATCAGATTATTCTACAAGCAACATACTAAAACACTAGTGTTTTAATTTTTTAGTCCAAACAATAGATTTTTTGTAATTAAATAATTGCTTCATATTTTGCAATAAATTACCAGCGTTGTGTCATCGCGCTTCTCTTTCTTTTCTATGCAGTCGCCGCAGTGACCGCGCTTCACGTCATGTAAGCCCCTTAACGCAGCTTGCGGTACGAGTAAACTGTCACATATAATTATTTCAGATTTTTCTATTTGCAAACTTCGGAAATAGGGGGAACGGTATTTTTTTTTACATTTTTCATCAAAAGTTGAAAACTATAACTAAAAAAAAAATAGAAAAAATATTTGAGAATGTGCAAACTACGCTCTTTCATATGATACCCCACATGCCCTAGTAGCCCCACTTCGAATTTTAAGAACCCTTTCAGTCCCTGTTGCAAAAAATATACATAAATATGTATATTTTTATTTCGTTCTTTTTTGAAAATTTGTTGGGCAACCGTCATCTAAAACTATTCCAAATTTCAAGTTCATAGCATTAGTAGTTCCTGAGATATCCAACTGTGACATACAGACTGAGTCTCACCATAAGGGTTCCGTTTTACCATGTTGGTACGGAACCCAAAAAGCGTCATGCCTTCTCCATGCGACTTCCTCTTCTTCTTTTTTCTTTCTTACAGAGAGAGATAGTTAAAAATTAAAACAATCTTGTAGTGTGAATTCAAACCGCGAGCATTCGCAACGTACCTAATGACCATTCTGCTAATACGAACATTTTTGAGCAGAGTAGCTACGGTAAACCGAACATTTCCAATCAGTCCACTGCTGGATATAGGCTTCTCCCAGGCTGCGCCATAACACCCTGTCCTCCCTTCCTCTTCACTCCTTCCTTGTCACTTTTTTAAGGCCGTCAGTCCATCTAGATAGGGGGCGTCCCACGCTACGCTTGCTCATACGCGGTCTTTACTCTAGGACTCGTCTGCCCCACGTGCTATCAGAATTTACAGAGTAGCATTACTGTAACTAACCTAGTTCGTGCCACGACTCTGTTTGCACAGCGCGGTAACCCGTTGCAAGTCAATGATCTTGGGATGCAACGCTCATTACACTAAAGTTACGTAGTTCGAACAAAACGGTTACGTGTGCTCTACAAAACGTGTGGAAATCTACAAGGCAAAGTTTAAAGGAATTTCAACAGAAGTTTGCTTATTTTTTAGTACCTATGATTTTTGTATCGGCGCATACTTCTTGCAGTGCTGGAAAACGAGCAATGACGCGGTACAACCGTGAGCTTGACGAGAAGTACGATGAGCCTAATGTAATCAAAACCATCGAAATAGGACGTCTTCGATGGGCAGGACATGTCACAATAATGGGTCAGACCAAAGCACCCAAACTTTTACCGGATAGTAAACCGGATAACTGGAGAAGTTGAGGGTGCTAAACACTGATAGATGGATGGCATAAAAAAGATTTAAGAACTATTGGAGTGATGACAGGACGATTAGCGTCTGCACATAACACACGCACACGTGCACACGCACCCACCCTCACACACTTCTGACTTCGCCATTGTCTCTGACGATACCGAGTGCTCCTGCGCTTATACACACATTCACAGCATGTTTGTACACTTGGTAACCAAAAAAAAGCGCGCGTCGTCGCTTCGTGAGATAAAAATACTGTATAATTGAATGTATGTGTATAATTAGAAAAAAAAATACACAAACAGAAAGTCTCAACCAATCAATCACTTATTGCCGTCCACTCCTGGACATAGGCATCTCCCATGCTGCACCCTGTCTCCGCCTGAAAAATCTAAAATATTCAAAAAGTATTTGCTCAACAGACAAATGTCTAATAAAAAGTAAAGTGAGACAACAAAAAAAAACTCATATACTTAACTCGGACAATGTCAGTATCGTACGAAGTGAAATTCCTCCTTCATACAAAAAAATCCATTCAATGTTGTGTCGATTTTGTCAAACAATATCGTTAAGAAATAACGATTCCTCCTTTTAAAACGTTTGAATGATTTTAATGTTTTAATTGTTACCAAACACGATCATTGTGTTCTTTTAAACGAGGATTTGAAAACCAAAAACATTCGAATGATTTTTTTTATTTATGCTACAGTAACAAAGTACGTTGATGTTCGTGATGAACAGCTGTTAACCACATACAACATGTAAACCCAATTATTTCTTGCAAAAAATGCCATTATGGCCGCCAACGCCTTGGCATTCTAATTGAAATAGAGCGTGAAGATAAGACTGAAATTCGTAAAACTAAGTTAAATAGGTTTAATTTTGCCCCGAAACTATTATAGTTGTGTAGAATTCTCCATAAAAACTTTCCTTAGACAACGATCGTTGCATTTTTGTATGCCTAAGGTCGAATTCACATCCAACGTACAGTCAGCCGCCGATTAGGGACAGGTTCAATATGAGGCTCAGTGTGAACGTGAAGTCAGACTAGCGTAGGTATTATCGGTCTGATGTGAAAGAAAAGTTGAAGTAATTTGAGTAAACTACGTAATGCTAAGCTATGGTTTCCTAAAAGAGCGGTGACCGCACTTATTAGGAAATGCGATCGGAGAGACTTTTGAAAAATCCAAAGTAAACAGTCATAATTCGAGGTTTGGCTCTCGCCTATTTCCACCTCCAATATTGGACCAATTTAACAGATATTTCATAAACTGAATACGAAGGATAATATTTATATTAGTTGTCAAATTTATACACTAAGCCTCTATTGACATCGGCAATTTTGAGCATTTTTTGAGGGTTCTAGTGCTTATAAAAATAATGAACCTATCATCAAAAAGCAAAAAGTTTATTGACGTGTAAAAGTGTCTGTGCAAACTTACTTACAAAAATAAAATCATTCATTTAAAACATAAGGACATAAAAATAGCATAAATTTAATAATGCTATTTAATAATGTGACAGCTCACTCTTCTCAGTATGAAGACTTTTTCTTTAGTCTTAGTACGGTAACACAGACGACACTAGAGTTATAGACTAGAGCATTTTACTTGTAACACATGATCGAGCATTAGCCGTTTTATAATTTAATCGAACCACACTTCAAACACGACACTCGATGTTTTGTTACAACCTGATTTTAAAAACCAACGAGTAACATTTTATCGAGCAAAGTCACGAGCGATCATGAACGCACAATCATCAACAATAAACGCAAGGTAAAAAGAAATTTTACAAGTAAATGCTCACTTTTGGTAAGCACTACATCGAACGCAGCGTGGAGCATTCGTAAGAACGTTACATTAAATGGAAATTCTCGAGAAAATACTCTAGTGTGTATACTCACCTTTAGGTTTAAATCACATTTAAGCAGTTACGAGATTAGCATCAACCATTCGATTTGTATCATTTTAATAAAAAAGTGTAGGTGGGCCTTAATGGATGCTTTTTAAACGTTATGATAAAAGTTATAATTGATCGCACCTATTCATAAAGAAACATTCTGATTTATTACGTAAATTATTCGTGTTTGTAATTTTGCGCTGTGCAAATAAATCTAAAAACATATTTTTGTAGCGTTTCAACGTTACAGGTTCAAAAATGACCATTAGTTAAGGTTATTTTTGTATGCAGCACTGAAATGCACATTACTGATGAAAGCTCTGGAGTCGTGACAGTTAGGCTACCGCACACAGGAGCGCTACAAATTGCCGCGCGATGCCTCGTGATGTACACATCCCTGTTACACAAGCCTGTGGACATGGACTCTTTATTAAGGTACGTGTAATTGCACTGTTTTGGAATTTGATGTTTATTCATAGCACTCGTAACGTGTTTGTTCCAGTTGCGGTGTGGCAACTGGAACGCGGTGAGGCATTATTTAAGCTTTCTCTACTGAAACAAATGGAATTTTGTAGATTATAATTCTAGTTTTAATTAAACAGATTCTGTGTTTCATTCTCAGTGTTATAATATTTTCTGACCCATTATTTCATAATTACAGTTGCCATACTGCTCCACAAACTTGCCTTCATGTAGTCATCAACAAAGTGGAACACAGTACCGACATTATTTAAATTGCCTCCTATTACACTCGCGTCCGTGTCGCGGCAACCGCGTATATATGCAGGCACCCTTATACGAACGCGACTGGCGAAAGCGTGGGTTGACATAATAGGCTAAAGTGACGTAGTTCAGAAGGCTCATTAATGAGACCACAAGGGAAGGAACCGTCACTGAAGTTATTTTAGAGTAGTAAAGTAAAAAGTCTTACTTGCAGGTGTGGAATGCACGCTTTTAGCCATGTTGCTTTCAGTAGGTGGCTTTCTGGCATCAGTAAGTTCATTGACGCGGTACATGAAGTGAAGTGAGTCTTCTGTATTTTAATATTCTATGTCAATATTTAGAATTACTCTCACGTACCGCGGGACCGTTCCAGACAAAGCCAGATATCTGTCTACACTATGAATTTATTTTGAAAGCTAAATAGACTCCGTCAGTTTCTTGTTTGCGCGACGATTTCGTAATAATTAGTATTGAGGGAATAATTATATTATGTAAGCAAAATCTTAGGAGTCGTAAATTAAATCTTTGCTGATGTGCTTTGTTTAAGAGTGATTAGGTACGATTATAGGAGTTATTCCGGTTTGATCTCCTGCTAGTTATTGCTCTGAAGGTACGTCATGATTGTGATAATATTCGAAGGGATACGCTTGAGTGTTTGTAATAAACATAATTTATTCGATTGTGTGTGTCCCAGTGGAGCAGTGGTGGCCCAGTAGAGCAGTGGAGGCCCATTGAAGCAGTGGAGGCCCAGTGGATCATTGGAGGCCCAGTGGAGCAGTGCAGGCCCAGTGGTGCAGTGGAGCCCCAGTAAAGCAGTGGAGGCCCAGTGGAGCAGTGGAGGCCTAGTGGAGCAGTGAAGGCCCAGTGGTGCAGTGGAGGCCCAGTGAAGTGGTGGAGGCCCAGTGACAACGGCCGCGATTTACGAGTTGTAGGTCGTGGGTTCGAACTCAAACAAGTACTTTACTTTGTATAAATGATTTCATCAAAACTACCCCATGCAGAGAAAGAGAGAGAGTCACACTCTTTACCCTATTCCAAGATCTCTAGTAAAATCGATTAGTACCCGTTTTGTCCCATGCCTTTGGTTTTTTTTTCTTGAGGCAGGCTATTTAACATCATGCTGTGACTCTTAGGAGCCGAGCATAAAGTCAGAATGAACGCTAATCGAAAATGAAATGAAAGCGCAGGAAGGTGATGCGATGCGATGGGGCGCAACGGAGGAACAAGAAATTCCACACTGACAAAGTCGCGGGCAGAAGCTAGTATATCAATTAAAAGGTTCTACAGTGTAAAAGTTTACATAGGTTTCAAAGGACAGATAAAGGGCTTTCAAAGGACTAGGCAAACAAAACTACGTATCTACATTGTTATCTATAAGTTTGTTCGAGCGTAACTACTAGTAAAAATAAAAAGCTAGAATATTGTTTGAGAAAGTAATCGCTTTGAGCACATGATCAGAATTGTTTAATTAAAACACTATTATTAAAGCAATAACATAATTAACTCTGAACCCTTGATTATTCTGAGTCTTTGCAAACGTTAACAACACAAAGAAAAGGTTATCTTGAAAAAAAAATGGCAGCATAGAGTTCATGAGTAACGCTTTGAAGTTCTTTACGTAGATAAATAACGTAGTACGTATATAAAAACATTTAGAAGTTAGTTTTATCTTTTTGCTAAGTTTGTGGATGGGTAAATTTTATTTTCATAAAAAGCGAGACGATTATTTTAATCGTTGACGGTTCACGTACACCTAATCCGTCATCGTCCGACGACGTTCGATAACTACGAACTAACTTTCTTTATATTTGGTTCAATCGGCTGAGGACGTAAGAGGAGAGTTCGGCCGATAACGGTTTAGGTGTACGCCTCCAGTTATGTTTGACGATTTACGAGCTAACTACATACCTATTTAACCTTTTGAGCGCCAAGCGGTACCGAAAGCGATGTTTTCCCCAGCACCAAGCTATAAAGTATAAATGTATAACGAATGTATAGTAAACAGTAGTGATGAGTTTTAATATAAAAAAGACCCCCTATTGAAATAAACATTTAAGTTTAGGGTTTTAGGCAATAGTAAGAATACGCACAAAAGCATTTGTTCATGTATTTTAATGTAGGTAATAAACGTTATTAGATATTGTCTTCTAATAAAGACGTGGCGTAGGGGGCACGGAAATGATTGTCTTCTATAGAAGACCATGGCGCTCAAAAGGTTAAATGGCAGCGAACCTCTTAAGTATCGGGTAAATAATATACTAACGCCCATAAACGTTGTATAGCGTCTGTATAGTTACACAACGATTTGTCTTCTTCTTTCAAAAATCAAATTACTGACAACTGAAAGAGAGAAATCGGTGTAACTATTCTTCTGATATAATACGTTTATTTTACGACTTACGTGTCGTAGGTCGTTGATTTCAAGTTGATTTAAACCAGGCAGGCACATTACTTTGTGTAATTTATTTCATCACCACTGCTCTCAAAACGGTGAAGGAAAAATTTCGTGAGGAAACCGGCAAAAATTCATGTCAAAATGACATGGTAATATTTAGTCAGTGAAAATCATAATACTCCAAATGCATTAATAACGAGGTAATCAACTTCTCACACTACCCAAACGTAACTAAATTACCAGAAGCAAAGACAATAAATCCGACAATCGAGAGAATGTTTGAAAACAAACGATTTTGCAGCGAACTGGTTCGAGTTGGAGAACGCTGAAAACTTTCTATTTGCCTAATTAACTACATTCAAGGGTCCCTTTCTTGATTAGATCACGTATCGGAAGGATCAGAACGGATCTGAGTCAATACGAAACTAACTTTTTATTGTTGTTGGACTCTGAATGAACTGGCTATTCGACAATTGAAAATGACTAGCGGATATTTTGGTTGATAGTACAAATTATTCTGCCCATAATGTTCCTCCTGATGGGACTCGGGCTTCTTCTCTGTGAGAAGGAGTGAAATGTACGCCACACAGGCCCAGTGCGACGATTGAAAATGATTAGCGGATGTTTTGCCCGTGTTTTGGTGATTTATTTCGGTCTGAATTCTCCCTCCACATCCCCTGGATCTCCTGCTAGTTCTTGAGTACCAAGTAATCAGTCCATAATGGGTCTCCTTATGGGATTCAGGTTTTTTCTCTATAAGAGGGAGTTGTAACGTACACCACACAGGCCCAGTGCGAGATATGTCACTCGTCTACAAATTGGGTTCTGGGGTCTACACCCTGAAAATGAAGTCCTTAATTTCGGTCAAAGTTACTGAAGGGTCCTACATCGTATCAGTTATGAATATAATATTAATTTCCGAACTAAGAATGACAGTTTTCCATACGCTCCAAGTGATGATGTCTGTCCGAAATAATGAATTTGATACTTTTTTAGATGGGTCAACTACTTTCGGACGGGCCCGTTTCTTTATTGACGGAGTTAGAGAGTAGACTCCTGCGCTCTTTTCCGTCACCGTATTTTGATGAAAGAAGAATGGCAGGACTCCATGTAATTAGAGTTTCACATTTAAACTTAAAACTCCCAAAAGATAGATTTTGGTCAATTTAAGATAAAAGATTATATCATTGCTTATTTTTTAAATATTGAGTTTCGCCAGAAAAACGGTGTTTAGAGAGCAGTGGTGACCCCGCTCTATCTGGGTTTTGACCCCACTACCTGCAATTCATAACTCGAGTTCGTAGGACACCGCTGCTCATATACTGAGCCAATAGTAAGTACTCCGTGCTTGCGTTCATTTATTTGTACAGACGCCAGCACATCAAGCTACCCGAAATTGTAAAATTTTGCCCAATCAACTTTGACCCTTATGCTTTGGTGATTAAGTTGAAAATCTATTAAGAAATTTGACAGATTGTAGTGGCTTGATGTGCTGGCGTCTGTACAAACACGTTTTATATAACGTGAAAAACTACGGTTTATTCGCCGTGTGTAGGCACGGTCATCAGTGTTGTGTGGATCACTATGGAAGCTAGTTGACAGATACGTTTTTTCTACGGCACAGATTATACACCGTACCGACAAGAAACCGTGCCGTGTACAAAGGGCCTCATTGTATTGAGTACAATACGATTCAATTATATCAGGTAAATCAACTCTGGTACCTTCCTATCAATGTATTATTTTGGTGTAAGTACCTATTGTCGATACTCGAGCATTGTAAGCTATGGATATTAATTAAGCGTTGCCCTAAAACTGTTTATTCTCAATTAATGTAATATTAACATTTAATTAAACCAAGACTTCGGAATCTAGCTGATTTCTATAGCTAGAAAATTCTTAGACCGTAGATGTGATTATGGGATTACACCATTAGATTATACCATTTTCTTCTGAGAACAAAATCCTTTTGTTGTCGTATACAAGTTCCTAGGTAGGCAAAATCAGCCTATAACGATCCTACTGCTAGGACATAGGCTATGATTTACAACGCGGGCCCTGTGAGGGTTGGTAGATGTCACATAAATTCGAATTTTTGGCTCTAGGTCATTCCGGTTTCCTCACGATGTTTTTCTTTACCGTTTTGAGAGCAGCGGTCATGAAATTATTTAATCTAAACATCTCAAGTCGAGTCTCATGTCAAGTCGGGGCTGTCACCTAAAGGCTACCACTGCTTTCCTAAGTTCCTATGTAATTCGTATGTATGCCATTAAATAATTGCATTTCAATTGATTCATTACGTCATTATCGTAAGAATGTAACGCTACAAATTGAATGATTAAATATTTAAAATGCTTTTGAGATTTTAGCGCTTAAAGAGAATGTCACATAACTTCGAATTTTTGGCTCTAAGTCATTCCTGTTTCCTCACGATGTTTTGCTTCACCGTTTTGAGAGCAGCGGTCGATTTATTTTCGGACGATGAATTGAGCATTTAAAAGGTAACGTAGGTAAAGTCAACAGTTTAGCAGTAGCAACAATTTGACATTGACAGCAAGTGTTATCAGTATCACTGACGTGCAGACTGTACTTCTCCGGCAAACAGACTCAACTCAGTCTAACGTGTAGTTGGGATTATATCTCTTGTGTAATCTATATTTATTTGCGGCATTGAAGGCTTTTCCCCGGAGGCCTCTTCACCCCGGAACCCCATGAATAAATGAAGAAAGCAAAAGTGCGTTCCACGAAGTTTCCTTTGACGTCCTTTGGAGATGCTCCTCCATTAAACGACTGTATAAAAACAAAAGCCGGGAGTAGGTAGGTAACTGGCTGATTATAGTAATTGATAATATAAACTGGAAACCCGCAAAGTAAATAAGCAATCAACGCAACGGGGCGGGTTTTTATTGAGAAATCGAAAATATAAATGAAATAAGCAGATTTTTCGAAAATTGAAATTTCAGCTGAAAGCAGTGGTGGCCCAGTACAAATGGCACTCATTTACGCAATGAAGGTCTTGTGTTCGAACCCAGCCAGGCGCTTTAACTTGTAAAAATAATTTCATCAAGTGAAGGAAAACATCGTGAGGAAACCGGCATGTCCTAGGAAAAAAAATTCCAAGACATGTGACATCTACCAACCCGCACTGCACACACTCTACACCCCCCGGCCCATAAAAACACATACAATACAATATTAATATAATTACATTACATTAATGTAGGGGCGTATCCGGTTCCTAGCGAAGAGATAAAAAGATATTGCTTTAGTAGAAACAAGCCCTAATGAATTCTCCATACTGCACTACTAACACTTTCAAATCCACCAAAAAAAAGAACGAAAAAAAAAATCAATCTCCAACTTTGTTGTTCGCAAACAGTTAAGCCCCCATTCACACTTATATATTATCTATAGCCAGAATTTAGGTGAAATGTAAAACGAATTGCGGCGCCTCCGGTCTACGTCAGTTAGAGCCGCTGACGCGCCGTGAATGCGCCTTAATGAACTGATGTTACACCATTCAAAGGGAACTTTTTCACCTAAACTTTAAATATACCTATACAATTATTTTGCTACCGCTTCAATTGAAAGGGAGAATCGTGAAATTCTGTTGAAAATATTGTGGGATGTTGTTGGTTTTTTTAGATTTGGTCACTGTTTTATTGTAGGTATGATATAATACTTACCTATAGGAGAATTTTGTGACGGAGCGGGATTTATGTCAAAAGATTTCAAAAGATTAAAAGAGCTTCATTATTTTTTTTTACAAGTCACCACTGATATATTGTCTCTACCAATCTCATCATCATCTGCCTAATCCTATCCCAAATATTTTGGGGTCAGCTTCCAGTCTAACCGGATGTAGTATTTTACATGGAGCGACTGCCTATCTGACCTCCACTGCCCAGTTACTGGGTAATACGACACCCTTGGTTGTCCACAGGGTTGTCTGTACCGATCAATTAATTAAAATTATGATAATATTTTTTTTACAGATTTTTATCAGCAATTTATCTCTTTATTTATTTACAGAAAAGTGAAGCTGCATTGAAGTTAGACACCTTTTGTTACAGTGAATTCAATTAAGTATTATTTCCTTCTAATTATTATTTTCTTCCTTAGCAATTCCTTTTTATAACCTCTGTGTTTAAGCTTCCTAACTCATTAAGACCAAAAAATCAGAATACATTTTTGCGTTTATTAACGCGACAATGATTATTGTATGTATTGGACAAGAAATCACTAAACGTGTACGTAAGATATTTAACCCTTATGTGAGTGACAAATAAAACACCTTTAACAGAGTGACGAGGTACCCGGGTACCTTCATACAGTTTACACTTACCTACATACAGTTTTGCGATATTAGCAGAATCTTCTAGTGACGAAGGTGTGTTTGTTGCTTCTGATAATGAACATGATTATATTCCTTTGGTTAAAGAGGGTAGATTTGAAATTTCGGATGTTGAGCCAGAAGCAGAAGTTGACAATGAGATTGATTCTTACGATTCTGATGCGAGTTTTGAAGGCGAATTGCTTGAAAATATTCTTATTGCAAAAGATGGAACGCGGTGGCAATCTGAACCACTTCCCAGAACATAAACTAGTATTCTTTGGTATTCTAATCTTTGGTGGGGTGCATACATCTAATAAAGAGCAAATGCTCTTTATTAGATGTATGCACCCCACCAAACATTGACTAGATTTCCACAGTTCAGTCAAATGACTGAACTGTGGAAATCTAGTCACTTACCATTATTTTGGGCTGCGATGTCCCATGATAGATTCAAAATGCTGCTACGCTTCATAAGGTTTGATAATGATGTAACGCTCCCTGAACGTTTGTTAGCTGATAAAGCCGCTGCTATACGAGATATTTGGACTATGTTCATTTCAAATTTGAACAAAATCTACAAGCCTCGTGAATGTATTACCGTTGACGAACAGCTATAATATGGATATCGTGGGAGGACTCGCTTTACTCAATACATGCCATCAAAACCTGAAAAGTATGGCATAAAGATATTCTGGGCTTGTGATGCAAATAACTCCTACCCCCTAAATGGACAATTATATACAGGAATGTCAGGTGATGGCATATGTCAAACAAATGTAGGAGAATGCACTGTATTAGATCTAGTGGCTAAATATAAAAACTCAGGGCTGAATGTAACTACGGATAATTTTTTTACGTCGCTTCAATTGGCCCATTCCTTGAATTCGTGGAATATGACACTAGTTGGAACAGTAAGAAAAAATAAACGTTTTCTTCCTGCTAATATGCAAGCACACAAGGAGAGGGCGATTTATTCTTCTAACTTCGCATTTAGCTCTTACGTACCTAAAAAGAATAAAGCAGTAATAATGTTGTCATCAATGCACATGTCACCAGTTATTGAAAGTAATAAGGAAACTGCCAAGCCAGAAATAATTTTATATTATAAGCAGAATATACCGTAAAACGTAGAACAAATCGGTGACCTTTAGCACTTTTTTACAATATCATTGACATTGCAGCTTTGGCAACATAAATATCATTTACATGGAACATAACCCACAATTGGTCTCGAGTGACAGACGTAGAAAGTTTTTGAAATCATTGAGTCTGCAACTGTGTAGTAAAAATATAGAAGAGAGATCAAAAAATTGCATTGTGACTTCAAAATTACATGTGAGATCTGCAATGCAGGACGTGCTTGGCCGAGAACTTGGGCCGTCAATTTCTTCTGGATCTACAACTTCTATAAGTCAGACTAGACGAGATTCTACAGGGCGTGTTGCAGTCGTCGGAAGTTGTTACCTATGCAGAGAACTCAAACGCAAGCAAAGAAAAACTCGAAAAGCTTGCACTAACTGCAGAAAACCAGTTTGTGATGAACATGCAGTAACTCGTCCAACATGTAACACCTGCTTCGAAAGCTGTACTAATTCTGTATGAACAAAGATTTGTATTTTTATAGAAATAAAACACTTTAACAAATGCTTGTTATTAAAATTTTGTATAAAATTATAAATACTTACTTCATAGTCACAAAGAGGTACCCGGGTACCTCGTCACTCAATTATGAGTTTATAATATGTTTTGGTTTCCACAAAACATTGTAAATAGTGGACTTGGTCAATACATTAAAAAATATGTAATTCATAAATAGTTAAGAGCTCTCAGGAAGTCACAGCTACCTACAGGGCGTAAAACATATTTTTTTTATAATTTGAAAACGCCAAAGGTACCCGGGTACCTCGTCACTCACATAAGGGTTAAAATATCTCTCTGTCTCTGACATCTTTCAACTGAATTCATCGCTAAACGCATTTGGAGTTAATAACGGTACAAGTTGGTGTTTGTTTAAACAAACACTAAAATGCGTGAATTCAACGTTCAACTTTATATTTATCACATATTATAAAATAAAGTCACTTTTGTGGTTGTATGGGAGACCACCCCGACTTCCTCGACAAAAGAGGTGGCTTGTGTCTCAGCTGTGGAAACATTATATAGGCTGATTATACTGTGTGACCGCGTCTTTCTTCTTTACTACGAAACTGACTTTGATGTGATTTTCAACATCATTTAGAGAATGTATACAGAAAGTTTTATTATTATGTACCTACATTGATATCAAACTTACATGTAATAAAGAAATGTGGATGTTTTGTCAAGTCGTTAAAATTCATAAGATTAAAAAAAAACCATGTGTGCAATTCACACGTGATAGAAGTGAAACCTTCAAAAACACTGCATAATGCTTCCTATCTCATTTTCTCCCATGTTAAATCTTATCTGATTCTGATTCTGATCCATCCATCCATCCATCCATCCATCCATCCATCCATCCATCCATCCATCCATCCATCCATCCATCTATCCATCCATCCTTCCATCTATCCATCCATCCATGTCATTTGTAATAATAAAAAACAAAAACACTGTATAATGCTTCCTATCTCATTTTCTCCCACGTTAAATCTTATAATTATGTCTGTTTTACTGTCGCTTTTTAGTTTCATAAACTTTTAAATCACAACGATGCTAAAGAAGTCTTCACTTCAAAAAAGTACAATTGACCAAACAACAGTTTAAAGCATTCATTCGATGTGCGCTATTGGTCTGATGCAAATGTATCGAGCCAAACATCGATCACTACGATTGACAGTCGATTAATTACTATCTCTATTTAATTTAGTTCGCAATGAAAAAGCAGGGAATGGCCTACTTGTAATTGACGAGTACAATTGTAGATTTAAATGATACCTGTGATCATTTATCGGTATTTTTCGTAGTTGTTTGCAGGCTTGTCTGTTCTTCTTGAGGTGTTGTTTTTTAGCCTAGCCGTAGCCAAGTCGACGTATCGGAGCTTCTGATCCGCTTTGGTTACGTGCTTACGTCAGGTTGACGCCTGTTTGACGGCGAGGCGCAAGGCGATACGGTGCCGATCCCTTTCCGATTTGATACGTCTGCCTTTAGTGGTAACGGCTGCGGCTTACGAGTTGTGGGTTGTAGGTTCGTACCCAAACAAGCGCTTTACTTTGTGCAAATTATTTCATCACCACTGCTCTCATAAAGGTTAACGAAAATATCGTGAGGAAACCGGCATGACTTAGAACCAAAAATTTGAAGACATATGACAACTACCCGCACTGGGCCCGCGTGGTGGATTACGGCCCACTCCCTCTCACCGAGAGGAGGCCTGTGTCCCAGCAGTGGGAACATTATAGGCTGATTATGCCAAAAAATCCTTGTTGGTACTGTTGTTCAGACGCCAGGACATCAAGTTACTAAAATCTCTAAAATTACTTTAATAGATTTTTAACTTTATCGCTAAAGCACAAGGTTCAAAGTTGATTGGGAAAATTTTACAGTTTCGGGTAGCTTGATGTGCAGGCGTCTGTACATCTATTTTTCATTTGGCATTTAGTAAGTACGTCATCTGCATAGTATTTTAAATGTAAGACCGACATTCAGTGAAAACTCGGCTGAAAAGCCAGTGAGCCAAACAGTAGCCCCGCTTGAATCCACACTAATGATGCGAAACTTTGCTTGCAGGAGTTCATATAGTGCGGTTGCATATTATTTACCGTTTGTTTTTATTATGAAGCCAGGGAATTAATGAGATTAACGTGTTTCTAGAATTAAATGTCCATAAAATTATGGTTGAAATGCCAAAAAAAATAAGCCAAGGTTCGAAACTATTAAGGCTCCTTACAAACAGACGCGGCACGACACGCGACACAAAGGCACCGCAAGTCACGCAACGAGCGGTGCCTAATTGTGTCGCGCGCGATTATATCGCGTGTCGCGCCTGTTTGTAGGAGCCTTTAGATCAAGCCGAAATCAAGTATGACACGAGTGTGAGCTGTGAGTTGGCATAATTTAGACAAAATTTAAAAGTCTTATGGACGACATAAAGGAAGGACACGACGGCTATGGTCTCCTATTTTATGCCAAACGTGGCGTCTGACGTTAGCGTCAACGTTTAATTCCGTTCCGATCGACGTCTGAATGCAACGCACAGCGTCGGCGGTCAATACATCCGCAGCAGAGAATGGCGTTTTAGTCGCTGCTCGCGAGCGGTCGATCCGACTGCATCACTAATTTTTTCCCAACATTGATACTTATAAATATTGTTTTTATGATTTTTGTCACTTTTATCATACACTGCATTAAAAGATCAACAACTCTTCTATCAAAAATTAGTCTTTTTCTTTATTAAACCTCATCATTTTGCATGACGCGAGAGACGACCTTTACGCTGCAATGGTTCGAAATGACTAGAGACGCGACGCACAGCGTTTAGATGCCGCGTACGGCGTCAAGACGCCAACGTCGACGTGTGAAAGAGACCACAATAGTACATTTCTATAGTAAACATTGTGACGCAGCGTACGACCTAACGTGACGCAGCGTACAGCGTGAAATAGGAGACCATAGCCTGGAAGTTAGACGCCAGCATATCAAGCTACTACCATCTGTCAAATTTCTTTAATAGATTTTCAATTTTATCGCTAAAGCATAAGGCTCAAAGTTGATTGGGAAAATTTGACAGTTTCGGATAACTTGAGGTGCTGGCGTCTGTACACCAGAAGTGTACTTAAGTAACTATTTTTAAGGCTTATTGTCAGTCTTTGTTTTTTGGTCTTTGTACACTTGCTCTCTGGGTTCGAGATACGCAAAGGGCATAAACACCTTCAGAGCTCAGTATAATAATACCTGCAGAATATTGTTGGGGCTTCCACGTTACTGCGTTAAAAAAGATTACGTGCATGATACTCAGGGTGCACAAGCTTCAACGGCATTCTGAAGGTCATCAGTGATAAGCCATGTCGCGCCATTATTGCGCATTGTACATGTACAAGAGCATGTGTGTGCATCAGGTGAGTGCAACAGATATATGAACTGTTATTTTGTATTACATTTGTTACTAACATAGCTTACAAAATATGTTCCCTGCCCAAAAAAACTTCTCAACCTGAGTAGAAATAACCTTAGAATAAATTACGGGCCATAACTTCCTTAACAAACATCTTTTCAACATAGGCGCCACGGACAGCCCCCTCTGCAGGGACTGCCTTGATGCCGAGGAATCAGCCGCCCACGTCATCCTGGATTGCGAGGCCGTGGCTTCTTAACGTGCAGAAATCCTCCGAACAATGAGGTCGCTCCGCGAAGCCTGTGAAGCTCCCAGGAAGCTTCTGTGCTTTTGGGCGGAGCTAGGCTGGCTCGGTTAGCCAGAATCCCCACGCACAACGGACCGAATGCGAGTCTAAGTGCGGAAAAGGGAGTCCCATCATCATCATCATCATCATGTGCCCTGCCCACTGCCACTTATGTTTGGTAATCCTTCGGGCTATGTCGGTAACATACGGTTCTCTTGCGGATCTCGTCATTTCTGATTCGATCATGTAGGGAAACTACAAGCGGGCTATGCTTGAAGTTTCCCTACATGATCGAATAATTCTCCATTTTCCTTTGGATGACTTTTAGCCGTTTAATAAGACCCATTGTGAGCGACCACATTTCGGTGCCATTTATGTCATCACTGGCAACATGCACTGGTCAAATATTTTTGTCTTGAAAGACCGCGGTATGTGGGACAAGAAGCTATGGCATAGCTTCCCGAACACTGCCCAGCCGAGTCGGATTCGACGATTGACCTCTTCCTCGAAGTTGGACTTTCCTAATTGGACGGTTTAGAACGCACAGTAGTCAGCCATAAATATGCCATATCAAGATTTAGAAAAAGTTCGGCTTCGGTAAAGCGTCAGTGATACGGAAATAATATGGCAATACCAAAGCCGAATGCTTTATACCCATTTGGCAGTTTTATGCTAAAGCTGGATATGTCACATTTACGGATTCTGTAAGTACCTAATTCAATAGAACCATTCGACCTCGATTTATCAAACCAAATAATGTATTCCCAATAATGCTCATTGACCAAATTGAGCACGGTAGGTCAAATGAACCTGCTGACGTTACATATTCGCTATCGGATTACGTGTGCCGTTTGTAAGTCTAATCGCTACTACGGGTGCGTTTGACCGCAGCGCGGGAGGGTTGGCGCCCAAATGTAATGTAGATCTAATGGAATTGTGATGCAATAGCGCTGCGGGTATTGTGGTGTTAGAGGTAGGGAAGGTAGAGCTACCTTGATAAACTTTGTATAGTACGCGCCCATTCATATGAAAACATGGGGTTGACTGATCATGCCACACCTAAAAGCTTATCAGAAAACGCTGCGACTCTTATTTTTAACTGTCGCAGCATCATGCTGAGATAGGAGCCTTTTGGCCTCGTACAGGACTCTCTGCTTTTATTTTAGTTTCGTTTTTTATTTTATTATATATGAATGTGTTTAGTTTAGTTTGTGATCTTCCTGTGCGAGACCCAATAAATACGAGTCCTAATAATAATTTTCTTTCTTTTATTATCACACAAATAAGGTGCCTACATAGGCTGACTTAATGTCTTAGGCATTTTCTACCAATCAACCAAGGGTGGCAGTGTAGAGATAAGATGACAGATCCTGTCTCTTATAAGGATCTAAAACCTCTATTGGACCAAGACCAACGGAGATTTGAGTACGTACTAGAAAAGTCAAATATCGCAAAAAACTTTTCCCATACAATTCGTAGGGAATGAGACTACAACTTACTTTTATATAGAATAGAATAGAATACTCTTTATTATGTACACCATCACCACCATCACCATCACCACCATCACCATTGTGTTCTTTATATGATCATGATATGCGGCTGATTATTTTAATTTCACAACACCTTTCTGATATATGCTGAATAAATATTTGATATTGTATTATAGACATTTTGGGGTTTTATGGACCCCTTTATATAGGTCTATGTTAATTTTAGACAACATTGAAATTCTGTCGAATTTACAAATTATGTTCCTCATACAAAAATAAAGACACCTTTTCGAACATTTACAACACCTTAAATCAACAATACTTCTGTGCAAAATCCATTGATACAGCCTATATTATTATCTCAATCCGAGGCAGTATAAAAATAATTGCCGTAGCAGCGCTCCAATAAATTAGTCAAAGCAAATGAAATGGTATTGACGAATCAGCAGCTGACGTGTCAGTCCGCTGTTCAATTGTCAGTGACGATAGCAAGGATGCGGACTGATTTAGCGCACAGGTTGTCGAAAACTGCGAATGACGCTGAATTCACTAATAGAATTGAATGATGCAGAATGGAGGTGTACGTACTTAATATTTAATTTTCATTCGTAATAACCATTCAACCGTAAATTTCGACCGTACCTTTGCCGTCAAGTACGTAAAAAACGTTTAAAACGTGCTTTATTTACGGTTCTGACTTGATATTTTTTTATCATACGAGTATATTAAAGGCTACCATAGATTGGGGCGAGCCACGCAACGCATTGCAAAAATCCTTCTTTATCACTTTAGTACATTTTCTATGAACCGACCGCACACTACAAGCGGGCCGCATCGCACTATTTTTTTTTTTAATACTTTGTATAGTGACCCGTCGTGGCTGTAATCTACGCTTGGCTTTATTCACCTTTTTCATCAAGCTCATAGAGGTACACATTACAATAAATCAAATCGATCCACTGAATAGGTCGATCGATATCGCTTTTGATATTAACCAGGAAGTATCCAAATATAATCACTATTAAGTTTAGAAATGGACTAAATTCGCATAATCTATATACTAATAATAAAGTTGAAGAGTTTTTTTTGTTTGAACGCTCTAATCTCTGGAACTAACCGCCGGATTTGAAAAATTATATTTGCATTTGCTAGCCCAATTTAACCATATCGCTAAGACCTTTAGGAGCCGAGCAAAAAGAAAAAAGGTCGGAAAGAACGCTAAGCAAAAAGGAAGTAATAGCGCGGGCAAGCGATTCGATGCGAAGGGGTGGGTCAGCGGAACAAGTTTCACACGGACGAAGTCGCGGGCAGACAACACTAAATAATTTAATTATTCAAACCCTATAACCTCTATCACCTCTTACCTCTATCCTCTATCAGTGGAAGTGCTTGGGGGAGGTCTATGTCCAGCAGTGGACGTCTTTCAGCTAAAATGATGATATGATGATGAACCTCTATCACAATTACAGAACCACACTGTTAATAGTAATATAAGTAACTGGAATGGTAATATAATTAACTTATTAGCGGTAACGGTTAATACAATCCAATATCCTGTGGTTTACTTAAATATTTATTGTACAGCGTATTTATGATCAGTTATTTATAACAATGATGATATTATTGTGAATGTTCTAGTAATACACGAATCTGTTGCTAGAATATGTTCAAAATTATATTAATTACATTAATTCATTATTATTCAAATGTGTGTCACGCAGCATCAATATGTGATATTGATGCTTACGTCAACAGTTGCAATTGGCTCTCTTTGTAGCATGCCAATCGTGGGTACAGTACCCGGAGATAAATATTGCACATCGACCTTTTTACACAAAAACATTTTATACAAAGAATAAAAATAATTATCAAAAGAAGCAAATCATAATTGTTTTAACAGCTCCTAATAGATACCGGGCTGTTTGTATTTCGTGCGACAGAGATAACGCTCTACGAAGCCGAAATTAGCCGTTTATCTCTTTCCAAAGGTCGATGTGCAATATTTATCGCCGAGTACTGTAAGCATGAGCATAATCAACCTATAATATTCCCACTGCTGGGACACAGGCCTCCTCTCGGTAAGAGGGAATATGGGCACTAAACATATATAATAATGTACCCAATGTTTTTTTGTAGTGAAGGTAAAAAAACTACCTATTAAATATTGACTAGGTATGTCTTATAAGAAGTTAAAAAGGTATTTTTTGATGCCCAATGAGCTCTGCCTTTTTCTTTATTTTTTTTGAAGTGAAAACTTCTTTAGCGGCGCTGTGTACTTTTTTTGGAATGGGTAAAAACTTCTAAATTCGCGTCAGGTCACGTGACCCTGATCGAAAATTCGTAAGACGTAAAACGTCAGACGTAAAACGTAAGACGCGCGTTGTTGAGGACAGCGCCATCTATGCACATCGGGAAGAACTACGAGGGCCTCGCGTACTAACGTCAGACGTAAAACTTAAGACGCGCGTTGTTGAGGACAGCGCCATCTATGCACATCGGGAAGAACTACGAGGGCCTCGCGTACTAACTACGTAGTTCATCCAACAACGACGAGATGGCGCTGAACCACGGATATATAACTGTGTGCTTATTTGTAAATCTGAATAAATTCCTTTCACGAGAAGAATAAACCAGTCACTTTGGTCATCATACCTGATTTGCAAAAAACCCTATAAAATAAGGAACACACCTTAACACGCGTGTTTTGTTTATAAGACGATTCACAAAATACACTCGTAATTGTTCAAGTTTTCACTTCTGTCGGCACTACCGGAGTGCCAGTGTTTTTTTTTTATTACAGTAGAATCCGGATATAACGACCTTCAAGGGACCAGCTATACTATGTCGTACTAACCGGATGACGTACAAAACGGTTTATCCAACTCATGGAACATGTGAAATTTTGCATGTCTAACTGTCTAGCAAAAAAGTTTGCTTTCTCTTGTAGCAGAGGTCCATTAACGGGTATTCTCCGGTCGCGCTGAAGCTTGTACCACTGTAACAATGCCTTATCCAGCTGGTCATGAGTAGAAGCCCTTACACGTTTGCATTTCAAAATATTTTTTTATTAATTTAAGAACTTATCATAACAGGTGACAAACACTAACTGTGATTTACGCGCGCCAATAAGGAGAGGTAAAGCGCGCGGGGCGGGGCGCTGAAGTATTGGTGCGTAGGTTGTGTAAACAAAACATTGCGCGTCGTTTTAAACGGACGTATTATCATAAATACTGGTCGCTATAAGCAGTTGGTCGCTTAAACCGGAGTCGCACTAAACGGTTATATTTTCTCAGTACCTAATTATGAAACCTAACTTGAGTAAACATTATCGTCGCTAAAACCGGTTAGTCGTTATAAGCGAAGTCGTTATATATGAATTCTACTGTATATACTTGTATACAATATAGGTACAGGGTTATCGGTAAAACATTAAGAACCTCTTAATAGGTCATTGTACTCTTTTACTATGGGACCAAATCTGAAATGGCGAAAAATATTTTAGTGTTAGCTTGTAAATTGTAATTATGGATCTTATAATTAATACACCCAAAGAAGAACAAACTAGAGCTTTTATTCACATAGCAACAGGGATTTTAAAGGTCAGATTACTTTAATATTAGAGGTACCAATTCCAGTCATTAGCCCTCGACCCGATTACTTTTATTTTAGCCCACAATTTACTCAGCCTTTTTTTTCAGGATGGGAAATCAAATCAATGGCCTTAGATCGAAGTTTAACCGATCTCGATACCCATTTAAGGCACATAAACAGGCACTTCAAACAGACTTATTATAACTTTATAAGAACATGAATCACGATTGTTTTCCCTAAAGGGACAGGCAGAGGCGTATTAAGGCTCCTACAAACAGGCGCGACACGCGATATAATCGCGCGTGACACAAAGGCACCGCTTGTTGCGCTACTTGCGGTGCCGTTGTGTCGCGTGTCGTGTCACGCCTGTTTGAAGGATCCTTTATAGTACCAACACCCATATCGACATCAGCAGTGCGATTCTGTAACCATCTCACCGTGAAAACTTAGGTGAAGTGAGCGTGGAGTGAGCTGTCAATAGTGTCAATTCCTAGCAAAACAAACTCACTTCACCTAAGTTTTCACGGTGAGATGGTTACAGAATCGCACTGCTGTTATGTTTTTAAGTCCCACGTAACAGGGGGCAAGTCTATTACCATCAACCGGTCAAAAACCCAGACTCCAGGTTGTTATAATTATATCAATTGGGATCCCAGTAACACTTTACCCTACATCGGGATCAAACCCAGAATCTCATGTTCAGGGCCGTCTTTACACGGGGGTGCAAGAGGTGCGTGGCACCCAGGCGCAGGGTCTTAGGGGGCGCAAGCCGATCGGGTCATCATTGATCACTCATTATAACCGCAACGCTCCAGCCCTGTAACCTACGTCAACGCCTCAAAAAAAAATCCTTTAGAAAAAATTGATGGAAATCATCCTTTAAAAATGGAACACAAAAATTAAGTTTAATTTATTTTTGTTGGCAAGGGGGGCCATAAGCTGATTTTGGCACCCCGGCACTTGATATGGTTAAGACGGCCCTGCTCATGTCCAGCAGTCGCGTTTAGGTACAACTACTTGACCAACGAGGCAGTCAAATATACATACTATTAGTACGATGGAGTTACAAAGAAAAAAAATTGATTAATTTGACCCAGATTATGAGACACAATATCATCATCATCAGCATTATTTGCCTTTTCCCAACTATGATGGGGTCAGCTTCTAGTGTAAATGGATGCAGCCGAGTAACAGTATGTTACATGAAGCTACTGCCAATCTCTCCCTTGGTACAGACGCCAGCTCATCAACATACTACAATCTGTCAAATTTCTTCAATATATTTTCAACTTTATCGCTAAAGCATAAGGTTCAAAGTTGATTGGGAGAATTTGACAGTTTCGGGTAGCTTGATGTGCTGGCGTCTGTACATAAGATTGGTTGTCAGAATTTCGTGCATTTGAGTCTAGGAGGCTTCTCGGTATTTAAATATCCACCCATCCACGGACCAACCGCGACAAGTGCAGCTTAACCTGATGGATCGATCCGAGCACCTGTTAATACTTAGCCCGGGCCTCCTCCTCAACAACGAAAACAGAAAATAATAAATAGCCAAATAACAAATTTCAGAAACTATTTCAATTTAGCCCAATAATACAATAAATACAAACACTAATCGAAGTCCACACAAAGGTCTCATGAGTCCCTATCGATAAACGATATTATCTGCGGTATCGCTTCTGTTAATCTGGTCGGTAATAACGTTTCAATTTGACTACAGCAACGGACCTGATTGTTAATTAGCAAGTTGCTAAATGAGAGATCAAACAGTACAGGATTTTGATAGCTGTCAGCCACGCATTGTTTCAGGTTTGTGGGATCTTGGAAACAAAGTTTTAGAATTGTTTTGATTTGGTTGAAAAGTTTTAAGGGTTGAAAGTTTGCCATTTGCATTTTGATCATTCCATGGCCCATATTATTCTCATTATACTGAATATATTATTCCGAAATATGTTTACCCTAATAAAACTGTATTATTATTTGTTTTAATTTTAACTTAACATCGACACGTTCAATCTTGCCCTAAATAAGGCATTAAGTGCCTACTTTATGTCAGCATTCATACTAAATTAGTGGCAAATAAACTACCTGTATACTCATCTATTCGACTGTACATAAATGTAACACGCACCTTACCTACCTAAGAAAGCCTTTTATACTGTTAAAGATTATATTGAGGATAAAAAGGCTTGGGATTGAGCTGCTTCCAATTTCTGCATTTTGAGTGTATTGTTGTTTTTTTTTTATTAATATATACATTGACTTTAATGATTTTTTTCTAAAACAATGACATTTGGTTACTTTGTAAAGTATTCCATTTTTTTAATTATTGTGAATGTGAAGTCGATGTGGGTCATTTATTTTATTCATTTTATATTTTTTTTTATTATTCTCTCCATGGTCTGGCAGTTTGAGTAATTTATGTGGCCTACCCAAAATGTCCTTTCTTTGGTACCTATTGTTCGTCGAATCGTTCAGCTCCTTAAGTCTTGAGTTGAGCTGCACGATTTCTGACAAATGCGTGCACTGACTGGACAGGTCCTCTCAATCTGTGTGGTTCTTTCCTCAAAAGACCATCTCCGACATCGACCTACATGATCTTCATATAACCTGACCAAGATTATGTCTGGACTTTAAAAGAGACTATGACCTCTGAGTTTGTTTCGGCCTTTCTTCTCAGAGTAGTCAGATAGGAAACGCCGACCTCATCTAGTTTAAAAAATATGATTGACGTGTAAAATTTGTGCAAACCTACTTACAAAAATAAAATCATTTATCATTTACCTCTCTACGAGTAAGTATGCAGCCGAACCCCAAAAAACAGCAACAAAAAAAAACCACATCGGCTACGCCCAATCTTGCCCTAAATAAGGCATTAAGTGCGTACTTTTTGTCAGCAAACATACAACGTTTGATTAAAGTAATAAATCGAGTGCGACACTCCAAGACTGTTATCTGGCTTCCCGGCACGGAATTAAGCGGTGATAGTACCCAGCTCCGTCGTAAATTGTCCCTCAAACTTACTCCTTTATTTAACATCTCAGTATAAGAGAAACCAACTAATTATGCTATTGTGGCTCTCTCCAGACAATTACCTTCAACTTTATTGTATTGAATGGTGTTAAGATTTTAGTGAGAGGATTTTGTAGTTGAATTTTAAGACGGATTTATTTTGAATTAAGAAGTTTAGCAGAAAGTAGATAAAGGATATAGCTTTTGAGATTCAAAAGCTATTGAATAACCTAGTCACTTTGAAACCATGTCGTGTATTTGCAGAACTTGCAAAATCCTTGTGTTTGCTGTCACTAGCAGTACATTTTTGTTGTAATGTACACGGATTGTAATTTTCAAAGTAGGTAACACATGAAAACTAGAACAAATATGTTATATGCGTATTGCTACTGCCACAGACGCCTGCGCAAGCAATTTTGGAGTTATCGAATCTATAACCATCGCCTCGAGACGCAGGGGTGTCCAGGTAATAATTATTTTGACAAGTTATTTAATAATTTTTTTTTAAATGCGTACTAAAGGCTAATGTTTTAAATAAAACTTGCTAATGCATTGCAATTCCTCCTTCATTTCTTTTTAAGGAAAACTTTCCAGCGCACACATAACAACTTACCAAAGTTTCATCACAATCGGTCGAGCCCTTTTCAAGTTTTTGCGAGACTAAGGAATGGCCATTGATTTTTATATATAAGAAAGAATACACCATTGTTTGAAGAAGTTTGTGTTTTTTTTTAATGAACGTTAGGTACTTGGTAAAACAAAAGTATATCTTAAAAATCACACCTAAAGAGTTGCGCGTGTAAAGTGAAAAGTAGTCGTTAAACTGTACTTGCGTACACTGATTTTACGAGCAATTTCAATTTTATGATCCTATGTTACGCGACAGAATGTTTCTTTTGTTCCTTCAAATAATTGAATTGCTGCAGGAATTTCCAGTATAAAATAGTATAGGTAAGGTACATACGAGTATTTGGTTAGGTATGTATGTCTTTGTATTGTGTTCTAGGTTTCATTTATCAGTTAAAAATGTTATTATTAACGATGCGTTGGCTTATCTTGATCAGCCAACGCATCGTTAATAATAAAATTTTCATAATTTTATAATTAGTCATACCTACTCCATTTTTACATCTATATCTGTAATATTTATGATGTATAGACGCCAGCACATCAAGCTACTACAATCTGTCGATAAAATTGAAAATCTATTAAAGAAATTTCTTTAATAGATTTTCAATTTTATCGCTATAGTATAAGGTTCAAAGTTGATTGGGAAAATTTTATAGTTTCGGGCAGCTTGATGTGCTGGCGTCTGTACATAATAAAGAGTATTCTATCTATCCGTGTTTCGACGAAAACTGAAACGAAATTGGTCCACTTTCCCATAAATATCCCACTTAAATATTCAGATAAAAATAAACAATACACCGGGAGGAGACACTCTAGAAGGACATACTGTATATATACCTTGTTTGTGATGTTCTACAGAAAAGTCAGGTGCGTAGTACTCGCAAGCGTCATGCGTGTATGACCAGGGAGCCTAAAACGGCCACTTTGGCAGAATCATAAAAGGATAACATTATGAATCATAATGGACAGTTAACTGTTAAGTTAATCGTATCAAATCCCATTGGCGAAGGATTTTTCAGTTATTTTTTTTTGTCTGTGCTAAAATACCAATCAATCCAATCCAAACCCAATCCCAATCCCAATCTCTATGATTATACCTACGTAGTGCAGCGAAAAAAAGAAAAACACGGATTGTCTTCACCATATTATGATTCATAATGTTATCCTTTTATGATTCTGCTAAAGTGGCCTTTTTGAGGCCACCAGGGCCCTATACTACAAAACTTTATTTATACATATATTGCAATCATAATCATTATCATTGCAATATATGTAATATGTTCTTGGCGCTGCCAGCTGTTAACATTGTTCATATTATTAGAATAATTTGTCAAGTGCATTTTTTTATATTATACCGTAGTTAATGTATCATAATATAGTTAGTTTACCATATTTAGTTTGCCTCATCAAGATAAACTGCTACCGCTAGTTTATTCGCAATAGGCATCAAATGACGCGCATGATCCGTATTTATTGTCCTTTTAGTATCGAATCGCGATTCGCGGATCAAGTCACGAATAACTAACTTATCCATTGATCCAAACTGGTTAAAGTATGATACAGCTGATACTAGGAAATTTGTTCCGATTTGAGTGAATTGTTTTAGCTATATTTTTGTAGAAGAGCGGTGACTGCCATATAAACGCCGCAGTGATAGTGCGCCATGAAAATGATGGCACCGGGGGGCTACACAAGGTGTTTTTCTTTATATCCCATAACTCTAGGGTATGAATGAGACCATATAAAAGAATCAACTGGCATTTGAATTATTATTCAATTATCTTTTTTTTTTTTTTTGTTGTCATTTTTCATACAAAATAATTCTACAAAGTCACGATTACGAAATCACGATTAATGTAAAACACCTTTACGTGAAATATGACGACGTCATATTTTCTTAGCTTTAAATATGAATGATTGGTTTGAATGAAAATGAATTACTCGTAGGTATTTATCAATGAAACTTAAATACAATATGATTTATCTTCGAAACTCTGCATTTTTGGACCACATATTCTAGGACTTTTTGTATTATTTTTACTTATAGAATATAACCCTAGAGTTATGGAATATTAAAAAAAAACACGTTGTATAATGATGTGCGAGCTCATTCTTCTCAGTATGGACACTTTTTCGCGTGATTAAGTACGGTGAGGGCAAATCTTGCGATTTAAATTTAGGCAGCAGGGTTTGACTTTATGGTGTCAAAAAACGCTCTCTATGAAAATACACAGGCATGCAGTTGACTGTTTAGAGTGTTTTTTTTTTGTTCTTGGATGGCAAAAATGCAGACAATTGAACTGGTGGGAAGTTATTGCTTACGACTATGGATTTCTTTTGTACCACAGGCATCGTAGGTGTGAGACCAGCCTTGAGAGAAAGTTAAAATGTGTCATGCGCCTGAGATCATAGAGTTCATTGCAGTCGTGGTAGTGGTTAGATTCTTAGAATTAATAATAAGAAGGCTCGACGAAAAAAGTAGTATTGCTGTGTGCTGCGTTCGTGATTTAAAAGTAGATGTGTTATTTCAACTCATTTTACACAACACTTTTTTTATAAGGGATTTAAACTGATGCATAGTTTAAACATCTCATAAAAAATTGTTTTGTGTAATTAAAGTTGTTGAAGTAGTACAGACGCCCGAAACTGTCAAATTTTCCCAATGGAGCTTGAACCCGCGACCCGCCGCCCGCCCGCTTACCCACTTTACTGTAGCGATAAAGTTGAAAATCTATTAAAGTAATTTGACATATTGTAGTAGCTTGATATGCTGGCGTCTGTACATAAAACGAGTCCCGGACATCCCGAATAGAAAGGTATTAAAATAATAATAAAATTATAAGGAAAAGGTCTCGTAGGCGCGACCGTCGTAGCTCATTACGTAGCGTGAAGAGACGCGCGTGGGCGCAACCTTTTGAACTACGCGAGTGGGTCGTTAAGAATTTAAGTAAACAAGCATTTTATTTTCTTTTATCACGTTTCCAAAGGAGTTTGAAGTACTTTCATCATTTGCTGAAATTTTCCCGAAAGATCATTTACTTTGTGTATTAAGAAAAAAAAAATAGTTTGTTTTGTTTTTTTTTACTTGTTCTTTACAGGTAAGTAACACAATATAACATCACGCATATTTAGCCCGAAGATAAATAATGAAATATAATATATTTCATTAATACATATTATGTATTTATGAGGTACAAAAGAAATAAATATTGATAATATTAGGTTAAAGTCAAGATATCCTGATAGATTAATTATTCCTTCAATGAAAGCTATTTATATCACAGAAGTATCCAATGGATAAAAGGATATTTAAGAAGACTACCAAAATCGTATCGGGCTGCCAATCAATCGATACAAAATAGCGTTATTCAAATGACTTATAGAAAAATCATCCTGTTCTGTGAATAAGTATTTATAGCTCGCACTTTATTTTTTTTACGCACTGACATCTTAAGACAAGTTGTTTCACGTCCATTTGACGCACGCGTATACGTCAAAAATCGCGCTAACTATCGTCAATGCAAAAAAAAAAACGTTTTTTCAAATTACAATTACAGAATTATAGCCTTGACCTACGTCAAAAAAATTACGATTAGGTACGTAGGTACTCGCTGATATTTGACATACGTATGTATAGTTAACCAATCGCTTGAAACAACCTAAATATACTTGACATTTTAAAAACAATGATTTGAAAATTTTCATTTTATATCATTACAATAAATCAAGTCAAAATTATTGCTAGTAAGATCCTAAAGGCTCCTACAAACAAACGCGACACAAAGGCACCGCTCGTTGCGCGACTTGCGGTGCCTTTGTGTCGCGTGTCGTGACGCGCCTGTTTGAAGGAGCCTTAAAACTACATCAACATGTTTAAACACGCTCATTATTTCTCCTGTCTAGGTATCTCAAGTACAGACGCCAGCACATCAAGCTACCCGAAACTGTCACATTTTCCCAACCAACTTTGAACCTTATGCTTTAGCGATAAAGTTGTAAATCTATTAAATAAATTTGACAGCTTGTAGTAACTTGATGTGCTGGCGTCTGTACATACACGAAAGACAAGCCCTGGATGTTCACAACATGCAACACATCGCTTTGCTTCACTGGTTACAGTCAATTGACGGTGTAATCGGCTTTCAATTGGCCCATTAATCGGCTAATCGGCCTAACGTATAATGAACATCTCTAGTTGTTCATATTACCTAATGCCGTGTTTATCATAACTAATATCAAGGGGAAGCCGATCTGAATACATTTTTTTAGGTTATAACTCAATATTGGCCTATGTGGTCGTGACACCACCACGTAATAATCTACATAGTCTATAATTCTTCTCTTTTTAACAGACTTCAAAAAAGGATGAGGTTCTCAATTCTGATGTTTATTTTTTTTTTCATATTTAATATCAAGTAACAAAGGACTCAAATATGTTACTAACAATATTTCTTAACAACTATGTTAATAAATTTAACCTAACACTGCAATATATTATTTATCTTCTATATTTTTGTCTGTAATTTATATGGTGTAGATAATAAAGAGTATTCTATTCTATTCTATTCTATTCAATATAGGCAATATACTTTATTGTTGTTGTTGTGTGTTGTAATTTGTTGTTTTTTTTTTGTTATCCTTTGTTGTGTCCCACTTCTGAGCAAAGGCCTCTCAACTCCTTCCATACCTCTCTTTTTTTGTGCGATCTCTGACAATGTCGGCCCTTTTTTTTTTGTAAGCATGATTAGATCACCTCAGATCTCTATCTCTAATATTATAAATTAAAGACGCTTTCGTGTCTGTCTTTGTGACCAGCCGCATTGTTCTTTTAAAGTACACAACGGATTTTGACGACATTTTCACCATAATTTAGCAAATTTGTTCCGGAAGGTTTATGTATAATACACTAGCTTCTGCCAGCGACATCGTTCATGTGAACCTCGTAAGATACACAATGCCTACCTATATTAAAATAATAGCCACATTTTTATAAAACTCACCGACGCTATTACTTCGTTTTTGCTTAGCGTTCTTTCTGGCTTTTTTTTTCTTTTTGCTCAGCTCTTATTGGTCCTAGCGTGATGTTTAAACAGCCGATAATCTTCTTCAAAAATTAAGCTATCAAATGCAAAAAGATTTTTTCAAATCCGACTGGCAGTTCCAGAGATTAGAGCGTTCAAACAAACAAACTCTTGAGCTATATTATTAGTAATAGATTAATATTAAACTTACATATAATAAAGAAGTCTGGATGATCTGTCAAGTCGTAAGACTTGAACCGTGCGAAGCAGAGGGTGATCGCTAGTTATTTATAAGTTAGCTAAAGCCGTATGACGTAATAATGTAATTTGCGTTCGCGATTTGTTTGCCAAAAATGTAAACAAATATGAAGTAATGGAAAAATAACTTTAATTACTACACAACAAAGATCAGTTTACGCTACAACTCAAAACATTTTTATAACTTTTTCTATATTAATATAAGTCTTCATGGCTGTAAGAAAGCAAGACAAAACTGAAAAAGAGCTCGTTGTACTAATAAATAGCATGAAAGCATTTGCCGAAACTCAAGCGGTATCGAAAGGTGTTGTTTTTGGGTCCTGGGTCAGCTTAACTCAAAAGGTTTTCCAATTTGGCAGTATCGGAAGGCAACCCAAAGCATACGTTATACCGGGTGACTTGTAATTTGACTGATTCCTTCTAGGATAATTAAGTGACCCATTTGCAAGAATTAAGGACCCCATAAAGCATAGGCGAATTAAATTTTAAAAGGCTTATCAAGAAAACCCAGTTTTTATATAGGTATTTTTTTTTATTTCTCAGAATTCGTCACTAATTAAATATATAATAATTTTCTCTAATCTCTCAAATTGAATATCCTTCATTCCTTTTCTATTGGGTACCCAATACCTTAACAAACCTTTCGATGTATCTAAATGTTTTAAAACATCAAACAGTTAAATAAAGAAGTTTATTAACCATAAAAATAAAATAACAAAAATTCATAAATGGGCTTTCTGGAATCCCATGAATTTTATAGGCTTTATAGGGTGTTTAATTGTTGTAAATGGCTCATACTATCACGTCCTGTTAGGAATACATCAAATAACAAGTCAAGTTGGTTACCATAGTTTGTTGATTAGTGACACTATGTATTTTCTGATCACCCCAATAAGTGTGTTAAGCGGTTAATCCGCAATATCATGCAATAAGGACTCATTGAACGCATTTCAAAATGTATCCCCTTAGCCCCATATATTGAAAGATTTTCCCATCATCTCGGCCAGCCCGTGTGTATCCTAAACAAAGGTGTCAAGAGCGTTATCTAGCCGTCCCCAGAATTAACGGCGGAAGAGGCCTCCGCGCTCGGTTGCAATAAATTACGCCTCAAGTTGATCCCACTCAGCAGATAAATCAAATGTAAAGGACGGAATGGGAATTCGATGATGCCCCTGTTTATTTCGATTTAGCAAAGACCCTTGGCCCAATCCCGATTTGCGGATCTCCAACGTGAGTAGCGTTATCCAAGTTGTTCTTTATTGGGGTGCCTGCGACGACACGTGAGGTTTTTGATATCGTATAAAAAGTGCGAGGCGATAGAAAGGATCGATTTACGAAAATATAACTTCGTGGAATGATCCTATTGAGAGGAAAAATTTGTTGCGAGTATCATAATATTTTTGTATTCTATCTAGGTATATATATTAAAAATCGATGTTGAAATATCTATACATATGTTTAAGTTGTTTATTGGTTTAATTACAATATTTAACACAACTAAGTATTAACATTAGGTACTAAATTAATTGACTAACTAACTATAAAAATAAATACAATAACAAAAGGACCCTTAGGCGTAGAAGAACTCGCATCGCTGTCATCCGGAAACGACATGTCCAGAAGACTGGCAGAATGGCAGCCACGTTGAATGGCAATGCTAATTTTTTAACCAAAAAACGACCCAAATTTGAGATTAATAGACTTCGACATCGTTTGACCAATCACCATAAAAGTTAGCACATATTTACATGTATTCTATCATGGAAAAGGTTTTTCTACCTCCATGCGGGAAACCTCGCCGGCAAAACTGTTATGTGTGCCTGTTATTGAAAGACATTCAGATAAAACGAAATGTAATATCCCCAATATGACACACAATATGTAAATTTTTTCGCCAAAACTTATCCTCATATCCCATAGTTAGTAAGTTGGCAACATTATTTACAATAGAGGCGAGCACGCCGACGCCCGGGCCGTTGGGAATTAAGCAATAACAAAACTACAGAATAAACACCGAAAGATAAGTACATACAATACACTGGGCCACATATTCTGGGGACCCGGTACTGCGAAAAGTTTTCACATAAATCAGTGGGCTAACTTTATTCAAACGACTCTCCAGCGACATTCGTTCGGAATCCACGTCAAGTGAAACTTTGTGGAGTAGCTTCTTTGTAAAAGTGGCGGGAGTTACCGGGGTCCTCTTCGGCTCTTCGGCGAGTTGGTTTGTTTCATGAACACAAATCTGTAACTACTGTCGGACTCACGGTGAACGTTTAACAACAAACTGTTGCGCATATATTTACTGATCGTTGCAGCTGCTATTGTTGAACGATTTCGATTCGATCACGTCATTGTTCCTGGGAAAATGTAAATACTCCCGACCTACTAAGATTAGAGCTTCTATTACTCTGATAAATTGCTATAGTATCAAGTCGATTTAATTAAATTATTTCGAAATGAAAATAAAAACTTTTTATTTCTTTATTTTAAAGAAGCACAACGTGGCTTGACCCAGACAAATTTTTTAAGTAAAAAAGGGTACAGGAAGTCTCTAAATAATGTTGTCAGATTATGAAACTAGATATGTAGCATAATAACACAAAATATTAGCTATGGTTACTTAAAAAATCATAAACGAATTATATGTTCAAATGGACTTGAACAGACAATGATAACAATGGGGCTTTTATTAAATTCGCAGTGTTTATTCGCAGTGCCAATTAGTGAGTTTCACGAATCCAAATGTATCAAAAATCAAAATCAAAAATCAAAAAGGTTTTATTTCATTATTACATGTTTATAAGTTATACAGTTGGTGGCGTCTCCTTTTAAGCATATAGATGCCTGTGCCAGGAGGCGCCGCTCTTTTATATCTTAATACAATAAGTGCAACATGTTAATAAAGAAAAATAAAGAAAGAAGAAAGAAAAGATTATCAATAGTCTGACTGGTGTGTGTGTTGGGGTGTGTGTGTGTGTGTGTAGTGTGTGTGTGTGTGTGGTGTGTGTGTGTGTGTGTGGTGTGTGTGTGTGGTGTGTGTGGTGTGGGTGTGAGTGTGCGTGTGTGTGGTTGTTTTGTACAGGGAGCGGAATTACCTTATATTTTGTAGAAGATTCTCTACGTCATCGTAGCTTAACTTATTTATCCACTTAATCAGCAACGATTTGCATTCTTTGAACGATTTAGTATGTATATCTATTTGTTTATTTATTTTATTGTATAAGAAAGACGAGCGTTTGTCGTACTGAATATTTGCAAATTCTGTTTTTACAAAAGGGGTGGAAGCAATATTGTGTTTCCTTCTTCTAGCTAAAACATTAGGATCTAAGGGTAGGGTTTTATATTTTTTTAATACTATGTGTATAATATATAATTTTCGAACTGATATTAAGTTACTTATTTGGTATAGCTCATAGGTGGGAAAGGTCCTTTTTTTGAAATACATTACTTTTATTAGTGTCCGTTGCGCTCTTTCAACATCAAGGAAACGTGTTTTACGCGCGCCCCCCCAGATGGAGATACAATATATTATTACTGATTGAACTAGTGAGATGTACACTTCATTTAGAAGATTTTTTGTTATGCCACTTCTTGGGACTATATGTCGCAAAGTTTTAAAAATCCAAATAAATTTTCGTATTCTCGCAGTAATTTGTTCAATCTGAGGATACCAGGACAGGCTTTGGTCCAACAATATACCTAAGTACTTGACGTGGTTAACTTTACTGATGGTTGGACAATTGCAGAAGTAATCAGCCGTTCTCCTACACTCATGGATTTTAATGTTAAAATTTATTTCTGGTTGGACATTTTTATATATTGTGAAGCAGATATAGTTAGTTTTGCTTGTGTTTAGCGTAAGCAGATTTGTTTTTAGCCATGAAGCCACTTGTAACATACCATTTTCCGTGTTGGTTTTGGTTTCAGCCCAAGTTGAGCCAGTGAAGACGATTGCGGTGTCATCGGCATACGAAAATATTTTAGCTTTATTGATTTCCATATTACATAAGTCATTAATGTATATTAAGAATAGGGTAGGACCCAGAACACTTCCCTGGGGTACGCCGCATGTTACATCAACGTCCTCGCTGACACAATTATCTAGCTTAACCTTCTGTTTTCTATTTCTCAAGTAATCAGTAAATATAGATAGTTGTGTATCTCTAATACCAATTTTTTCTAATTTTTGAATAAGGATAGGGATAGAGACCGTATCGAAGGCCTTTTTTAGGTCTATAAAAACGGATAAGCACCTAGTTCCTTTGTCGAGTTCTTTAGTTATTACTGTGGTTAAAGACGTGATAGCGTCTTCCGTAGAAGTACCGCGTCTAAAGCCAAATTGAGATGGAGATAAAATGTTGTTGGTTTGAAGATAGCTTAATAATCTGGAGTTTAAAAGTTTTTCTAATATTTTTGCTATAACAGGAATAACAGAAATTGGTCTATAGTTATTAACATCACCCTCCTGCCCACCCTTGTATATGGGGGTTATTATTGATTTCTTTAAATAATTAGGGAAGATGCCTTTTTTAAAACAAAGATTAGCTAAATGCGTTATAATTGGGATTATTTCATGTTTTACATGTTTAAGATACCTAGTGGAGATATTGTCCCATCCTGGGGCACTATCTGATTTTAGAGAGTTTATTATACTATCCACTTCATTGATATCAGTATCCAGGAGAACGAAAGATTTAGAAAGACTAGGTAAGGAACGTAGGTATAGATTTAGGTCATTCTGTGTTACGGTTTGTTGAATGTCATTTGCCAGTTGGTTACCGATACTTGCGAAATATTTATTTATAAAGTTTGCTGATTCCGTAGGTGATGCTTGCAGATTAGTTAATTCAGAATTAGGTCTAGTAGATTTATTTGTATATGTGATAGTTTTCAGGTTTTTCCAGAGAAGTTTGTTGTTTTTTAACGATTTATTAATAAGGTTTCTTTCATATTTTCTTTTTAGTTTTTTTATAAGGTTATTGCAATGATTTCTGTAACGAGCATATGTGATTTTTTTTATTTCATTTTGAGGATCGTCTCGGGATTGTTTTTGGAGCTTATTACGGTTATTTATACATCTTAGTATACCTTCAGTGATCCAGGGCTTAATTATTCGTTTACTTTTAGGGATCTTGTGAATAGTAGTATTTATTTTTAGTGACTCAAGAAGTCCTTGTGTTAAACATTCTGTTATGTAGTTAGGGTTTTCACAAAAAAGTAACGTCGACAGATTTTTTTCTTTTAAATATTGCAAGGCACTTTCAAAATCAATTTTGGTAATAATTGTTGGTGTAGTTTGGTAATTTTTTATTTTAGATAACGATAGAAAGGTTGTACGGTGATCTGTTACAGTAGTGCGTAGTATGGCAATAAAAGCAGAGTGCCGTTTTCTGTTTATTTTCAACATAAAGTGATCAAGACAATTGGTTTCCCTTGTACTTAAGGTGTGACCAGTGAGAATACCGTGACCCGATAACATATCCAGGTATGAAGTTCTATTTTTAAATTCATATGTTTGTTCAGTGTGTTTAGGTCTTATGTTAATGTTAATGTCACCAGCAACTATAATATTTCTTTTTTGAGAATTTAAGTTATCTAAGTGAAGTGCCAGAGAATTTATAAAAGGTTCCGCATTAGTATTTGATGGTGAACGATAGATACCTAAGATGATATTGTTCAATATATTTAATTGTAGGCATGATGCTTGGCTTATGCTTAATTCTGTGACACTGGCTTTTAAGGTGTCCTTGATATATACCACAACGCCGTCGTTTTGATTTAGTTGACGAGTTGTAGCGTAGTAGCGATACTTGGCCAATGTCGGTATAGGTTTATTTGGATCAAGTCGGCATTCAGTCAGAATTATAACATCTGTTTCAAAGTTCAAGCAAGACATATTTACTACGAAGTCATCAAAATTGCAATAAACGCTCCTAATATTTTGGGAAATTATGGTAAGGTCACTTTTATTTATGTTACAATTCTGAGCGAGTTCACTACAATCGCATTCTATCGATCTTGCAATACTCAAATTATCGACGTCATTTATAGTTTGTAGTAGATCACCCATTATTATGTTTTATTAAGTACACGGTACACTTTTGAATAGGGGTATTATTTATATATGTTTGTGTATATATGTATTTATAGCTAGCCTATATTTTCATTAAATCTTGGTCTCTTTAAGTACTTACTAAGGTTTCATGTTATGTATTTTAAATATACTTAGGTCCTTCGAAAATTAAAACGATATAACACCGATATTGCTCGCGAACATACTCAAATTAAAACCAACTAACAACCACTCCACATTTTTGCGATCGTCCATAATTTCCAGACGTTACTTAAAGTTCCTATAAGTTTTCCATCGGGGTTTGCACTTAAATACTTCATTAAAATTCATTTAGTAGTCGTCGGGTTTTCTGTGAAGCTGAGAAGCGATCACAGCCCTCTAATCTGGGTGGTGGGAACCCTGTGGGAACGGGCACATGTTCAATTAAATTTTATCTGCACGACTACTGGTTCCATATTTCAGTGCAACTGAAACTCATAATCATAGTGCATTGCTCTTTTGTTGGAGTAGCCTGGAAGTTAGAGGTTTGGATGTGCGGTTTTACGATTTTTGACGTTAATTTTTGCCTGTAGCAAAAATTGTGTTATGTCATGTGGGATATATTCGTCTTACACTTTGCATACAGTGTGGCTAAAACATAGTACATAGTTCACCTACTACTGTTTTAAAAATGCTTAGAAAATTTATTTAACCATATGAATTTTCCAATTGCGTTGGTTTTATAATTTATTTATTTAAAATCCAAAAGGTACAAAGGCGAACTTATTGCCTTAGGCATTCTCAAGTTCAGAGATTTCCAAGAATTTAAATTACAAGTGAGTTATGTACGACCTATAACCCTATACAATCAATCCTTTTCAATCACAATCCGGAGTATTTCAAATGAAATAGCTAATCTGTTGCTTCATGTGTCTGGAAAATTCGTCAGCTCAACAACGTACTGTAAAAATGAAAGACATTGCCACTGTAAGTGTGTAACGCAATCACCCAGCTAATTAAAATGTTTTTATTTTCCTTTTTATACTTATGATATCAAATATTGTTAGATAAAAGAGCCGTTTTAAAAATGAATAATAAGATATTTAACAAATAGTACCAACAGCTTTCATTTAATAAATAATAATAATTGTTACCTAATTATTATGATATCTATTGTTCCTTATATTTAATCCGCTACAAAAAAGAGGAGGTTCTATGATTGTCTGTATGTATTTTGTTATGTATGTTCATCGATATTATCAAATGTAGACCGATTTTTAATACTCGTTTTTCATTTGGTACAAAACCTCGCGTAGTTATCCCATACAGATTTTATTAACTTTACTCAGGTAGTTTTTGAGTTGCAGTAGTTCGAATTTAATCCACTTGGTTTATGTAAATTAAAATAATAAGTAAGTAAGCAAATAAGAACTTATATCTAATTAATTAATAAAAGTAACAAAATAAAATCCTAACTTATCTAAAACTATACTCAAACTCAAATATAGCGTCGAAAAATTCATCCGCATCGCTGTCGACTGGTAATGTACCCAAGAGACTGGTGGCATTAGGTACCACGTTATATGGCAATGCTTAGATTTGGCCAAGGTAAAAGCCAGCCCTTGAGTCACGGGAAGTTGGTTTATGTTGAGGATGTATTAAAACTTCCTGTCACTGTTGTTTACATATCAAGTATTGATCCATACGAATTAGCGTGGGGTAGGTATCACAACGACGGCGGACGGCGGACGGCGCGTACGTGTTCCACGCGCGCCTCAAAGAGATGTCAGCATCAACCGAAGGGGCCCGTTAGGGTCGAAGCCTGCCGGGTCAGCGGGATTGTCCGAAAGGGTTACCGCTGGCCCGGAACATAAAGGGCTAAGGAAGGAACACGGGTGTGTTTTAGTCAGTAAGAGTCTGACACTCCCTTCCGCTCCACCCAGAGCGGGAGGGGTCAATTGATGAATTCCCAACATCCTGAAAAAAAAAAGGTGTAAGCTACATCTAGATTACGATGACTTTCGAAATGAAAGTCATCTTAATAGATGTATAGTATTTTATTTATGTAGGTTTTTCTACAGCTTGCGTGAAGAACCAACTGATTTATAGCTCTGGCTGTCATTAGCTGCTTAGCCGTTTCCCAACTATGTTAGGATCGGCTTTCAGTTTAACAGGATGCAGCTGAATACCAGTATTTTCCATGGTGCGACTGCCTATCTGCTGATATATTCTATAAAAATCTCACCTTCAAAACTTAGGTGAAGTGAGCTTGAAGTGAGCTGTCAAAAGTGTCAATCCCTAGCATCAGGTGGAATGACAGCTCACTTCACCTTAGTTTTCAAGTGTGTAGTTCTTTCGCATTTATTATATTAAGGATGGATCTATTTATTACTTAATCTGTTGTCAGATGGCGTAAAACCCTTTCCCACTGTTATTAAGCCATAGTAATTAGTGCGTCATAGTAATTTGCTAATTGTTTCGTCCTCTATGATTTCGTTGGATCAACAACGTCGTCGGGAGTGCCAGTTTTTATTTACCAAAGCGTAATCTGATTTTGCAAATAAGTTGGTAAGACGAGGCGGCGGGCGTCCGTCGGGGTCACAAACAGGATTTTAATAAAAGTTAATTTATTCAATAAAAGCCTCTGAGGATCTGTGCCCGTTTTCTGTAATGAAATTGGAATTTGCTTTCCTTTAGATCCCGTCAATTGTTGCCGAATAGTTGGAAACACACACTTGGGACCACATCTGGATATTTTGTTGATAAAATCTTTGTAAGAATCCCAGACATGATAATCTTTGCACTACTTTCAAATGTACCATCTTACTGTAAGTATCCAGCATAGATGACGAAAAAGTACTTAGATGTTATCAAGTGCCGCAGCGGACTTATCTATAAGAGTTTGAACTCAAATAAACATGGAACAAATTTTCTCTTAAGGTTTTCAAAGAATTTCAATAATATTTTCTAAATTAAGTTTTCATTCTAATTACCTGTTATCAAAACAATATTTCAGTTAATACCACTGGATTTCAAAGAACTTTTCAGATAATTAAGGAAATGCTTTTGAAGAGAAAATATCCGGTTGATTAAAATTAATTATAATGAAAATTCTTCGTCTGTAGTAGTTTGTAACGTATAATTTTCAGATGCCTATCTATATTTTCAATCAAGATCAAGTAAGTCAAGTAAATCAAGTATTTTCTACCTGAACAGACAGCTGTGCTGCTGGGGAGTTTATTGCGCCTCTTCTTCTACCCAGCGAAAGCACTAGGAAGTGGTGACTGTCTTTTGTAATTTTTACGTTCGAAAAGTGCTGATTCTCAGCCTAGTTTAAATAAATGACTTTTGATTTTGATTTTGAATAATATGGATAACATGTAGGTCTTGCAGAAAACGTATGCAGTCAACTATTAAACCACAATGAATGTTAAACACACTACACAATTAACTAAAATAAATGCGGTTATATTTTCAAATCCTTCAGCAATTCACACACGTATAACACAACAACAAATCTAAAATTATAGAAACCTCACCCTACAATAAAATTTGCTGTAACATTTTATTACTCGAAAACAACACGTCACGGAGTCACGTGCAACAGCTGGCACGATCGTAATTTTAACACAAAAAAGGTTTTTAAAACACATGGAATTTTAAATAAGTCACTGAAAGTTTCTCCGGCAGTTCACAGATAACAAAGAGTAAGTACGCAGCCGCGAGGTCTAGTTGCAATGCCTACTGATTTATTTGAAAAGTTACCTCTTAAAAGTATTCCTAAGAAAGTAAAAGAAGAAGACATATTCGGCCAGTCGCAAAACGCTCGACGTTCAAATGTTTGGAAATGGAAACTCAGCGAGAAAGTTATTTTTAAATTGTACCTTTCGCGGCGAGGATTCAACATTTATAACGTTCTTTCTTCCAGCCAGAGTTTTTCTATAAATATTTCCGCTGAACATTTTGGTGACAGGTATTTTAAAAGAAAAGGTACAATTATTACACCACTATAAGCAATTGGAAAGTGATCGGATACGAATAAAACCGAGAATATCTCGATTTAATTTTAACAAGACACAACTTTTACAAGCACTATAATAAATAATATAACATCTCATACAACTACACCGACCGACAAATTCCGACGAGCAACCGTAAATTATATTTCACTCCGGCTTCAAGTAACAAGGAAAAATGTCTCAAAGATAGAGTAGGGAGTAATTTAACTGTGTACTTAAGAGTCTATATTATGATGTTTTGGTGATATTGGGCGATCTGGATATCGGTATCTGTAAGACTTGAGAGTTTGCTATTTGGACACATTAAACTTGGACTTATAATCTTTAAATTTGCAGAAGCGAAAACACGATTGGATAAAAAAATCTCGATAAAAAAAAATAACGAAAAAACCTCGTTTTGCACTTATTTTGAGTTAGATCTCTGAAACCCTATGGAATTTAATGATGATTTTTAAACTAATAGATAGGTAATAATATTATCTCAAATCGTGCAGAATTATTTTTTTATTTTTCTACTCGTTCTCCTCGTAATTAGCAATCCAGTGATTTGGCGCTTGCGTCATTTTATTCTAAGCGAGCATACTCTCTTTCTGTCTCTTGTTTTGCACGCGGTAGTAATAGCGCTATCCTTTTCAATTTATTCAATCAGTCTGCTACGGCACCTGTTGGAGGACGAATCTATGTTTGGCGACATTACAGAGAGAGGACTATTTTCGACATTTTTATTTTGTTTAGTGGTAAGTATTGCCTACTGTAAAAAGGAGTTAAACCCGTTTGGTGTAAACATAATAAATTAGTATCATTATTTAGTGTAAATAAAGATGGGCAAAAAGAAAACTCTCGGAAAACACGACACATGGTTGGCGCCACGGAACAAAAAAAATAGTTAGTTCCGTGGTTGGCGCAGTGGCTGAGCGATCGACTGCTGCGCTGCGTGTCGCGGGTTCGATTCCCGACCGGACAAATATTTGTATTGCCTACAGGTAGTTGTTCCGGGTCTGGATGTTTGTGTATGTGAATTTAAATGTTTACGTAAACGCACCCACGATACAGGAGTAATTCCTAGTGTGGGACAACGTTTTTTAAAAAAAACAAAAACAAAACAAAACGTTTGAGGGAACAACTCCGTATTCTGAACGAAAGAAAGAAAAAAGTAAGTACAGATGCCAGCATGTCAAGCTACTACAATCTGTCAAATTTCTTTAATAGATTTTCAACTTTATCACTGAAGCATAAGGTTCAAAGTTGAATGGGAAAATTTGACAGTTTCGGGTAGCTTGGTGTGCTGGCATCTGTACCTAACTACCGATTTATATAAAGGTATCAATTCTTTTATTTCCTTAGCTACTTAGGTATTTCGAATGTCTATTGCCTGGGGAAAAAAAAAAAAGTAAATTTTTAATCCCCGTTAATATTTTTTTTTACCTGGCTCGTTGGTCTAGCGGTCGCAAGCGCTACTGCTGAGCTGTGAGGTCCTGGGTTCGATTCCCGCACCTCTGCCCACCTCATCGGGCAATACAGGCGTGATGCTTTGTATTTATGTATGTAAATTTTAAATCGCATAATGTAACATAATTGAATCTTTCCCGTACAATGAGAGGTCAGCTTATATACTGGAAATGTATAGCTTGATACGTAGCCGTGTGTACCTACCTATCTACCTATATAATGCGGGTAAAAATACAATAAGTATCAAAATAATATCATCCTAGTTTAATCACTGATATTTTTACTAATCAATATTACTTATTCAAACTGATGAATTTTATTTAAAGAAAAAAAAAAATGCCATGATGGCTTTCTCTTTTTTAGGGTTCCGTAGTCAAAAAGGAACCCTTATAGTTTCGCCATGTCCGTCCGCAGTTTAGCTCAGAGGCTCTTAGTACTATTAGAAAACTATAATTTGGCATGGATATAATATGTACAGACGCCAGCACATCAAGTTACTACAATCTGTCAGATTTCTTTAATAGATTTTCAACTTTATCACTAAAGCATAAGGTTCAAAGTTGATTGCGAAAATTTGACAGTTTCGGTTAGGTTGATGTGCTGACGGATCGAAGCATCGATGTGTGTCTTCTCGACATCCGTGTGTCACTAACGGGATGCAGCAGAATACCAGCGTCAGGTATTGTACCTGGCATATGCTGAGCTGGACTCCCATTTGGTGCAATCATAAGACACACACCGCCCAGTAGTGATCGACGTTATTGATGTTTATGAGCTAGGTGTCTATGGTTCATTTTATCTTTTTAATCTTTGTTATTTTTAATTTTTTTTTCTCACCTTTTTTAATGTTTTTAATACCTGTATTGTGTCTTTTGTTGCACTAAATAAACGTTTTATCTATTTATCTATCTATCGATGTATCGACTGATCGACGGATCGATGGACCGATGGATCGATGGATGGATGGATCGATGGATGGATGGATCGATGGATGGATGGATCGATGGATCGATGGATCGACGGATCGATGGATTGATGGATCGACGGATCTATGGATTGACGGATCGATGGATCGACGGATCGATGGATCGACAGATCGATGGATTGACGGATCGACGGATCGATGGATCGATAGGTCGATGGATCCATGGATCGACGGATGGATGGATCGACGGATCGATGGATGGATGGATGGATCGACGGATCGATGGATCGACGGATCGGTGGATCGACGAATCGACGGTTCGACGGATCGATGGATCGACAGGTCGATGGATCGATGGATCCATGGATCGACGGATGGATGGATGGATCGACGGATCGATGGATCGATGGATGGATGGATGGATCGATGGATCGACGGATCGACGGATCGATGGATCGGCGGATCGGTGGATCGAAGGATCGACGGATCGACGGACCGGTGGATCGAAGGATCGATGGATCGACGGATCGATGGATCGACGGATCGATGGATCGATGGATGGATGGATGGATGGATCGATGGATGTTCTTTAGCATCGTTATAATTTGAAAGTTTATGAAACGAAAAAGCGACAGTAAAAAGAGACATGTAAATTCATAAGATTTAACGTGGGAGAAAATGAGACAGGAAGCATTATACAGTGTTTTTGAAGGTTTCACCTTCTACCACGTGTAAATTGCACACATGCTGTTTTTTTTTCTCGTCTACCCATGTTACCGTTGGATGGTCCTTTAAAAAATCTTGCTGGTTTGTGAAAACCATTTTTCGATTTAGGGATCAGTTTGTGAAATATACTGGCCTGCAAAACTAAGTAATACACTTTTAAAATTTATATTTTTTCTAAACTATAGAATTTAGAGATTTAAAATAAAAAACGTTTTGTAGCAAATTTTATCGGCTTTCTTTGAAACTAGTAACTATACATTAGTAATATTTTTAACTTAAAAAATATCTAAAACAATAAAAATAGCCATTTTTAGCTTAGTGTCAAAAATACAGTACAGTGCAGTTACATTTAATTAAATTTTTAATAACTGGTATTGCCTCCTCGGGCTCTGACTACAGCTTCGAGCCGGTTTGGCATACTGAACACGAGGTTTCAGAGCTGATTTTGGGGAATATTCTCCCATTCTTCAATCAGGGCCTGTTTTAGTGCCCTGAGGGTGGTAGGTGGTGGTCTACAGCTTCTGACTAGCCTCCCTAGCTCATCCCAGGCATGCTCAATCGGGTTTAAATCAGGACTTCTTGATGGCGAAGCCATCACGCTGATACCTACCTCCTGAATATACTCTTGCACAACCTGAGTCGTGTGAAGCCGGGCATTATCATGCATCAGCATCGATCCGTCACCCATATTTGCTAAATACGGCCCTGCATACGCGTTGAGAATCTCTTGGGCATAACTTTCCCCAGTCAGAGTGCCATTTTCTATGTCCACTAACTCTGTGCGACCTTCTGAAGATATGCCAACCCATACATGTACACTGCCTTCACCGTACTGGACTCTTCCTGAGAAGCAGTCTTGAAGGTATCGCTCACCAGGCCGCCTGTAGACACTTCGCCTTCCATCGAAAGTGTAAAGTGACAATCGAGACACATCTGTGAACAAAATTCTTGACCACTCTTCTTCATCCCACTGTATGTGTTCACGGGCGTATCGCAGTCTCGCTACTCGATGCTCTCTCTCGAGTTTGGGGCCACTCGCTGGTCTTCGGGGTTTCAGATTTGCTTCAGCAAGTCGTCTTCTCACTGTACTGTCACTAATGTAGTCCCTTCGGGTCTGAAGAAGCTGTTGCTGGACTTCAACTGCATTAAGGTGGCGATTTCTCAACACAGTGGAAACAATATAACGGTCTTCTTGGGCACTAGTACACCTGGGTCGGTCATTACAAGGTCTCCTCAGATGGTTTCCAATCTCTTCGTACCTTCGTTTCACCTTCTGGACCGTTCGTAACGTCACACCCACCATTCTTGCAGTACAACGCATACTGATGCCTAGTTCCAGAAAAGTCATGATCCTAGCACATTCTTCAGGTGAAAGAAGCACGATAAATAAAATGTATGTGCTGTTGTCTAACTTAGCTTTTGTAACAAGACTCATCGATCAAGAAAAAGGTTGAAACCAGAAACAGAAACAAAAAATTATTGGTAAAATTGTAATTCGAAAAGGATTATTTTTCTTTTTAAAGCTCTTTTCAGCCATTTCTTAAAAGACTTAACTCTTTTTCGAGTCCTTTTTATTTCGAAAGTTCTTCTTTCGAAAATCTTCTGCACTTAAAAAGTTATTCCAATTTCAAAAGTGTGATACTTAGTTTTGCAGGCCAGTGTAATAAGCTTTAAAGTGCTGATTTTTGTTAAAATCAAGTCCTTCTAAGGCTAAATGATTGTTTTTCGATATGTGAAAAAATTCACGCTAGTAGTATAACGATGTTAAAAGGAAAACTATCACAGCTACGTAGGCTTTACAAGTTTACGAGTGAGAACATGATTTTCAACTACAATGTTAAGTTTGTTCTTGGCATAAATTCATTCCAACTACGGAATCATTCATTGTGCGTATCTATTCCATTTCATTCTGTATAAGTCTCGATATTCCCGGGAATTTCCGAGACAGTGTGTGAGTCTTGAAAATCTAGTCTCAGAGCTTGGGACTGGAAGCGCAATACTAAAGGTACAGTTACACATGCTAGTTACCAGCATGCTTTTTAGTATGCTCATTAGCATACTAGTTTCGAGCATGCTCTGCACTTGTCTACATTTGCTAGATATAAGCATGCTAGTTTTAAGTATGCTCCTGAAAGAGCATGCTCATAGCAAACACTCCGGTACACGTGCCATTTTATAGCGTGCTCTCTGTCAGTTCAAACAAAACCATGGACAATCAAACAGCCATTCGTATGGAGTTGAATAGAATTATTCTTTTGGCGGCGTTGCAATGCGTCCAAAAACTTATCTCAGATAGAAAGAAAAAAACAAGGAATAGGAAGATTTGGGTCCGCACCTGCTGCTAACGACTGATCGATACTAGCATGCTCAATAAGCAAACCTGTTCACACACGCTATAAGCACGCCCCCTTCCACCCGCGCTGCAGGTAGCATGCCCAAAAATCGCACGACCGTCGATTTTTGAGCAAACTCGAAACTAGCATGCTCATTATTAGCAATGTTTCGACACACGTACCACTAAGTAGCAATTGCTCAATAGTAGCATGCTTTCGTGCTACTAACTAGCATGTGTAACTGTACCTTAGGGTTAGTTTTTATTCAGGTACCACGTGAGCAAAGCCGGGCCCAAATGCTACTATTCAAAAAGTCCAAAAAGTTTAAAATCTTATTGTTTCAACAAATCCAAAACGACGACGTGGACGAAGTGAACGACGATGATGAGCTCGAAGACTTGGTTTATGAGAATCAAAGGTAGGTAATAGAAATGAATGCATCGATAATATTGCAGTTCTTGCATTTTTACTGACTTCAAAAAGGAGAATATTCTTTATTTGACGGTTTTTAAGGTTCCGTACAAGTTCTGTCAAGTGGCATATTATATGAAAGGGCTTTGGCCATGGGAAAGTATCGGAGCTATTCAAAAATATACTACTATTTCAGAACATTCATGCATTGCTATTATTATCTGCTTTATATTTATGTAATAAAATGCATTAATCTTGTAGGTTTCCAGACGAAGAGGACAGGTCAGATAGAAATCAATGAAGAATCAGACGAAAGAAGAATGATAGACTTAAATTTTTTTTAAAGAATTAAAAACCTTTTCTATTCCCTCAAATGCCTTTGGTTGCGGTATAAATAATTTGGAGTTGATAGGGGAGAAAAGGTTAGGCTTCTTGGGATAAACTCATTCCCAACTACGGAACCCTTCATTGTGCGTGGTTCGACACGCACTTGGGCGGTTTTTTTTACAAGCCTAAAGATACAAATGGGGAAGAATTATTTTTTTCAATGCACCCCCTCTTGATGGGTATAATTGAATAGGTCTATTTAAACGAAGGTAATATAAATTAATACATCACTTTTTTCAGTTATACCGTTTGCAAAATATGGCCCGCCAAATTGCCTGCCTTGCAATGCCAGGGGGCGTTGCAAGGCACTGCAGTGCCCCCCACCCTCCCTGCCATTTCTAACCTAGAAACTTCCACGTTGCTATAACTTAGTAAAAACTGTTTTAAAATAATTTCGCGAACAATGTGATTATAACTTTTCGAATAATAAAGATAAAACTGCAAAATAGACAATAGACGTCCTAGTTCAAAGGTTTGCCTTTGCCTTTAGCAAACAATACTCTTTTAATAGCCTTCTATTTATCTTTACATCATAAAAAGTATGTTACAGTCGTTTGTAATTACAGCTACGGAACCCTATATTATGCATGGCCCGACTTGCTTGGTCGATATTTTTATTTATAAGGAAACATTATTTTGTTCTAGGTACATGCATGGTTATGTTATGAGAGAGTTTATTTTTGTTTAGGGAACATTACTTTTTGTTATTACGGTAATACGATATTTGTAATAAGTACATACCTTCGAACGTTGCACGTCGCGAAATTTTTTGAAACCTCTTTGTCTTTTATTTTTTATGGGATTTTTATTGTTATTGTAATGGTATTATATATTCTGAATATACATATTAAATTGTTTAATAAATAAACATTGATGAATATTTACATAACATTTTATTTCATACTAACCTTTTAGGTAAGTATATAGATTGAGTACCTACGCGAGGATAGAATAACGGATCAGTCTATATAGTATCGAGTCCACAAAAAAAAACACGAGCCTCTAAATTTCGAAACTCGCGCCTCGGGATGGAAGCCCTAGTACCTATTTACCTACTATGTTGGTGGTAGGTGATATGTAGTTTGTAGGTCTATGAACAGAGCTTCAAATAATAATTATGTATGTATTGTATACCGACAATGAGCTCGTTTGTTTAGCTGTGTTATCTTTTACACATCGATCCGTCGTACCGTGGAAATACTTCCGTGAATTTGAACTTTATTTGAATGACATAATTTTTTACGAATACATTTTTATTGCCATACGAATCAAGTTCAAATTCACGGTCCGTCTCCGGCACCGCGCCGTTCAAACTCGAACTCGACTCACGCAGTCGATCGCACTTGCTGCGTCGCCGCTCGCCGCCCGCGCCGCGCGCTTCCGCGTATTATAGTAGAGGGGGCGCGGGGTGGCGCGGGCGAGAGGTACGAAATCGCTCGCGTTGGGCTGCATAGGCGCCGTCTTAACCCCTGAGTGCTCACTCAGTACGTTTCAGGGGGACGACCTGAGCATATATTGTTTCTCCATGTTTTGTTAAGTTCCATAGTCACAAAGCCCCTCTATTCCCCCTGTGGTACGTCGATGAAATCGTTCTAAATACGTTCACGATTTGACGTTGCAGTAGGATGGTATTCGGAACACCGAAACGGGATTATCGAAGTCGATATACTCGTACGCGTATCGAGCATCGTTCCAATTGAACTGATATCGCTGAGATATGTTATATTTTGTGCTGAAATGCAATATTGTTTTGTTGATATTGGAGCTAACAATCTCTCGGATATAAGTGAAGATTAATCCATTGTATGTTTTATTATTTTTAAATTCCGTATGAAATTCATGTTTATAATCATGTAAAGTGGTATGTTTCATCATACATCCAGATACTTAGCAATATTTTGAAACAACCTGAAGTTATAATATGTATGTATACAGTTGTTTCAGAAACTTTGTTCCTCATTTCTAAGTTCCGAACTAAATACTAAGTATTTGTCTTACCAAGAGGACAAAGTGGACGTTATCGCTCCTTCCTGTGACTGAAATGTTCCTTTTGAACAACCTTGAACTTTCCGCCCTAAGCACCCAACAAGTCTGTACCATATTTCTTCTTAGGATAGAGGTGAGCGACTATTCTCAGTAAGCGTATTCCACATATTGAATATATTATAGCTGTCGCAGAACTCGATTCCAATAAATCTTTTACAGCGAATAACTTAGGTCTTGCTGCGGCTTTTTTGGTTTGGCATTGTCGCGATCTAATTTAGAACTGTGGGTGTAATATAAAGTTATACGCATTGATCTATGTTTTACGTGCGGCTTTGTATGAATATCTTTTATTCGACATTGAGATCAGAATCTTGGAGAGCCTAGATTAATAATTTCAAGACACGATAGCTCAAGAAAATAAATACACGAAGGAGTGTTCCTTTTTGAACTCGAGCACGAGCAACGAAAACACAACTTAGTAGCAATAGGGACAAATCGAGAATTTTCTTGAGATCAGTTTATTTCATCGACAAAACAAATGAGTAAGTCACCACCCTAGCGGAAATACAGTGCGACGGTGCTACTTACGGCAATCATGATGTCGTGATGCTCCGTCTTACACCTATGACTACAATATCTTCGGACTAATCTCGCGCTTATACTACTGCTGGGATTCGCGGTAACGTGCCACATTCTAAACAATGCAAGAGAATTGTGGCTCTCTGCAATAAAGCGAGCGTGAATGCGTTTCATGAGAATGTAATATAGTAAATGGTTCTGATGAAATCTTAAATAACTACTAACTTCTCTAGTAGTTCGACTTGAAATGTATGAAACATAAGGACATACCTATACTCTATTTATTATAGCATTAGAAAATAAGGCCAAATAACAACAGTTGTTGTGTAATATTGAAATTACTGCATTTTAGAGTTATTTTTAAACGTAAATGGTGAAAAGATTACATTGTTTTATATTAGGTAATCGTTAAAAAACGGAACTTAGTTTACGTTTATATCGAAATAACGAAAGAGTTATAACCGTTATTTTTCTTATGTTATAATAAATGGAGGATAGCAACCTAGAACCCTGTAAGTTATTAGAATCCATTTTTAGTACCAAGTATTTTATGCGATACTCATTTTTTAAAGGGCGAGCAGGTTATTATTATAACTTCATCGATACTAGGACCAAAATAATTATATTACCTATCGGTACCATGTAGCCTTCTCTTTTTATAGAAACCTAATGAATCATACTTACTATAAATTAGATAAGTACCTACCTAATATTGTGTGCCTATCTTTATCAAAGACTCAAATCAAAATCATTTTCATTTTTCATTTATTTTGCGCACTTGGAAGAAAGAAAATACGTTTATTTGCGTACACATGACGCATAAAAAGAACACAAACACAAAAAAATAACAAGAACGATACGATTACGAGGTGATTTATGATTCTGATTCTAGAGGCTCGTTTATTGTTTCATGCAACAATGAATGCAGGTGGATCTGTACCTACATTCCTTAGTATATGCTAGCAGTGTTATGGCGAGCAAGCAAGTGAACTCAAGGGGGGAAGGGGGGGAAGGGCAGCTCGCAATATCGGGTTTCTTGAATTATTATCGGACGGACATGGATAGTTCAGGTTCAAAGCCCCGACAAAGTCTTCGTGTTAGGTAGTGTGTACCTACATGACTGAATTTTTAAAACGAAAAGGGTATGGATTTTGAACTAAGTTTTCTTTTGAAACAATTCTTTGCGGAATGCCCAACGTCAACTGTTCGAAATTAAAGGAATATTTTCTCTTGTTCGGTCATATACAGGGTCAAATTAAATTATCTAGCGAAACTCCGCAGACGTGATAGTTTTAGGTTTCTAAACATGATAATACAAAAAGAAATTAGTTTGAGGAGTTGTTGGGGTCATCATTCGCCTGTAGGGTAGTCACTTGAAATATCTGTTTAAAAAGGTAGTTCCTAGCTACCTTTATACGAAACTTTAGGGGTGAGCTGGTACACCCACATTTTGCCAGTTATGTCTAAGGCCACGGACACGAAGTCAGCGATTGCGGGGCGGTGTCTGCGGCGGCGGCGGCTGCGCAGGGAGCGGCGACCCGATCTCTTGAAATAATATTAATTTTGAAACATAAGTGTGAATAGACTTTAGACACAGAGAAGTGCAAACGTCCTTGCTGTTACAATTTCTATGGAACACAATTTAATGATGCAATAAATCTATTACGTTGTCGTTTATATAATTTCCTTCGGCTTCTCTTACGTAAACCTTTCGCAAATCGTACTTATTATTAGAAAAGCTTTTAACTTCGTCGAGAGCCTACTTTGCGTAACCTTTTTATTTCCTTGCTTACCATATAATTGTATATTCATGACATGAGAAGTATGTTGAGATATGTACATTTAGTGATGCTGCACTGGTGACGTCACATGTATTAGAAACATTGTGATACAATGGATAAAGATATAAATAATTCAACTGTACTGTTATTAGAAGTATTGTGAGGAAATTAATACAAAGGATAAACAGAAATAAATAAAAATGTATGCAGACACAACTATATGTAAGAAGTATTAAAACTGTGGCACTGCCTACATCGCCACATGCAAACGACGCATTACACTGACGTCACGCAAAATCCTGCATCGCGCAAGCAGAGTTTACCGCGCTACTAGCATAGGATATACATCGTCCCGACATCAATCATCGGGCAGTTGCCCACCAGACACAACACCCGTCTGGTCAGAGGATCCTCCCTTTTCTATGGAGGATGAGTGAACTTGTTCCCTGATCCTTTGAATAACATAAAAGTCTAAAGCGTTTTTCGATGTGGGATAACACATGGTTCATGGTCAAGTTCCTGAAGAATTCGTGAAGAACAACTTCTTATCCTTCAAATTACACAATTAGTCGAAATACGATTAAGGCCGAATTTAACAAAACTTTTATACCTAGAATAAGTTTTATACTGAGAATAAATTTGAATTACTGACAGATTTTCCTTAAAAGATATCCGACTTACGTAAAATCAGCCGTATTTTTTTGAGAACAATTTGAGAACATCTTACTGAAAAACAACGGGTTAACGTGTTATTTTATTATTTGAACTTTATTATTATTTAGTTTGAATTTTCATTATGTAATTTGATGTACAGTGTAAGTTATTAAACTGGACAAAGCGCTGTAGTGTACCTACAGTTAGCAAGGCAAAGCTCGTTTTGTGATTACTGATTACATTTGGTTTCTTCCAGGAAACGACCTACTAAGTACCTACACTGAAAAAAATAATTTCTTACTACAGCACATTAAAGCAATTTCATTAAAACTTACTGACTTTATACAGTAACAAGAAATTAATGTTTGTAAAACAGTAAATCACAATAAAGTAACTTTTAATAATTGAACATACTATTTACTTACCAAAACAACAAAAAAAAGGAAAACCACCATTACTGTAGGTACCTAATGTAAGTAAATTTCAATGGTTTGAACGATATCACCAAATGTATAAAACAGTTAATTTTGTGACCTTTTAGCTACTTAAACTATATGGGTGCCCATTTTTTTTTTATACGTTGCTCCCACATTAGGAATTTTTCCTGTATTGTGGGTGCGTTTACAAACATTTAAACTCACATACACAAACGGCCTGACCCGGAATAAATCACTTAACCACTGCGCCAACCGTGCCGTCTAAGCCTTATGCCACTTCTTTAAAGAAATAAAGAAAAGAGCGCCTGGTACCTACGCTTTAGAATGGGAGTTTAAAAGAGTGTCCATGCAGTTTTTTGCCCGTTCTTCTGAACGGGCAAGAAACTCCATGGACACTCTTTTAAAATTATATTTTACAAAAATATTAGTTACATCATTACTTTTGAATTTAAAATTATTATAATGTGAGAACGATTTAAAAAAAAAGACGTACGCGTAGGTACCAGGAAAGGTTAGGATAGTGCACCGAGTTTAAAAAAAATTCAGCTTTGCAGAGCCGAGTCACTCATCAATAGTTTGACAGACTCTTTTTATTCCTGGATGCGTTATGTTTACGCTTGAGCATTGTAAAAACTATTTATGTTTAAAAAAAATGGTAGGTACTGCTGGCTTTTACCAATTTGTCTCAAAAGCCAAGAATTCGTTCAAGGAAAGTCTAATTAAAGCTTATAAAAATCTAAAAAAAAAACTCCGTTTCAAAAAGTGCGTTCTATACTAGCTACGCCCTCGGTCCTACCCGCATTCAAGTTGAATTTAATGAAGAGTAGCTGCGCCCGCAGATTTCCCGTTTAACCCCACATCAATGAAGTAATTCTCCAACCATGTACTTACTGAAACGATTTCATTGAAAAATTGCGTGAACCATATGCAATCGAAAGATAAATTGAGTTGAAATACGCTGCTTGTATTTTAATTTATCATCATGAAAAATCATTTCTGAAATATGGAAAGGAATAAATACATATACATAATTCCTTCCGAAGGTACAAGTTTTTCTGTTATTGAAAACCAGTATAATTATTTAAAATGTGTATATACCTGGTACCTTTAATTACTTACGATCGCTTCAAGTACAGTCAGCATCATTACCAGATAAACATTTAAGAAATATAAATTATGACAGGACCAACTCTTGACCAGCAAAAATTTGTTTTTCCCCCAACCTACCCCGTTGCATTGCATCGCCTGCCCGGGCTACTCGTAGGCATTACAGTACCCGGCGATAAATATTGCACATCGTATTGCAGATGAAAAAAGGACATGTTGCGCCCCAAATAAATAAGGGTATAGAGGTATGAGGAACAGAGTGTAAAGTTCACTCATACTCTATAGAAAAGGTAGGATCCTCCGACCAGACGGGTGTTGTGTCTGGCGGGCAACTGCCCGTTGATTCATGTCGGGCCGTTATATCTATGCTAGTTGCGCGGTAAACTCTGCATTCGCGATGCAGGATTTGCGTGACGTCAGTATGACGTGTTGTTTGCATGTGGCGTTGTAGATACCGCTACAAGGGCAAGAGAATTATGTCTGCCGGTTGTCGGACAAACTGGACCTCAATAGCACAGAACTGGTACATTGGGACAGTGAGGCGGGGTCACAGCAGACCATATATTAGGAGATGGATCGGTTCCGTCAAAACTAAAAAAGGTCGCGCGGGCTCGCAAAAGATGGAAGGAGTGGAAGGAGGCTTTTGCGCAAGAGTGGGACAGCGTAGGCTAGTAAAAAGAAAAAAGAGAGATGATAATGATGAAGTGTATCGCAGATACAATGCAGTCTGTCAACTGTTTATCGTATTTAACGCGCATTCCATTAATTCAAACAAAACATTAACAGTATTCCAAAACAACAAACCAGACATTCCAAACAAACGGATCAACATGACTAAGCCTGTCTTCATTCCACCGCTTTAGCGAGTCGGTCGAAACGTGTGTATCACACATATCACAACAATCAAAGAGCGCGGACCAATTACAGCGCGTATTACCCGCCGGGAATCCATTGCAGTGTTTACTTGCTGGCGTGGATACGGTAATTTATGTATCGTGGGGAGGACACTGATTCGATGCACGCGACGAATTTAGCTGACTGTACTTTTTGTTACCGTACTTTTTAAAATAGTTTTATTTTTGTTATCCCAAGGACAAAAAGAGGTAGGTACCTACTAATTTTAAAATCAAAAAATCCTACTGCGTTAAAAGTGAACTTTAAAAAGATGACCTGTTTCTGTCCGTTCTGATGTCTGTTCCGAAGGGTTCTGGAGTGGCGACCGTGTACCGGAAGACGTCGCGTTGGAAGGCCTAACAAGGTGGTCCGACGACCTTGTGAAGGCCTGAGGAACCCGTTGGATGCGAGAAGCACAGAACCGTTCGAAGTGGAGTTGCTCGGGAGAGGCCTGTGTCCAGCAGTGGACGTCTTTCGGCTGAAATGATGATGATGATAAATACGTGCTTTGCAAATTTGATCTTCATTAGCTACTAATTGTCACATGGACAGGTGTCAGGAACGCATTCTCTTGACGGCCGAACTGTAGTGGACGTAACATGTCTTCAAGTTGGTTCTAGTACAGACGCCAGCACTCGAAACTGTTAAATTTACAAGTACTCCCTAAGCCGTACAATCTCTTGCAGTGCATCTTCTTAAATTCAACAATAAAGACCTATTGCCTCCTTTGCGTCGCGCAGTCGGGTAAAAGGAACTGTGTCGCATAAAAAAGAGAGTGTGTCCTTATGATCACACGATAGAAGTGAGAAATTACATCTGGAACCAAGTATAGCCGATTTAGCGCCAAGTATACGCGATTTAGCGCCAAGTATACGCGATTTAGCGCCAAGTATACGCGATTTAGCGCCAAGTATACGCGATTTAGCGCCAAGTATACGCGATTTAGCGTCACCGACCAACTGGAGCCGAGTACTCCGGATTCCGACCGCCCATTTGTGTCACTCTTTGTAAAGTTGCTATATTTATGTATGTAATTTATATACACCGCTCATTATGTACACTTACATAAAAAAGAAATCCGAGCGTAACGGTTCAGTTTCGTTCACTGTTCAGAAAGAGCGCAAAATGCGCCTAAAGATGTTTTCACTTCAAAAACTTGTACAATAATGTAAGCTTGAAAACGTTTGTAAAATGCTCTTCCAAAATGGTATTTTTTCCAGTTCCAAAGAATGACTCGCTTTAGACTTTGTAGGTAACTGCAATTTTATTTGGATCGATATTCAGCAATAAAAATAATACGACAGAATGGGCTCACTAACAAGTTTATTTCAAGTACGTCGCATTTGCTGATGCTGTTTCATTACATTGCTTTATATCTATGTACACTCATGGAACGAAAAGGTTTCGCAGTTTGCAAATCCATTCCTTTCCCACAAAATACTTTTTCGCGCTGACAATTACTTATAAACGTTACTAATAAACGTTGTATAGCGTCTGTATAGTTTGTCTTCTTCTTTCGAAAGTCAAATTACTGACGACTGAAAGAGAGAAATCGGTGTGTAACTATTCATCTGATATAATACGTTTATTAGTCCTTACTAATAAACGCAGATTAATTTAATGCACTATGTCAGTCAACTTTGAAATTAACCTGACGGGCAATTCTAGTAATTTTAAGAACGTTCACAGTCTGATCTCAGTCTCAATCTGTCAAAAAATACTTCTAATTTCACTACATTTTGACAAGTTTTTGACATTTGTTTGTCACCGAGATGAGACTGCGACTAGATTTTGAACGTTTTACGTTACGAGAATTGACCTTCAGCACTGTGATTCTGTAACCATCTCACCGTGAAAATTAAGGTGAAGTGAGCGTGGAGTGAGCTGTCAATAGTGTCAATTCCTAGCAAAAACAAACTCACTTCACCTAAATATATTCACGGTGAGATTTTTACAGAATCGATTGGCTGGAGTTGCAAATTTTTTGCATTTCGTTACTGCACATAACATAACAATATAGGTAATAACGTAACAACACGACGCAACACATACACGCACATAACGTACCCACCGCTGGGACACAAGCCTCCTCTCTTCGAGAGGGGATGGTTTGTCATCCACCACGCGGGCCCTGTACGGGTTGGTAGATGTCACATGTCTTCGAATTTTTGGTATTAAGAAATGCCGGTTTCCTTACGATGTTTTCCTTCACCGTTTTCAGAGCAGTGGTGATGAAATTATTTACACAAAGTTGGGTTCCAACCCACGACCTACGAATCGTGAGCCGGGGCAGTTACCACTGAGCCACAACTGCTCACAGTCGGCAGACTGGCTGCACATAAATACTACTTATTACAAAGGATTCAAGTTACAATAAGCTGTGATTTACCCTATTTTAAAACCTTCATATTGTCAAAGTCAAATCATTTATTTCAAATAGGCACATTAAAGGCACTTTGGAACGTCAAAAATTACAATAAAATAGAATTGATTCTAGTCGCCCCTTCCAAAAGGTAGTATTAGACATAATAATGTATTTCACCTTGTGAAGTTTACCTTCCAAAAGAGAGAAACAAATGACTGAATCGTGTACTCAGTGGTATGGCCCTAAAGGGAATTTCAGGTAACATTTGCACGTAGGTACGCAGACATACCTATTGTGAGGAAAGTGACAATTTAATTTAATTTAAAGTGCATAAAAGCAATTCCATGCTTGCTGTGTGCACTACGCTATTATCTGTTTCGCTTATGATAAAGTTCGTGATTAGTTACTTCGCCGTGTCTGGCTTAACGAGAATTCAAGCCTAATATAAGGAGACTGCTGGTGGCCTAAATTTCTTTGCAAGCTCTACGTAAAAATACGAAAAATGTCTGCTGATTTCCAAAAAAAACGCTACAAAGTGAAAAATAACTTTAATTTCGGAAGTCGGTGTCTTTGGATCTGTATTTAAGTTTTTTGACACCGACTTTTTTCACTTTGTAGTGTTTTATTTTTTGGAAGTCGGATGTTTTTTTTTTTGTAAAAAAGTCTAATCGTGCGTGTATTAATTGAAAACTTAACAAGTACTAAAAAAAGTTGGAACTTTGACCTTTAATATCTCCGTAAGCAAAAGATTTACAGGTATTTTCCAAGACCTACAAAAAAAACTTAATACCGGGAAGAACAAGAGACTAGTTTTTACTACTACTCACGAAACGGTTTTTCACGGGTACAGTAACTAGATCTAAATTCCAATGTCGCAACCGGATAAGGCAAACAGTTGGCGACTCATTATCAGCTTACCCACTCTGAGCAACAAACCGCGTAGCGGTTGCCTATAGCAAATTATTCTCCAATCTATTAATCAACCGGGACAACTTGGCAATGCCGCAGACTACGTTCACTACGCATTGTATGCGTAGTCTGAACGCTCAATTCACAATAGTATCGGCCGCTTACTCAAGGCAAACAGTCATCCGCGAACTGTTTGCTATGTGCGGCCGCGGTCTAGCTTCGTATTGACAGGCGGTTCCACAACAGACGCTCAGTCGCTCACAGGATAATAATGAAGACTTCTTGCTACAATTTTATGGTTAACATAACCACGAGGGTAGTGGTTGCTCAGTGGAGGTCACTGGCCCCGACTTACCGGTTGTTGGTCATGGGTTCGAACCCAGCCAGGCGATTTACAATGTGTAAATAATTCATCACCACTGCTCTCAAAACGGTGAAGGAAAACATCGTTAGGAAACCGGCATGTCCTAGAACCAAATATTCGAAAACGTGGGACATCTACCAACCCGTACTGGGCCCCCGTGGTCGATTATTAGCCGACTCCCTCTCGGAGAGAGGAGGCCTGTGTCCCAGCAGTCGGAACATTATAAGCTGATTATATTATGTATAGAGGTATGAGGAACAGGGTGTAAAGTTCACTCATACTCTATAGAAAAGGGAGGATCCTCCGACCAGACGGGTGTTGTGTCTGGCGGACAACTGCCCGTTGATTCATGTCGGGCCGTTGTATCTATGCTAGTTGCGCGGTAAACTCTGCTTGCGCGATGCAGGATTTGCGTGACGTCAGTATGACGCGTTGTTTGTATGTGGCGTTGTAGATACCGCTACATATGTATGTAACAATGATTTTGTAGTTAATTTAGGCATTGGTTTCGTATGCTTTAGCTGATCATACACATAATAAACGTAAATGGCATTTCCAGTACTGAGATTCAGGCGCCCTCTGTAAGAGGAGAGTGGGCTTGTAGTTCACCACGCGAGCTCAATGCGGGTTAGTTGACGTCACACGCCTTCGATATTTTTGTTTTATGACATGCCATTTTCCGCGATGTTTTGTTTTATTTATTTATTTTATTATTTATGTACCGGGTACCCACATTAAAATACATAGGAAAATAACGTATTACTTTTAAGCACAAATGTCACACAAAGGTACCTAATTTCTTGAGAAAACTCCAGCAGATCTGCGAAAAGAGAAATGAAAAAGAAATATAGACAATAATGTGTGAGAATAAAAAGAGAAGAATATAGGATTAATAATAATAATAAACCATTTATTTTCAGGTAACAAAGACTAACAAAGAGGATTGCTGGCCTGATGTTATGTGTAGGTATATGTTATAACTGTAATAAAATGACCAGTGATATACCTCCACTTAAATGCTTCAAGTATAAGGTAAGTTGTAAAAGTGCATGTTTTTTTTTTTACTGCTACAGGCACAACGTCAGTTTTATTGCAGGAAACCCTAGTAGTACTTACATATTAATTAGTTCATTTCTACCACATTGCGTGTGTGTTCGAACATGCTTACCGATAAAATCATAGGTTCATTAATTACGTTTATAGCTCGTTAACCAGTCGCACTAATAACAAACGAAGTGGAGACTTGCTACCTTACCAATGTGTAGAGTAAGCATTCTATGAAAATAATTGTAGATAGTTATTGCTACATAAAAAAATATTTCGTCCTACAGTAGGTAATGAATGCCATGGATTGGTGAAAGGTTTCATCAAATGTAACACCAATTTCAGATAAATAATTTAAAATCCACATTCACCACGATGTTCCACCTACTCTAAAATAGGTTCCAGTGATAGTGGTTTGGCATTGAAAAAATTTATTTTATTTTTATTGCTGAATGATCCTCCTCTTGACATCGATCAAGCCTGATGGAGAGCGAAAAAAAAAGTTCCAAAAGAGCGAAGAAACAAATGAATGTGTTTAATTTCGAACGTTCTGTTCCATTTTATTTGAAATCATAACTTATTTAAATCAGTAAGTGCGAGTATTTATGCAATCTCAGACATTATCAAATACACCCCCACAGGGGAAATAAACTTGGATTTGCACTAGACTATCCTCCCATACGTATACAGGGTCGTTAAATTATGATCAACTGGATGTGATCTGCATCCTCTGGATTAGAATCGATGATCCGTGGCCGTCTCTCTCGGGATAGGTGTGCTTGTCATCGTAGCTCGAAACTTTGGTACAGGACCCGGGAAATATGACACGCCGAATTTTAGAAAAAGACAGCTATGAAGGGGTCAAGGTTAAATAATAACAGCCGCATGGATCGATCGAAGGTTAAGCTACGCTTGCCGCGGTACTTTCGTGGATGAGTGACCATTCATTACATACCGAAACCCCTCCGTGTCTCGGAAAGTATGTTAAGCTGTTGCACGGTGTGGGAATATCGCAATCTAGGGGGATTTAAATCAAAATATATATTTTAATAATTGATAATATAGATATAACCTATTTAAACCTAAGACCCTATTTATCATAGCTACATATTAGAAATTCTTGTAGGTAGTTTAAAAAATAAATAAAAAAATTGAAGTTGTGCGTGTGTATTTTATGTCTTTTTTTTAATATTTTTTTAAATTTTTATTTGCAATGTGCGTTTTTGTTTGTGCAAAATAAACAAAATTTTCTTTCTTTTCTTTTTCTTTCTTTAAATGGGTAGATAATAATCGTTGTACCCTTACAATACGAACAACAACATTAAAGTGTGATCTTCACTTGAGATTACTGATCAAATTAAATTATAGTCTTGTTTATTGGTTTATTATTGTATTGTGTAGGTATATTTTTCAAGGTAAGTTAAAGTGTATTTTATTTAAGTCATAGTTAAACATTGATCTAATAACATTATTTGAAAGCACAGTTAATTTAAGCATTTTTAAGAGATGATTTACAAAACAAGAGGTGTATAAAAAAATGACCTGAACATCCCGTGTTTTTATTGTTTTAATTTATAGTTTAGAGTCTTAACTTTTGAGAACAATTGATAAAACTCGCGATTTTGTGCGACCGTCACACATTTTTTTTTCGGTTTTCAGAATGGTCGCTGAAATTATTATTATTTTTTTTTTATATTTGGACCTCAAATGCGAAAAAGGAGCGAATTCATGCAATTTTTCCTTTATGTACCCATCGTAAATGAGGCCGATCAATATTATTTTTTAAATTGTATCTTTTATTTAATTCAATTTGGAATTGAATCCCCCTAGATTGCGAGATTCCCACACTGCGTTGGTCCCTGCTGTCCTTTGTAGATCTTTGACAGTCGTTACGTGTAGTCAGAAGACTAAAGTGTAACAACCAGTCTTACCAATGGAGTATCTATTGTGTTACCCAGCACCTGGGTTGTGGAGGTCAGATAGGTAGTCACTCCATATAAAATACTGGTATTCGGCTGCATCCGGTAAGACTGAAAGCGGACTCTTACTTAACGCCGAGCCAAACATTTTCAAAATTCGTTTTGCTATTATTGTTTACGGCATGTTTTACCTTGTGGTTAGGAGTTTCATAATCTTGATTACTTATAAAGAATATCAAGTTCACATAACAAGATTTTCTTTTACTCATTTCTGAGAAACTTATTCAAATTGTTTGTACAAGTTTAGTGTATTCATCCTAAAACTTATTTTCTCCAAAGTGTTTTCTTTTGGGTACAGAGCGATGTAATAATAATGGTTCTATTGAATGGACTGGCCGACCTTATTCAAAATTGTTTTTATGATTGTATTTATCCCAAAAGTTATTTTTCCTAAAGTAAATATTTTCATGTAGGTACAGTCAGCACCAAAAACATGTATACACGGACAAGGAACCATGTTTTGAAGTGAAAACTTCTTTAGGCGCGTTGGGCAGGTTTTGAGATGGGAAATAACTATTGAACTCACGACACTGTTACCGTACCGTGTCACCTCTGCTTTAAGTTTTGGCCATTATAAAGACATCAACGCGTGGTTCATTTTCTTTGGGAACATATTTATACCTTATTATATTTATTCCTTGAAACATATTTATAAAATTACTTTGCTTTTTCAAGTTTTTACTTCTGTGGGCACTCCTGGAGTGCCACTGTTTTTTGTCTACAACCTTAGTTCCTTAGTTTTATTATAATAGCGAAATCATAGATAGTTTAACTATGATACCTAACCCTTGATCGTCTCGCTGAACGGAAGTTCCCATTTTGCCGAAAACATCAGTAGTAGTTGGATCATTCTAGCGTTCCATTTGTGGTCACTGTTCACACCTAGTTGAATTTGAAATTATTGGGTACTCGAAACTAGTTTCCTAGTCTAGAGGTAATGTTTTGTTAGGATTTTTCTGTCAGAAAACGCATGTTTTGAAGAAACGAAGCGAAAGGAATTTGAATTGATGTCGAGAGATTATTCATCTCATCAGAAGACAAATTCCCGTAATTAAAAACGTTCAAAATCTAGTCGCAATGTCATCTCAGCGACAATCAATGTCTAAAACTTGTCAAAAATGTAGGAAAATTATAGGTGTTTTTGACAGATTGAGACTGACATCAGACTGTGAACCTGTGAACGGTCTTAAAATTACGAGTATTGGCCCTCAGATTTAAATCTGGAACTAAAAAATACGATCTTGTTATGTAAAGAAACCTTTTATAGAACCTATTTCTTCTTCTTCAATTAACATTTATCCTCTTCCTAATATCTGTTTTCATCATCAGATTTCCAAAATGTAGGACTTTATTTGCTCTCTTTGCCAAGATCAGCCATTACCCCCTCGCCATATTTGAGGGAAGGAGGCAACGCGACCCCCGACGCTTGACTTGCTACCGGGCTACCGGTTGCTCAAGCAAGAATAATAATATATGATCAATCGTAGAAGTCGCTAGCTAACCCATATTGGAATCAACTCATTAGAAAACATTAAAATGAGTAGATTATGTCAATAATAAACTAAAATAAAATTAAACTTAATTGACTTATACAGTCAACTAAAAAAAAAATGTATATGTACTCATATAACCTGTCAGTCAGCTAATTCTGGAGTATTTAACTTTTAGTGACGCCATGTTGTCATGTCAGATGGTCTGAATACACACCAGCAACCTTGCTTGTTTTAAGCTCGACTTGATTTCCTTTGAAGTGATCACCTTTTTAGAAACCTTCACCGTGTCAACGTATTTAAAATATCCAATTCTTCAAAATTTTTAATAAGTACTAAATTTTTGAATATTTACCTAGTATGGAAATATACGGTAACCAGTATATTTCCATATTTCAACAATGTTTTGTATCGATGACCGACTAGAAAAAAAAGTTTTAATCTGAATAAACTTTTTCCATTTAACTTTCCCTTTGCACAGATTTTCTTTTGAAAGTGCTTAACAACCCTTTATTAATTTTCAGAGCTAAACTTGGATAATCGAAGACGCTAAGTTAACTTATTTATGTTGCGTCTTTTTAATAGCTATTTGATTACCTATCAACAAGGAGAAACAACAAAATATCACTTGAAACTAAGGTGGCAATTATTTACATTGTATCGATTTCTAAGAGTCAATTAAAGTATAGTTGTCAACCTACACTCCAATATTATGTAACACGCTGTCTTTTACAATCCGAAGGGTTTTGAAGCAAATTCCTAATCCATTGCTTTATAAATTGGAAATATTCGTCTGCTTCAATGAATGTTGTCAAATTGTCAAACAAAAAAGACATTGTAATTGTTAGGCCCATTTGCGCGTTCATGAGTTATCCTAGATAACTCGGAGTTAACAGCTAACTCAGAATTACGGCTCCTGCACACCGGCGCGACGCGCGACGCGAATCGCGCGCGACACAAAGGCACCGCTCATCGCGCGACTTGCGGTGCCTTTGTGTCGCGTGTCGCGTCGCGCCTGTGTGTACAAGCCTTTAATCAAATAATTCATCTTGCGCCATCAAGAGTTAGAGGTGGCCTAGAGTTAAACTTTTAAATATTAAACCCACCGATGTGGAAGAAGTCACTAAACTCTGGGTTAGTGTTAGTAATATCAAAATAAATAGACATTATGAGGTATCGCTGATAAATTTAATATTGTTCGACATTGTAAATGTTGTGGTAAGTAAAAATTCGGTACTATATCAGCAGGCAATAATATATTCATGAACTCATACAAAAATAAATACTGTTTATAGAAAAAAATTAAAACTTATTTTTCCTTATCTGATGATATATCTTGAGTCTATACAAAAAATATTCCCACTTTGAAGAAGTTAAATTCGTGGCATCACACACGAACGCTCCACAAGTGGAAAAGCCTGCTGGTCTTTCCAGCCTACTGAATGTGCTTTTGTTTAGCGTAACCAATAGATCCTTCTGTTACAAGTCAATAGCGGTCGCGGGTAACGGGTTGCGGTCCCGTCCTGTGGGAAATTTAACCGGTGTTGTGCCGCGTCGCCCGTCAACCCGATACGGAAGTGCTCGTTTATTGTGCTTAAAAATAAACTACGTCAAAATAGTGGCTTTAAGTTACGTTGTATTGATTTCTGAGGAGTAGGGTAGTTTTATGTTATGGTTGCGGAAGAATTAAAAAAAAATACTTTTCCTTGGAAAATAAAAAAAGAAACTACATTTAGATATGTGACGCGCATAAAGAATAAAAAAAAAACATACAAACAAAAGTTAGGCGAAAAACATCCACGACAAACGCCCATCGCAGCCCTCAGCATAATGCTGAGATAATATGTGAGACAGAAGCACCAGCGCTTGGTTAGGACCAAGCGCTGGTGCTTCTCGCGCTCCTTCATTCTTTAGTAAAAGACTGCCCAAAGGGGGTTTTCGTGAAAATTTACGACACCAGTTGGCACTATTTTGACAAGAGTTCTTCCATTTCGACAATGAATATAAAATATATGATCACGTTCATCATTCGATTCATTCATTCGTTCATCATTCAGTCATGACTAAAATATAGGCTCTTTCACAGATGCCTGGAGCTGAAGTGTCAGTGCTGCCACCTAGCGAACATCATTTCAGAAAACCCTTAATAGGCAATTAGGCATTATGATGAAGTATGAAATCATTCAGAGAACTTTTCTTATACTAAAATCGCTAATTCCGTTGTCTAGTGACCCGGGAAACATATCCTCTTGCCAAGTGTGTTGGTCCTAAAGACCGCGGAAACTTTTACCTAGTTGTTTCCAGCCAAAATATTTTTTTTTTTTCGATTCTTCTGTGAACTAGGGGCGACAAAATGGTACATTTGTAACTCTATTAAATTCATTCAATTTGATGATGTACACTGGGCCGCAAAGAAAGCGGGTCGGTTTTCAATCTGTTTCGTTTGAGAAATTGTTACTTGATGTATTTTAATCAAAAAATATAATTCATGCTATGAACTAAGGAAGGGATAAGAAGCAAATTGTTATGTAATTGATAGGAGCTCATCCCGGCAACAAAACATTTGATGTTAGTTGAGTCGAATGACCACCAAAATAAAAGTTTTTTTTTTCAGTTTTTTTTTAATAAATGCATGGCTGGCTCAGTGGAATAATTTTTAGGTATTTTTAGTTTATTGAATTCCCTTTATTATCATTACAATATGATAGTTTACGCTCATAATTTTAAGAATTATGCGACGCAAAATATTTTTTGAGCTGTTTTACGATTGTTTTATCATGATAATATTTTATTTTTATGAAATATTTTGAATAAATAAGTCTTTTCTTTGAAACTGAGCGTTTTACGGTGTCCTATGTTTAGGCATCGCCTTAGGCCCAGGAACAACTTTTGTCTCCGCAACTTCTATGTCTCTCACATTAAGGTTACGGGTTTGTATGAAAGTGCGCTCATGTAACGACGCGACAGTTGGGAGACATTTTAGTCCTTGGGTTTGGACGCAATTGTCGCTCGTCTATTGGTTGCAATGCAAGTGCGCGCACGGCGACAAAAAAGTTACCGGCCACCAGCTGCCGCTCAACCAAAAATTTACCAAAAAAGTAGCGTTGCTATCGCTCCCGCCGTGTGCGCATCGTCCAAATCTCAGCAAGGAGACAGCGACAGAGACGAAAAAGTTGCTGGGCAACTAAGTTGCTCGTGGGCGCCGGGCTCCCTAAACACGAGAGCACAAGTTTATATATTAATCAATAATTTCGATAGATATAAATCTAAAAATTATTGTCTTAGAAATCAGAAATTAAACTCTAACCTTTTCCAAATTACTTCCACACTTTTATCATAATCCGTCAAATATTCAAACTTAAAAATAAACCTACAAAATAAACTCATCTGTCACGTTTCTTACTTGAATTTAACTGACACGCAAACGTCCACGTTCACGTCTAGATTAAGATGTTAACGTCTGTTAATGCCGAAAAGCTTACTGTTGACAGTCACCATTACACATTGGACTCATTATGTACGTAGAACATTTAAATAAGAGTCGGTCTGTAGGAGATTTGCTTCTCATTTATGTATTTGTCCAACGTGGATGGTAATTATTTGTTTTCTGATGTAAATTTGACCACAGATAGTATTTAAGTTCCGTCTTTCTCCCGAAGTGCTGAAAGCGGCGGAAAGATATGGGAAATTATTTGGGATATTAAAAGAAAACAGACATTATTATTTTTGCTCTATCACAGCACAACGAAATTGAATCCAATTTGAAAAGTAGTATTGACCAGTTTTATTTCGACGACTCTCATGTATCTTTGGTTTCGTCGTATTTTTGGTTTTTTTCTTCATTTGTATTAAAATATCACATCACACTAATATTATAAAGACGAAAGTTTGCGTCTGTATATATATGTTTGTTTATGTGTGTGTTTATATGTTTGTTACTTCTTCACGCTCAAACGGCTGGACCAATTTCGATAAAATTTTGTATGGAAGTAGCTGACACCCTAAATTGACATAGAGGCTACTTTTTATTCCGATATTCCTACGGAATCGACACTTATGCGAGTGAAACCGCGGGGTGCAGCTAATAGTAAGATATGATTTCTGCAAAAGTGTGTTATTTAGAGACAAATAATGTTATTTTTCCTGTCAATCTTTACATAAACTTCTATCACATACAATTATTTCAAATTTTTCTCTTTTACTCTCGGAGTTATGGGGGGAACAGTATTTTTTTTACGTTTTTCATCAAAAATCGATAACTATGCGGCCTAAAAAAAGGAAAACATTTGAAAATGTGCAAACTGCCTTCTTTCATATGATACCCCAGATGCCCTAGTAGCCTCACTTTGAATTTTCCAAACCCCCTTTCAGTCCCTGTTACAAAATATATATATATATATTTATTTCTTTCTTATTTGCAAAATAGTTGGGCAAAAGTCATCAAGTTAATAGCATTAGTGGTTCTTGAGATATCCAGCTGTGACAGATAGACAGACTGAGTCGCACCATAAGGGTTCCTTTTTACCATTTTGGTACGGAACCCTAAAAACGTTCAAAATCTAGCCGCAATCTCATCTCAGCGACAATCAGTGTCAAACACTTGTCAAAAATGTAGGGAAATTAGAGGTGTTTTTGACAGATTGAGACAGATGAACGTTCTTAAAATTACGAAAGAAAGAAAAAGAAAGAAAATACGTTTATTACGTTTACGAGAGTTGCCCCTCAGGTTACGTATCCATGTCCCTGTTACATTTTAATCTAGGTCGTGGTCGTGGTCGTGGCCGTGAGATGCACACACTCTTTTTTTTTCACTTAGTTTTTTTAGTTTCTTTTACAATTTTTAGTTTGTTGTGTGCACTTGTGGCTTTGTGCTAAATAAACATGTTTTCTTTCTTTCTTTCTTGGTACCTATACCTATGTGCGAGGCCTAATCTAAGTCTGTTGATCCGTTAAAGCGTGATTGATTAACAAATTTCAACATTAAAGTAAGATTCTACGTCATGTAGTTTTAATTTAATTTGACCCTATAAGTCCTATAACCCTCAAAGCACCTCTAACAATAACAACTAAGGGCGCAAATACCCAAAAACACCAGACAGAACTAAGAGATAGTATCATCGTAAATCAAACATAATACTGGGTCTCACCTATCATATAATTAATACATTTTCTTATAACAAATTGTTTTCACTTCCTCCGCAGGACTAAAGGCATACATAAATTGTAGCCTTAATCATTTGACTATGGGAAGCCCGTATAGTTAGCACGAGGGCTTTAATTCTGTGATATTACGAAGGTAAATAATTTATGAGAATTTGACCGCAGCGTTGTAGACGGAAAATTATAACCGGTGCGGCAAATAAAATCTTGTTGGTAATGCAATTGTCCGTTGTATCTATTATTTTAATATTGCAAGCTCTGTTTCAGCAAATTGTAATAGGAATAAAGACGAAAAAAACGCTGCTTTCATGCTGGTCAGGTACAATTTTTCAATTATTATTTTTTGCATTTCTATTTGTGTTGGTTATTTAGTTATTGTGCAAGCGATGTTATGTGGTTATTCTTATCCACCGGATTCAAAACCTTACGATAACAAATGGGTCCAGAATTCGTTACAAAAAAACAGCTGATCCGTACATTATGTCAAGTTATGCGAACATATATATGTTGCAGTCAAAACTCTTAATCAGTCAAAAGTACTATTGACTAGCAAAATCAGTCAAAAGTACTTTTGACCGTATGCTTTAGTCAATAATACTTTTGACTAAAATAACAGTTAAAAGTACTTTTGCCCAATGGAGCTGGTTAAAAGTACTTTTGACTAAGTGACTCCGTCAAAAGTGGTTTTGACTGGTTGTATCAGTCAAAACTCTTAAAAATTATTTAGCATATTTATTTCTTTGAAATAATGTCATTTGACCGAATTTTCAAATGCACTAATTTGCCTGTTTAATATGATTTGAGGTACCTAATCTCATCCACTCGCTCTTGCATCCAATGTCGACGGAGCCCCGCTTCGCGGGGCTCCTATTTCTGTGAAAAGGGTTTAAAGTAACCTAACAAAACCGAACCTCGGGGTGAGAACACTACATCAAATGAACATTATACCTTTTGATCAACAACGCAAATGTTGTTATCGCAAATAAATATTCGATGAAATGAAAATTATGTTAATCGATAGGTATTATACAAATTGATTATTTTCCTAAACGTTGTTCGAATTAGTAACATTACATCAAAAGTTGTTATACCAAACAAGGGTGAACCTCTTTTTTATTCACATCTAACGAGTTAATAGTGCTTTTGACTGATGCTTTATTGCAGTTAAAACTACTTTTGACGAAGAGCGTCAGTCAAAAGTACTTTTAACAGCAAATTTGCAGTCAAAAGTACTAATAACCAATAATTTTCAGTCAAAACCACTTTTGACCAACCTATTCAGTCAAAAGTACTTTTGACTGATTTTGCTAGTCAATAGTACTTTTGACTGGTTAAGAGTTTTGACTGCAACATATATATGGATCAGCAGATTTTTTTTTTTTTCACGAGATCGTATTTGGTCTCACAGTAAAAGGTTTTAATAAGGATGAGTACAATGACCCCCTTTTAAGTTTAAAACGATCAAAATGTAGCGGTGTATCCGTATAGCCCCTTAAGAATTGACTGACAACTTCTTTTAATATTATTATTATTATAGGTACCTACGCTTTGGAATGGGCAACTAGCTTCATATTTTCTGACTGACCGACTTCTTGACAATTCAAAAGTGCCTGTAAATGGTTTAATTGAAATAAATGGTTTGAGTTTGAGTTTATGGCGTTCTGTAGTTTCTGCTTACCCCATAGGGAAAAGGCGTGAGATTACATAATTATGATTTAGAATAAAAAAATTACATCATCCATACAATGATGGTAATGATTTGTAACCAAAATGGTTAATCCTACTATAATCACACTAATATTATAAAGGCGAAAGTTTGTGAGTGTGTGTTTGTGTGTGTGTGTATTCATATCTTTGTTAATTCTTCATGCTCGAACGGCTGGACCAATTTTGATAAAATTTTGTATGGAGGTAATTGACACCCTGGATTAACATATAAGCTACTTTTTATTCCGATATTACCATGGGATCGACACTTATGCGGGTGAAAGCCCGGGGCGCAGCTAGTAATATTATAAATGTGAAAGTTTGTGAAGATGTTTGGATGTTTGTTACTCAATCACACGTCAACCGTTGAACAGATTTGGATGAAAATTGGCACATAGATAGACCATTTGCTGGATTAACACAGAATCCTTTTTTCCCGATATTCCCACGGGATCGAAATTTACGCGGGTGAAACCGCGGTGCGTTGCTAGTAAATTATAATCTAATCAGCAATCTATGACTGTTTTTATCTTTAAAATATCTTGGCAACTAATCAATAGTCTAAACTATGCTGGATTACTTAATCTTCATTCAAATTCCACATAATTACGTTACCATGTTCATCTAAGTATAATTTCCCACATGTTAATGAAGTCTTCTTATGTTTTGAATTCAAACTAGCTGGAGAATTGTTTTGAATAAAACTGCTCCGAGAGTTTCAAATGAAAACAAAGAGAATATTTCCATTTATGTACTTACATATGTACATCATATTGACTTAATTTCGTTATGTAGTTATTTTGTTCGTATAGTGGAATATCATAAACAAAATACCAAATAACATGTACTTACCTATAACAGTGTTCATAATCTCAGATAATTTACATTCCTTCGCCACGTGGGTAATCAGTTATCTACTTTAGTCTAACGTATTTTAAGTTGATTTTTGAGTGACCATTTGTAACAAAAACGACCTGATAAGTTTTTGGTTGCAATGTAATTTGAACTTTGTTAAGTTTGACATTCAGTTTTTTGTTTCATATCTTGGTACTATCTCAAATACTTAATTCAAATATAGCTATTTTTTTGTACTTTTAGATTGGTGCATAATGTGAACTTGGCGTTGTTCTATACCGGTCAAATCTTATTTAAGGTTCCTTCAAACAGGCGCGACACATGATAAAATCGCGCGTCACACAAAGGCACCGCAAGTCGTGCAACGAGCGGTGCCTTTGTGTCGCGCGCGATTATATCGCGTGTCGCGCCTGTTTCTAGGAGTCTTTAGTGTTTTGAGATAGAAAAAGTGTGAGTAAAAATTAAACTGTCATTCTATTATTATATTACTATTATATTCTATTCATTAAACTGTCAGTTAATTTTCTTTTTCATCCTATTTATAATGCAAAAACATTATATATTTTTTCAAGCAAAAGAATATTAAAGCAATGGCACGTTCAACAAACTACTTACATGTAAAATATTATAAGTACTTACTTACATAAAATAATAAAGAGAAAAAAAAATAAAGAGAAAAAATAAAGCGATAATAAAGAGTATTCTATTCTATTCTATAAGCAGCCTATAATGTTCCCATAACTGGAACACAGGCCTCCTCTCTTCAAGAGGAATTGGCCTAATAATCTACCACGCGGGGCCAGTGAGGGTTGGTAGATGTCACATATCTTCGAATTTTTGGTTCTAGGACATACCAGTTTCCTCACGATGTTTTCCTTCACTGTTTTGAAAGCAGTGGTGATGAAATTATTTACACAAAGTGAAGACACCTGCCTGAATTCGAACCCACGATCTAGAACTAGTATACCGGGGCTATTATTACTACTGGGCCACCACTGCTTTCTACTTACTTGCTTACTAGTACTTACTTATATCTATAGCAACTAATAAAATTATTCGCTCAAAGGGCTAAGGTTAGTCAACGTTCAAAGGCTAATCTGACGTCATGAAGCGTTTATAACTTAACTTAGTTACAAGGACTTGTGAAGACTTAAGTACCTACCGTCATACGAAATCCTTGTCCATATTTAGAACCTTGTCTCATGTGTCTGAATGTAGCATATGTGCTTCTCTACGTCACAGGCGAGACGATCTGTTCAGTCGTTAAGGCGTAAAAAGCTAACAGTACCTAATTACTTTCGCAATTATAACTATTATTGAAGGTGGCTGGGGTAGACTGGATGCGGGAGGCGGAGGACAGGGTGCTGTGGCGCAGTCTGGAAGAGGCCTATATCCAGTATTGGACTGCGATAGACTGAGTTGATTGGTTGGTTGATTGAACTCGAGATTTAACGAATTATATGATAGCTTCGTCCGACTCTTCGGACGAAGCTAGTTGTTGGTAGCTAGTTGTTAGTTTACAAGTGTACTCGTACAATGCTAATCTCTATTAGCATTGTACGAGTACACTTGTAAACTAACATTCTTATGTTGAGATATTTTCCTTACCTCATCTACTAGGGGAGTATTCCTTTACTTTACTACCACTTAATAGGCTAGTATGACTTTACGGGTAGGTAGTAAAAATCATTTTCTAAAAAACACCCCAACCCTTCTTGCACTAGAGGCGATCAGCAGCGGCGGAGACCTCTCGCGTCCGGCCCTGGTTCAAGCCATGGTCCGGGGCGAGAGGGAGTGGGGGGCAGTCGCCTCCTTCTGCGAAGCAGTCATACTAGCGAAGGAGGCGGCGAGATGGCTGAGGGAGAGAGCCTCCCGTCCCAGCCGCCGCGGGAGACGCTCCGAGCGTCGGGAGCCGCGCGTCGACTCCCGGCCGCCGTAGGCGCGGGCCTGCGGGCGGTGAGTAATGGGTAGCTCACCGTCCGATCAGGACCAGGCCCGTGCCGGACGGCGCGTACGTGTTCCACGCGCACCTCAAAGAGATGTCAGCATCAATTGAAGGGGCACGTTAGGGCCGAAGCCTGCCGGGTCAGCGGGATTGTCCGAAAGGGTTACCACTGGCCCGGAATATAAAGGGCTAAGGAAGTAACACGGGTGGGTTTTAGTCAGTAAAAGTCTGACACTCCCTTCCGCTCCACCCTAGAGCGGGAGGGGTCATTTGATGATTTCCCATCCTGAAAGAAAAAAACCCTTCTTGCACAACAATTGAGTCAGATCAGGTCACAGCATCCAAAACACCCACTGACTGTTGTCACACCTGGTTAAAGGAAAACATCATCTGCCTAGCCTTTTCCCAGCTATGTTGGGATCAGCTTCCACTCTTACCGCATGCAGCTGAATATCAGTATTTTTTTCTAGTTAAAAGAAATCCCGACACCAATATACTCGTGAAAAGGTTACAAAGGCAATGTTATAAATGGAACGAAGTCTTAATTTAATTTCGGTCCCAGCAGACGTGTTAATAGGTTAATACACGTTATCCAATCAGACGGAACCAATTATCAGCAAAACCTTTAGAGGTGTAGTCAACCATTCAATCGGATAGTTGACTAATCAGTGATGAATGAGGCGTCAAGACTTCCACTAAAGAGAATTAAAGAAAGAAATAATAGACTTTGTGAGCGACATAATTAATCAGGAAGTAATAGGTCGGGAGTAACTACATTATTAATGGAATATCCTCTTATAAAGCTTTTTCTCTTGCGACAAATCTTATCGTGTATCCACTTATTCCTCGCTTATTAATTAAGTGTGTATTTGACATGAATAAAATATGAATCAGGCTCCCGTTAATGAAATTTGTGCATGCGCTGAATAATTTGTTATAATAAAGTCTTGTATAAATCTTTGTGAAGTTCGAGCACGTTGTTGTTAAATCACTTTGGGGAGCAGTTTTGTAATTGTTATTAACTTGTAGCCATTCGAGAAGGGGTAATTACTACGTGGAATATTGTATGTAATAGGTATCCTATTAAGGAGGAGGACGTATCCTCCTTTTCGGTTTATTCAAGGTTCACGCACTGGTTAAAAAAATATCCTGTATATATACCTATCTTTTGTTGGACACCCTAAATAAATAAATCACTCGTTAACAGCAACATTAAAAAAAAACAAATTCCTTCTGTTCACGCGTCAAGCGCGTGATCATGTGGACTGCAATGTCACCGGCGGCTGAGGCGCGGGCGCGGGACGCGGTGCCGCGGGTGCCGCGGGAGCGGCGGCGGCGGCGGCGGCGCATTCCACGATCGCACGGCGAGGACGACACTCGCTCCCTAACATCACTGTACCGCTACCTATTTATCGCATTTTCTAATATAATTTTAATAGTATACAGTCCACACTTTCATTTAGTAATCTCCCTGAGCTTCTGAACATGGTCCTTCTACCGGGAAACATCCAGGAGTAAACAAGAAAAAGCAAGAATAAGTAGTCATCAAGTGGATTTGAATGTCAACCGTCATCGATCGGCGAAATTACCGTTGCAGCGGAAGAAGTCAATTGGTGAAACGGTTAAGGACCTCTGTGAGTTCGTTCCAATTATTTCCTTTTACCTACATATCCATTTCACAAATAGTGTGTTTTTAAAATCAATTTCTGTTCCAACTATCGCTAACTTCGCCGCTATTTGAGATAGATAATTGGTTGCTAGCATTCTATCTATTACCTACAAGCAGTGTATAATTCGCAATCGCTTTATCGCGCGTGGTTTACCCGGCTACTTAGTTGTTAATACAACGCGATTATTCAGTGCGCCTTACCGGCCGGCCGTTTTTTTTTTAACGTACGGTGACTCACCTCCTTTGTTCTCGCATCAGCTGTGCTTGCTACCGACCTAACGGTGTTTTTATCACAATTTGCTACTTAGTTTGATCGTATTTGCTTTAAAATAAACCGTTACTTCTGCTTCGAATTAATTCAAGTCATAAAGGTTTTTAAAGTCTTTCCAATTCTCAAGTTTAAGTGCAACATGGATATCGAAAAATTAGTAAAACAGCGCAGTGGCATTAAAGCAAAGCTTACCAACTTTGAAAAGTACATTACGGTTCTTTCATCTTCAAGGCTCATATCCGAACTACAACGGATTGATTTAGAAGGCCGCTTGAGCAAGTTTGAAGCTTTGTATGATGTTTTCGATGCATTACAGATGGAAATCGAGTTAGCGTCGGCGACCCCCGAAGACGAGTACGTGGACCGAAATCAGATGGAAGAACGGTACCACTCGTTGATCGCCATGGCGCGCAGCCATCTCCAGACCAGCTGCGCTGAGCGGGAGGGTTCGGAGACGGGCGCTATAATGGACTCGAAACCAGGTGCATCGTTTAAAAATAGCTTTGTTCGCTTACCGAAAATTGATTTACCGCAATTTGACGGTAGTTACCAGCACTGGCTAGAATTTAGGGATACTTTCACTTCGTTAATACATAACAGCGATTGTATCGATGGCATTAATAAGTTTCACTATCTCCGTGCATCCCTTAAGGATCGTGCATCGGAAATAATCAAGAATATTGATTTTAAGAGTGACAATTACGTGTTAGCATGGAACTTATTGTGTGATCGCTATAACAACAACCGCCTTTTAATTAATAATCATGTGCAGGCTCTGTTTGATGAAGAACCAATAACGAATGAATCATCGTCTTCTTTGCGACGTCTTATAGATGTCATAAATAAAAATATACGGGCACTTAAGACCTTAAAGGAGCCGACAGAGTATTGGGATACTCTTATAATATTTATAATGTCTAGAAAATTAGATTTAAATACAAACCAAAAATGGGAAGAGCACCGCAATGCATTGTCTGAAGGTCCGACTGTGTCAAATTTAATTTCATTTATTAGTGGTAGGGCAGATCTTTTAGAAACACTGGAGGTAAATCAAAGTAAGTTGAGCACTAGTGTGAATAATAGACAAAAAAGTTTTATTACTTCAAGTACCAAAGAAAATAAGGATACCCACAAAGACTTGGAAAATAAAAAATCACATAGTAACAAGTTACAACACAAATTAAAATGTCCTCTATGTTCTAACGATCATCTTTTATATACATGTGATTTATTTAAAGGTTTACCTACTGAATCACGAATACAAAAGGCTAAGGAATTACGGGTGTGTCTAAATTGTTTGCTCTCGAGTCATGTAACCAAGAAATGTCGATTAGCTGGTTGTAAATATTGCAAATCCAGGCACAATACTCTCTTGCATGTTGAACCGACTGAGCGCCCTTATCAAGACCCCATGCCTTCAGCGTCAAATAGTGTCGCCTTACCAATCGATACTTCAAATAGTACCGTCTTATCAGCAGATACTATACACCATACTAGTACACCCAATGTCCTGCTGTCCACAGCTATTGTGAAGGTGGTGAGCAACAACGGTGAAAGAGTCAACGCTCGAGTTCTGCTTGACAGCGGCAGCACTGCCAACTTCATGACGGAGAGCCTCTGCACCAGACTGGATTTGTTACGACGTAAGACTACCTCCACCGTCACAGGTATCAACCAACAGTCTTCCTACAGTACACAGTCTTGCAATCTAAATATTGAGTCTTTTAATGGTGACTATAGGATTAATTTGGACTGCCTAATTATACCTGAGATTACGCAACGTTTGCCATCATCTTATATTGATATGAGGAATATTCCAATACCGTCAAACCTTCGTTTAGGTGACCCAACATTTAATATTCCATCTGTCATTGACATCTTAGTAGGCGCAGAGATATTTTGGAGCGTTATAGGCACTACTACGATTGATTTAGGCAAGCGTATGCCTAAGCTATGTGAAACCAAATTTGGTTGGATAGTGTCTGGTCCAGTTACTCAGCTTCGTTCGTCTTTTAAAAAAGGCACGCATTTTTGTAATCATGCCCAATCGATCGAACAACCTGATTTGACAAGGTTTTGGGAGCTGGACTCCATCTCGCCTAGGCACACCCTATCTCAAGAAGAACGGGAATGTGAAATAAGTTTTAAGCAAAAAACCATTCGTAATGATAGCGGTAAATTCATTGTTACTATGCCTTTGAAAGCTGATCCAAGCATTTTAGGCGACTCATACAATATGGCAAAACATCGTTATCTGTCGCTAGAACGTCGCTTTCAACGAGAGCCTGAATTCAAGACCAGATACATCGAGTTCATGGATGAGTACGAACGCCTTGGTCATATGAGTGAAGTTAACAACAAGTCAAGGCCTCATTCTAACAAATATACCGAATATTTCATACCTCATCATGGAGTAATTCGCGAATCCAGTACGACAACGAAGCTGAGAGCTGTGTTTGATGCGTCTGCCATTACTTCCTCTAAAGTATCACTTAATGATATTCAAATGGTAGGGCCCAAGGTACAGGATGATTTATTTTCAATTTTGTTAAGATTTCGGCAACACAAATATGTTGTTACTGGTGATGTCGAAAAAATGTATCGTTGCATAGAAGTGGCTCATTCACAAAGATCATTACTGCAAATTAGTTTTAGAAAAGATCCCAAAGAACCGTTAAAGACGTACAGATTAAACACGGTCACTTATGGGACATCATCTGCACCTTACCTAGCAACAAAGTGTCTTGTAAGTCTTGCGGACGAAGCTACCACAGACAACGTGAAGTCAGCAATTTCACGGGATTTTTACGTTGATGATTACTTGGGCGGTGGTTCGACAATATCGGAAACTATAGATCTAGCGAAACAAATTAATTCCATTCTGTCATCTGCACATTTTTTCTTGCGAAAGTGGCAATCTAATAGTCCGGAAATCCTCGAAGCAATAGGTAACCCAGGAAAATCTAGTTCATTAAACTTATCCAGTCACTCCCAGTCATCTAAAACTTTGGGTCTGCACTGGTTTTGTAATACCGACACCTTATCCTTCTTAATTAATATTTCTACAAAGGAAAGAATAACAAAGCGACACATCCTTTCGGTGATCAGTCAGGTGTTTGATCCCCTAGGACTGGTTGGCCCCTGCATTGTGGAAGCAAAGTTAATAATGCAGCGACTATGGGTTGAGCAGTCCGAATGGGACGCGGAAGTCTCACCTGAGATAACCGAGATGTGGAGTACCTTTGTTCGTACACTTCCCAATCTGAACAATTTAAATATTCCACGATGGGTGTGCTGCAACCTAGCTGTGGAACATGAACTGCATATTTTTTGTGACGCCTCAGAAAGGGCTTACGGTTCATGCATATATGTTCGGTCAGTATGTAGTGATGGATCAGTACATGTACAACTTTTAGTGTCCAAAAATCGTGTAGCACCAATAAAGACTGTAACCATTCCGCGCCTTGAACTTTGTGCAGCGCTATTGGGTGCAAGACTGTGTACTACCGTAATAGAATCCCTGACTATGCCTATAGTCAAGCGACTATTTTGGAGCGACTCGATGATCGTGTTGGGGTGGCTTAACATATTACCAAACCAACTAAAACCTTTCGTACGTAATCGAGTTGCTGAAATTCAGGAAAGTACTGCTGGAGACCGGTGGAGGTACGTACCATCGAAAGACAATCCGGCGGACCTCGTTTCTCGCGGGGCGAGGGCCGATTCCATCGGTGAATGCTCGTTATGGTGGTCAGGCCCTAGTTTCTTGCAAGGCTGCGAAAGTGGCTGGCCTAATATGCCCTGTAATCGCGTGAAACACGATCTACCTGAAGTAGTGTGTAATTTCACTAATCTAAATAACACTAACATTAATTCCGATCAATCAACTAATAATTCAATAATTCAGTCATTAATTCACAGTAATTCTAATTTCAATCGTCTTCAAAGAACCATTGCTTATGTCAATAGATTCATTCATAATTTAAAAAATTCTAATTGCAAATTGCATGGTTCGCTTTCTAGTGAAGAATTAGATAAATCTTTAACATACTTGCTACTTAGTGCACAAGCACAGATGTTTCCAAAAGAGTGCAATATTTTGAAGTCTGGAAAATCTCTGCCTCGTAAAAATCGTTTAATCTCATTGACACCATTTGTAGATTCTAAAGGAATTGTACGCGTAGGAGGCAGACTTGATAACTCACCTTACGATTATAATACAAAATATCCAATCTTACTTTGTAGTAAACATCACCTTACGAAAATTCTATTTCACACGCAACATAAAAGGTTGCTCCACGCTGGTCCGCAATTATTGTTGGCAAACATGCGACTCAACTATTGGCCTCTAGGCGGCAGGAACCTTGCTAAGAATGTCGTCAAACAATGTATAAAATGCTTTAGATACAAGTGTCAAAATATACAACCAATTATGGGTCAACTTCCATGCTCGAGAACCAACATTGAATTTCCATTTTTTAACTGTAGTGTTGATTATGCTGGTCCAGTGCTGATAGCTGACCGAAAGGGTCGCGGTTGTAAGCTTACAAAGTCTTATTTATGCATCTTCGTTTGTCATGCAACAAGGGCGGTCCATTTGGAGCTCGTCACCGACCTCACAAGAGAAGGCTTCATTGCGGCTCTGAATCGTTTCACGTCTCGTCGGGGTAAACCTCAAAGCATATTATCAGACAACGGCACGAACTTTGTCGCGGCTAATAATGAGTTAAAAAGAATTATTACAAACTCTGATGTTGCATCTGAAATGGCAGAGCAAGGCATCAAATTTGTTTTTGCTCCTCCTTATTCCCCACACTTTAATGGCATGGCTGAAGCTGCCGTAAGGTCCACCAAAAACCATCTCAGAAAGTTGCTAAGTCTCACCAACTTTACTTACGAGGAACTAGCAACTTGTCTGTGTCAAATAGAGGCCGTTCTAAACTCCCGTCCTCTAACTCCCTTGTCCTGTGACCCATCCGATTTGACTGTCCTCACTCCTTCCCATTTTCTAATTGGACGAACACTCACGTCTGTGCCGTCTTCACAGGTTCCTGACAAACCCATCAGCAGCTTAGACCGCTACGACAGGATTGAATACATCCGTCAACACTTCTGGAAGCGGTTCGCTAATGAATACATTTCCTTACTCCAACAGAAAACCAAATGGTCAGTTGATTCAGACAGGAAGCTCGGAGAAGGAACGCTCGTACTCATCCGAGACAAGGCGCTTCCACCACTTGTTTGGGCGCTAGGCCGCGTAGTACGAACCTATGCAGGCGTCGACGGCATCACACGCGTGGCAGACGTGAAGACAAAGAGAGGAGTCATCACAAGAGGGTTTAACAATCTTTGCCCTCTTCCCTTCGAAGACGTCAACAGGCGGGAGGATGTTCACGCGTCAAGCGCGTGATCATGTGGACTGCAATGTCACCGGCGGCTGAGGCGCGGGCGCGGGACGCGGTGCCGCGGGTGCCGCGGGAGCGGCGGCGGCGGCGGCGGCGCATTCCACGATCGCACGGCGAGGACGACACTCGCTCCCTAACATCACTGTACCGCTACCTATTTATCGCATTTTCTAATATAATTTTAATAGTATACAGTCCACACTTTCATTTAGTAATCTCCCTGAGCTTCTGAACACCTTCCTTAATATTATTTTAAATCTCTTTGTTCGTAACAAATTCCATATCACATATTTTTTTTTCAAAAGTTTATTTTTATTAAATTAATATCAGAAGGAATTAAATAAAATCAGCGCGTTGCTTCAACCAGACCAATAAACACACAATGAAACTGATACCAGTTCTGAGCTATTTTGACGTATCTCATGTTTAAACAAAAATGCAAATACTTTAATGGTTAAATGATAAGTAGTTATTATCTTTGCAAATTCTTTAAGTCCAGAAGTAAGACTAATTTCTTGTATTATTTACTAATGAATCTAGGTATCCCTCTGCAAAACTTCCTCATAAAGAAAAACCAAAAAAAAAACTAACCATTATATGAATAATTTCAATGTATAATTTATTAGATTTTAAATTTGTTTATTTTGACATTTTTCTATACAATTAAAACTAATATTGATTCAAAATTTTGATTAGGGTGTAGTTTGAAATGAATTAATTTTGACTTACTCTATCAACTGATAATTGACAAACAGTAATTTATGATTTTTTTACAATTGAATTGGAATGTATTGTTTTATTATTCATGTAGGGTTATTGTATTTGTAAGGAATAAATATAAAAAGTTTTTATCTAATTCAGCCAAAATCACCAGGCTTGCTAAACATAAAAGTCGACCGAATCGCAGAACATTTGTGTAAAAGCAGAAAGTGGATACATTCGTATTGACATTATTGCCTACACTTCCGTGGTTACATAATATTTGTTCTCATAACCAAATGTAAAATAATAATGGCACCCACCGCTCTCAAATTACATACACACATGATGGTAATTATTACATGTCAACAATCAGATACACGTTTTCTCATTGCTATGCAAAGACAAGCCAATATGCTCAACATGGGGAAACTCATTTAAGAATTCTGAAGGGATTCAAAGACATACCTATATTTAATTTTAACGACCTAGCAACTTGTAAGATGCTCGCATCGCAAACAAGTAACAATATAAAACAAGCTTACAGGCACTGAAGTATTTTCACTTAGCATCATACTATTTCTATCGTTGACATAAAGTCGCAAATGCAACGGCACAAATAATGGGATTCAGAGCACAATCGTAAAGTAACTAGAAATAGAGCAGTTCTGAAATATACGGGAATAAAGGAGCTTAAAGTTTTCAATGAAACGTGATAATGGCGAGATAGGGTGAAATGCGACTGTCTATATAGGTTTCCGGAGCTTTATGTAGTTTATATGGAAAGTCCAGGTAGACACTTTATTTTTAAAGAATAAAAACTTACTTTTATCACAGCAAAGGCCCAATTAAACGCAGCACGCCTGCTCTAAGACGTCAATTAACTATAATGAAGCATTATTACAATACCTATTCTAGATTCCCTCAGAACTCCAGTTCGGTGTTTGCCCCACCGTTACCCACTCCGGGCATGATAAATGATCCAAACTGACATAAAACAATATGAAAGTGATAAATGTTCGCGATAATTATTCGACCAGCTAACACAATATAAGCTCACAATCTGACCCTTGAACGCTTGTCCTTCGAAATGTATTGAACTTTGTGCGTACTTTGACCTATAAATGTCTAAACATTTGTTTTTTATTCAATAGAACAATATGAAAAAGAAAATCACTAACTAATATAACCTATTTAAATCTACATATTAAAAATAATATTGGCTTTTTCGTGTCGTGTGGCTGCATTGTTCTGCTAGACAACTGATTTTTATGGTGTTTTCACCATCATTCAGAGAATGTATTCCTTAAACTTACATACGTACGAAATATCGATTTTTGTCACCTCACAATAACCGTGCGAAGTAAGGGCGGATCACTAGTATTTAAACATAAATTTACAACAACACCAAACAATACGAGTTAAAATTCAATACAAAGTTAACATCAATATTATAAAGTCGTTTCAAGCTTCAGTTCGCCAACAGCCTCAACTAGCGGCGTCAATATTTATCAAAGATCGCAACCAATATTTCGGAGTTTGACAGCAAATCTAATTCGCGTCTGAAGACGCCACTGACGGCTGGTAATGGTGTTCTCGCTCGTTAACTCTCCCTTGCCACGAACTCTATAAGTAATCCGATTTCATTGGTAGTTCCGACAAATTTGCGGTCCGTTGAATCTATGCCGCACGCCCGGCAATGGGCTACCATGCTCCTAACCGACGATGGATTATCACCTGTCTCTCTCTCACGTAGAGGGGACGAAAAGGATGTAGCGTGGTGATTAAAGAGGTCGTTTTCTGTTACGATATGTGTGTAAGTTCTTGGAGTCCGTCCAGCACAAACATGCTTTTGTTAATCTGCTTATGTAGCTGGACCGCAACGTGCGCGAACGGATCAAAACCGTTTGATACCCAAAACAGATTTGGGACTAAGTGTGATTTCCGTAAATTGAATGAAGAGTGGAGGCAGGTGGTTTATTCATGAGGGGTCCCGTTTGTGTGCCGCGTTACAGAAATCGCTAATTTCATTCCGAATCAGTTTTAAATTATTTTGCATTTTAAAACAAAACGTGAATTTTATTTTGATGAAATGGATTAGTTAGTGTGACAATTGTTTTGTCCGTAGTTGCTCTTTCAATGACTAGATACACATTTTTACTCACAAATCCATCATAATTTATGACCTGAGGGGTAATTCTCGTAATATCAAGAACGTTCAGTCTCAATCTGTCAGAAATACCTCTAATTTCCCTAAATTTTTGACATTTATTGACGATGAGATTAGATTGCGACTAGATTTTGAACATTTTTTAAAACGTGAATTGAACTTTTGATCAGCGATCTCAATTTGCAAATAAGTTTATAGACTAGGGATCACATTAATTGTACAGCGGTTATTACAAGATTTTACTGAAAATAAAAAACAGAATTTTTCAAACAAAATAAATAGCGTAAAAATTGGCATGAAATAAACTACCCTTTTGTTATAAGGCACTAGACACGCGCGAGGCGATGGTATCAACAATTCAAAACAAACTTTATGGTATTGTTACCAAATAATAACAAATTGAGTATAATATTTTTTAATACTGAAACGAAAAAATAATAACAAATTGAGTATAATAATTTTTTTAATACTAAAACGAAAAAAAGGTCCCACAGCTACAATGTTAATAACTGTTATAAAATATTTTAATTGTGTATGTTTAAAATACGTAATGTAGCAGAATACGTGGTTTCAATTAATGTTATAACCTAATCGACACATATGCTGCATTCTTTGTGATATTTTTCAATACACAGTTTACCAAAAATGTTTAATTTTATAAAAGTTTGTATTGAGCTCCATTCCAGTTATTTGCAGCTGCAGTCAGCATGTTTCAATATATTGGTCCACAAAAAATAAATAAAACCGTTAGTTGGCATAACACAATGAAACTGCGTTGTATGCGCAATTCTATAGTAAACTGTGCTTCAATTAAGATTTTTAATCTGTTTTGTTTGAGAAATTGTTAACTGATGTATTTTAATCAACAAAATATATGATACAGAAGTGGAAGTGTTTAGAATAATACGCTATCCCATTTGATTGTGTATTTTTAAATGTTTTGTATTCTGAAAGCATAATTCGATATTTTTTGTGAGTGCAAAACATACATTATAAATTGAAGTCGCTTTTCGGGTCCGTCTATGTGACGTTATTCTTAAGAGGAAATGAGGTCAGAGAGACTTTTGAAAAAGCCTCTCGCCTATTTCCTCCTCAAATATTGGACCAATTTAAAAGATATTTCATAAACTGAATAAGAAAGATATTTACTGTGTCCCTATGTTTTTTCTTTTTTCATTAATAGTTGCCAAATTTGGCCTAGGCCTCTGTTGACACTGGTTTAAATCGGCATTTTTTGAGGGCTCTAGTGCTTATAAAAAGAATGTATTATTAAAAAGGAAAACATAGGGACATACAACTAGTTAATAATTATTACTCTGTAAAAAATCATTGCTTCATGGTCATTAACCAGAAAGAAAACAGGCGAGAGCGTTTCTATAGAGAAAAGACCACACCCATTTTCTCTTAAACTACACAAGAGATTTTGATGCGATTTTAACATCATTCAGAGAATGTATTCCGGAAGGTTTAAACATTAATATTCAACTTACAAATATTAAAGAAATCTCGATGTTTTTTCAAGTTGTAAAAACTGAGTGAAGCAGGGGTGGGTCACCAGTATTACTATAAAATATCAAAATATTACAATTAATAAAATAAAAACTACATTTACTCTCCGCACGCAGGCCCGCGCCTACGGTGGCCGCGAGTCGTCGCGCGGCTCCCGACGCCCGGAACGTCTCCCGTGGCAGCTGGGATGGAGGCTCTCTCCCTCAGCCGTCCCGTCGCCTCCTTCGCTAGCATGACTGCTTCGCAGAAGGAGGCGACTACCCCCACTCCCTCTCGCCCCGGACCATGGCTTGAACCAGGGCCGGACGCGCGAGGTCGCCGCCGCTGCCGATCGCCTCTACGAAGACACGGCGGTCTGCGCCCAAGCGGGGCAGACCTCCACCGTATGCTCCACCGTGTCCTCTGGGCGATCCTGGCAATGGTGACACCCGAGCGTTTCCTCCCGCCTGATGATGTGCAGGAACCTCCCGAACAGATTCTCTAATGTCCCGTACTATTCCTACCTGTATTATAGGTATATGTATTTACCTCATCTTACCGACATAGATACTAAGTTCTAGATGGGTTAATATATCTGAGTACTCAATCAGGCACGTGGAAATTGAAGGATTATGTCAATGGTGCGTGAAACTCAGAGATTAACCTATTCGCACGAGTGACTGAATTATAATAGAATCTACTGGAAGCTAGTCATTTTGTCTATAGATGTATACTCGTAGAGTGTTCTATTGAAATAGTAATAAGTAGTGCTAATAATTAATAGTCCTAAGGTTTTTCCAGAAAAAATCGGAGAAATGAATGCACGCATTAAAAAAAAACGTGTGGGGTCGGAGAACCTTCGGCAGGAACGAAGTTCAAAATGAAAATCCAAAATGGTGGCTGTGAAAGTTTTTGCAGCCACCATCTTGGATTTTCATTTTAACTTCACTATCGGCTTCAGCACCCGTTGGATCCCAAATTTTTAAAATGCCAGAGAATTACGTTTTCTTTCTAATTATATATATCTAATAAAAATTCGCATGGAGGGGGCATATCGCTTTTATGTTACGTGACTATTACTTGAATTTAACTCCTACAGCAAGCTCCGTTGAAGAACTTCGTTCAAAAAACTGGCCTTATTAGGATTACCATGATGAAAAGGCTATCAAGTTTATACTCGAACTTAAAATCAAATTATTATGTCGTGTGCACATTACCTTACACATGGCTTCGGAAAATATTAAACAAAAACATGTCTCAGTAAAATATGTAACGTTACAGTTTCCTGGGTAGGATCAGAAACTGTAAGGTCACACTGTGAGCACTCACCTACCTAACTTTCAGTTTGGAGGGGAGCACTGTTAAAAGAAATAAGAGGACGAGTTATAAGAGTTTATTATTAACTAGCCTAGGGGGTGAATAAAAATGAGAACAAAATAGAACTGGAGAAAAGCGGGCTTCTGGTCTGTTAGTGGCCGAGGGTCATCAGCTTCAGGCTGTAGAGGGCCGAAGGAGAACCTCGGTCTTCAGGTCGTAGAGCTGGGCCGAGGGATGTCACTCCTCAGGCCGTAGAGAGGGCCGAGGGACGTCAACCCTCAAGTCGTAGAGAAGGGCCGAGGGACGTCTACCCTCAAGCCGTAGAGGAGGGCCGAGGGACGTCTACCCTCAAGCCGTAGAGGAGGGCCGAGGGACGTCTACCCTCAAGCCGTAGAGGAGGGCCGAGGGACGTCTACCCTCAAGCCGTAGAGGAGGGCCGAGGGACGTCTACCCTCAAGCCGTAGAGGAGGGCCGAGGGACGTCTACCCTCAAGCCGTGCAACCCGAAGAGCCCGGTGCGGAGTCGCCTTGCTACGGCGTCTTCATAGTCGCTCCGGCCGTAGGAGGGAAACTGCCCTTCAAGAACACTCCTACTTTTCTCGAGCTTGTGGCCGAGCTGAGCTCCCAACGTAGACTGACCAAATTCACCACCAGGCTCCTGACATCGACTTTTTAACATTTGAAAATCAATTCTAGAACAAAACATTTGAAAAGAAATTCTAGAACATAAAAAATAATGAGGTCAATGTGATTTACCTATACGACCTACAACTAGCTCCAGCAATGAATTAAAAATAAAACTAGGCCTGTCACTAACTGAAATTACAAAGGTAAACAAAGATTCAAGAGATAAAAATCTACAGAAAAACTTAAATAACATGAATTACAGGTAAAAGATATGATAAGCCTCCAGGAAATGAGCATGAAGCTACCTAGGGAGGACTAATGCTTAAAATTTACAGGTTAATATTGTCACAAAAATGTAAGTAAGAAACTGTAAAAACATACACATTACATTACCCCAAAAACCCCGGAAAATTTTTGAATACTATGAAAAAATTTTCTTATTTAGCATAAGAGTATTAATCAGCAAAATATTAAGCTAAATGAGTATTTACAGTGATACAGTAAATTATAAAAAATTTAAACTAGATTCCCATAACCCCAGAAAATTATTAACTAGAAAAATTTTGAGGTTGAAAATAAGACCTTGCTCTTTCATACACCTTTCATCAACTTAACCTACACACTTCTTCAATCATACATCACCAGCATACTTAGGGGATATGGTTCACATTCAATGACGCATACTCCACAAGGAATTATTTTTAAGGTTTACGAAGGCTTATTTATTTAATTTAGGTGTCGTAATCCGCACCTGTTCTAAAACCCGTTAAAATTAAAAGAAATTATTTACAAGTTTTCAAGTTTTTCTGCTTAAAAGAAGCAGCCAAGGTTTAAGAGCGTAAAGCGCTTAAGAGAAGTCTTCAAGCTTTCAAGTTATTTCTGCTTACACGAAGCAGCCAAGGTTTAAGAGCATAAAGCGCTTAAGAGAAACCTTCAAGCTTCAAGTCAAGGTTCAAGTAGGGTCAAGGATAAAAAATATTATCTAGGTTAAAAAAAGTACACTAAGGCTTATTTTACGAGTTATGAGACCGCTCGACACAACGGCTTATTTTATAGAGTTGTGCACCGCTCTACACAATGGCTTATTTAAAGAGTTGTGCACCGCTCTACGAAATAAATAAAGGGATCTAACCAAGCCAAAAGTTTTAGGGAAGGTAAACCTTGTGGAGTATTCACAAAACTTAAAATCTAAATGGTTTTTACAAGGAATAAGGTGAATTTTTAAGTAAATAAGTTGCTAAGACTTAACAAATATAATATTGTATAAAATAGCAAAAGTACAAATATAGGAATAACAAAAGAGTGTAAAAGAGTATAAAAGAGCCTACAGGATCTCAGTTCTGAAGAGGGATTCTAGTTGAAGTACTCAACAGAGTTGTTGAAGAGGGAAAACGGGAAGGAAGGGGTTAGGTCAGAACCACAACACCGCAGTCGGAAAACGCCAGGGCAGCTCCCGTAAAACAGTAGACGGTACGCTCCGAGTAAAACGTCAAGGGCAGCAGTAAGTTAGCTCCGAGTAAACGTCAGGGCAGCTCCCGCAATACAGTAGTCGGTAAGCTCCGAGTAAAACGTCTAGAGTGAGTGTTGGACACGGTCCAAAAGTGTATATAAAATTTAAGAGAGTCGAAAGAAATTTTTGGTACGATTCCCAGATTAAGTGTAAATAAAGTGCTTAGGAGGACAGTAAAGTATTCGTAATAGTAGATGTATAGGTTTGTATAAACGTCCACAGGATATTGTCCTGTTTCTGTCGTGAAGTGTCCCAACAACCAACTTGGGAGTGTCCACGGATGGATTAGCACATCAAGCGGCCATTGGGTACGAATACCAGAGGGTAAACGTAGTGGTGTGCAAGTCTGTGGGGTGCAGTATAGCGATGTTTTGGTAGAGAGTAAAGTATAATATGAGAAACGACCACGGGATATTGTCCAATAGCCGTTGTAGAGTAACCAATCTCCAACCTTGGTAGTGCCCACTAGTGGGTTAACACATCCAAGAGGCCGAAAGGGTGCAAATTATCTTTCGATAACGGTATGTGTGTGAGGTGAAGAATACCTAGATGATGTTTAGTTGTAGAAGAGTTGAGTAAGAGATGAGACGGGTGAAAGATGAAAATAATAAAATGCTTACCAAATAATTATACTCACTTGAGGAAGTGTAATTTTGAATTTTGAGACATGGTAGAATGCCTAGAAATAAAAGGGGTGGATTAGTATGAAGTTGGGCGCCAGTTTGTAACGTTACAGTTTCCTGGGTAGGATCAGAAACTGTAAGGTCACACTGTGAGCACTCACCTACCTAACTTTCAGTTTGGAGGGGAGCACTGTTAAAAGAAATAAGAGGACGAGTTATAAGAGTTTATTATTAACTAGCCTAGGGGGTGAATAAAAATGAGAACAAAATAGAACTGGAGAAAAGCGGGCTTCTGGTCTGTTAGTGGCCGAGGGTCATCAGCTTCAGGCTGTAGAGGGCCGAAGGAGAACCTCGGTCTTCAGGTCGTAGAGCTGGGCCGAGGGATGTCACTCCTCAGGCCGTAGAGAGGGCCGAGGGACGTCAACCCTCAAGTCGTAGAGAAGGGCCGAGGGACGTCTACCCTCAAGCCGTAGAGGAGGGCCGAGGGACGTCTACCCTCAAGCCGTAGAGGAGGGCCGAGGGACGTCTACCCTCAAGCCGTAGAGGAGGGCCGAGGGACGTCTACCCTCAAGCCGTAGAGGAGGGCCGAGGGACGTCTACCCTCAAGCCGTAGAGGAGGGCCGAGGGACGTCTACCCTCAAGCCGTGCAACCCGAAGAGCCCGGTGCGGAGTCGCCTTGCTACGGCGTCTTCATAGTCGCTCCGGCCGTAGGAGGGAAACTGCCCTTCAAGAACACTCCTACTTTTCTCGAGCTTGTGGCCGAGCTGAGCTCCCAACGTAGACTGACCAAATTCACCACCAGGCTCCTGACATCGACTTTTTAACATTTGAAAATCAATTCTAGAACAAAACATTTGAAAAGAAATTCTAGAACATAAAAAATAATGAGGTCAATGTGATTTACCTATACGACCTACAACTAGCTCCAGCAATGAATTAAAAATAAAACTAGGCCTGTCACTAACTGAAATTACAAAGGTAAACAAAGATTCAAGAGATAAAAATCTACAGAAAAACTTAAATAACATGAATTACAGGTAAAAGATATGATAAGCCTCCAGGAAATGAGCATGAAGCTACCTAGGGAGGACTAATGCTTAAAATTTACAGGTTAATATTGTCACAAAAATGTAAGTAAGAAACTGTAAAAACATACACATTACAAATATTATTACAAAAATAAAACTAACTAAGTATAGTTATTTCATTTTAGCGTGGCAATACCGGTCACAGCCCTTTTCCTAATATTATCTCTCCGTAGGAACTCAAACAATAAAAATGTAGTGTGGTTTTTTTGTTATTGGAGCATGTTGAAGACGATAGATATTGATTCAAGACGTTAACGGAATTGATTGAGCTTTTTTTTTAAAAAAGAAAATTGTAGAAAATGTAGATGTCAATGACCGCTATTGCCAAGCTAAAACGCGATAACTATAGTAGTCCTAAACCCAACCTTTTCAGAGTTTTTGCTAATCTTTTTATTCGCAGTCACACTGTTGACACAGTGAGCTGTGATAAAAGATTGCCCATTAATGTTCTACATTATAAGGGTCATAAACACAAGGGTTATAGTCGCCACGGAACCATCGGCTTCCCAGTGAATTTTATCACGTAATAAACAAACCGACTCGAATGATGCCATAGAATAGTTTTTGATTAGGTTACGTTGGGAGTCCCTAGCATAACAAGTTTATATTTGTAGTTAACAAGGTTAGTACTGACAATAATACAGTGATGACTAACTTGAAAATAATACGGAAATTCCGATAAAATGCATGTAAGAGTTCTTAGAGCGATGCCACACGGGCGTTGCCAATACGTTGAGTGGTCGCAGCGCAGTAATTTCGACGCAGTGAGTGCCACAGGAGCGCTGCGATGTCGCAACGCAACGCAGCTTATCCCGACGTCGCAACTTCACGACGCGCGACGTCGACATCCACTTTCGATATTCTAAAAAATACTGCGCTGCGCTCCGTTGTCGCTCCGTCATCGCTCCGTTCTCTCGCCGCAGCACCCCTCTCTGCTTCGTCTCCCTGGCCCCTTATCCGGTGCGCATGCGTTTCGTCACCGCACGTCGTTATAACGCACGTTGTGGTATAACGCTCAAGTCTATACGTAGAACTACCGAGAGTCCGCGTCACCGCTCAGGCGTCGCACCACCGACGCAACGCATTGGCAACGCCCGTATAGCATCGCTCTTATGGCTATGCTCAGTCGTACATTCTTTCAAACATAAGTTTGAAAGAATGTGAATGAACTGTTGGTTTGCTAGTTAGCACACAGGCGCGACGCAACAGCGCTTGCGACTCTGGTGGAGCAGTTTCTATGAAAACTTCATGGAAATTGTTCTACCGGATTCGCGTCGCAACTGTCTGCGGGAGCCCTAATATGAAAGTATCATAAAATAGTTCTTTTATTCACTAAGATATATTTAATAATTAGATTTATTCATTATTTTCCAGGTTCATCATTCATAAAAGGAAATTATTAATAATTATTTTGTTTTTTTACTAACAATCTTGTTTGAGTCTTGGTTACTCCAATAAACAAATAATCTATTCTATTTCTGAAGGGTTCAAACGTGAGTTAGATATCGGTATTTAGGTCTTATTCAGTTATAGAATTTGATTCAGAGTTAACAAAAAAAAAACACTATTTTTTAACTTAGTTTTATTCCAAATTGTTGGAGAAAAATTAAATGACAGATTTCTTTACAGCGTATATATAACAATTCTTGCACATTGCTTTCTCTACCACCATTCAATAAATCAAACATTTAACAGAATGAGCCGAAGGTATAAAGGTTCTTTCATTTTATATCAGGGTAAATGAACCTATTTTAAGCCAATTAACAGTATATCAACTAATTTTAATTTACCACTCCCAGATTGGACCATCGACGTCCATCATTATGAATTCGTGAGCGGCACCCCTGAAATTAGGTCTGCGAGACACTCTGTTACGTTCTCGTGACCAAATGTTTTAAGCTCAGTAGGACACGCGATAGAAATAACAATCATGCCTTCAGTTTACACATAAAACTAATAGAGATATATATTTTGTGTTTTATTATCACAAACATAATTAATTGTCTGCTAGATTTCCTTGTATACCTATTAGTTGATGAATTCCGCAAATAAACGATGAAGAATGACTCAATAGTTTGATATATTTTAAGAAACAACAAAGCGTAGCAAACTGCTACGTTTGCCTACGCGGCTACGGCTACAACGCTACGAGCCGCTACGAAATTCAACGATTGACATTGTAACGAGAATAAAACCTTTCATTCACGATAGAACGTATTTACTTACCTCTCACGCCATATTTTAACCTTATAAGTCATTCAGGCGCCCGAAAGTTACTGAAAACTAAATCTCCAAATTATTTCAGTATTACGCTAGCTTACCTTCTTCACGGGGCCTTATGAGGGTAAAGCCGACGTAGCTAAAGGAGCATTTTACTCTTTCCGGTGTTGGGTACGATGGGATGACTGAAAGGGACTGTCCCGTCGTTTAAGGGACATCTGGTGGCATTACGCCCTAATCGGGCCCTTGCGTGGCCCCCGATGCTTCAATTAACAAAATGGAGAATCGTGGCTCAACAAGGCGACAAACTTATATTCTGTGATTTATTAATGACTAGCACCACGAATGCGGACTGTCTTAATTAGATTTGCATGATTGACGAGCTATATAGTGCAATTAGAAAGCGGCTCAAGCGGCTGTTTTGTTTGCTACAGGTGATGCGCTCAAATATCTGTGTGATCACCATCACATAATGGGACTTATTAAATCAATTATCCTTGAGAAAACAACAATCTAAAAAACATAACCCTCCTTCTGGCACAGTCCGGTAAAAACAAAGCGACCTACAACATAAATGTAACAGCCATAATCTATGCAATTTTAACGGTCACACCATCTAACATACTACAAACTCTCAGCCTTATAGTTCAAAGTAAACTAATAATAAACATGTGTCTACACGTCATAGTTCGTAACATCTTGAACAAGTACGACACAAAGTCCAAACTCAGTAAAATACAACATTAATACTCATCTTTACTTGCTAACTTGGAAACGTTCTCGAACAACCACTATAATCCAATTACATCGTGCCTCAAGGCTTTCGTTCCACGTCCTGTAAAGTCATCACAAACGAACACAACTCACAAAGGACTGCGAAAATAAACAAACAAGCGAAAATGTTACCGCTTTAGCTGTCGAAAGCAGCCGCTTGCACAATGCACGACAAGGGACGATGAAAAGTACCGTAGTCGCATTGCAAATTAGCGCATTCGACCACTCAGCCCGAAAGCCGCCTGTCCGTCCGCTTGCCACACCATTTGCTCGCCAACAATTTCACTCACGCACACAGGCTTAACTAAAATTCGTTCATTAATCAGCTTCGCAGTGTAAAAGCACACAGATCGGTTCTGTAGGCCCGAGTTTTGAATTCTGCGTTCTATTTGCTATATCGGGCGGTCTTAGCTGCATAACAGCGGGGTAATTGCGTACAATGACAATTGACTGCAATAAGTTTCATTTTGACAGTTTACCCACATTCATTGCGTTATTTAAGTTGTTGAGCAGACAATTTTTTCAAATATAAGAAGCAATGGATTAGCAATATCCTTCAAAACTCTCGGATTGTGATAAAAGTGTGTTACGCACTTAGGGTGCAGGTCACAGGTGCGACAATGACCGATACTGATATTACGTGTATTATAGCAACAAATCATGTTCCCTCTCACAACGTTCATCCTGCCCTGCACAAATTTAATTAACTACGACAGGTTTTCATTAGGTTTAGTGTACGTTAATGAAAATTAACGCTTAATTAAGTGACACCTCTTTACAGGACAAACAAATGTCTAATCAGGGATGCTTGGCAGCCCTGGGGCTAAAATTTCCAGTACCTCTAAACAGTGTAATGTAACGATGGGGCTCTCAACGCTCGCCTTTAACTTAATGCGTTTGACGTCTGCTACTGACAAGTTCAAAGTTGAATTTAATTTATCTCGGCAAATAGCACTCCAGTAAATACAACAAGAAGAATGAACGGATAATTAAGTTTTAACATCAACTTTTACTCACGATATTGAACAAGTAGGAAGATTATTTAGGTTCAAGATCTTGTGTAAACCTAGACTAGAAACCGATAAAAATCTAGGTTAGTATCTAAACGAAGAGATCTAGAACTTAAATTTAAACATGATGCCGTGTAAGAAAATATAGAAACATTCGTGACGGCTCTATCCGAGCAGAGTAGTGTTTTTTTTAAATATTTTTTGTATATGTTTTATATGGGTCTTGATGCCTGAAATAAATGGATAAATAAATAAATAAAATAATGAAAAATTGTGTATAATTTTTTTTATATTGAATAAAAAATTCTAAAGAAAATATCTCATACACTTTCGCTAGCAGCCATTTGCAAATCCTAGAAGATCCTTCAAAATTGCATTGACGATGCAAACGGTAAGTACGTTGTAAAACATAAATCCGCACGGGACAACAGCGAGCTGCAATAGACGATCGTATTTTCTTCTCATCGTACAGATATGGCCCGGTTTATACCTACAGCCAGACAACATTTTCATTTGCTCCCTCTATTCTATATACTGTCGCATTCTTCACAAATACCGTTTCTTTGACATCTATTGTGGTTGCGACCCACAAAAATAAGAAACGACAAATGAAATACAATCACAGTAAGTGCACTTTTAAAGCTGTGCGGTCGGTGATGTCGGAAGATCTCTTCTAAATGCTTCTAACATTTTTCTGTTGAAATACCTCTACCCTTTCTTTCCAGATTGCGAGCGTCATATAGCAAATGTGAGTGTATCATTCATTCATACTTCTTCATCCATACAGTAGTAGTAAAGCGCCGTTTCTGGATGACTCAGACAATTCATAAAATTCTTTATTTGGGATTGCTGTTATTCAACTCTATTTGTCATGAAAATATTTTATGGTTATGTGGATGCGGTGTGAGTAAATAATGGTACCTCATAAAATGATAAATTGCTCGCCTTTTCGTCTAAATCACGTATAGCAATAAATATACATATATTGCGACACGTTAAGAAGAAATATCATAATACCGTCGGCTTTTATAAATTACGGCTTAGCCCTAGACGCAAAATCCATTCCAGAAATATGGTTGTCGCAGTAAATCCAAGAAAAAAAAATCAAATTTCACAGAAAAAATGGTGGCCATAACTTGTCAATTCTATCTGGCAGCGGATTCGGAATAGATCCTGATATTCGAATATATCGCTAATGCGAGCTTCCCATCTCACGGTTGGACGAACGATGCATATTTGATTTGTTTCCAATTTACACTGTGTGCGTATAACGTCGGAGCGTGCCACAAAAAATATTGGTCGGATCATAATACTACGTGCATTTTATAACGGTTCGGTTATCGTAGCGACGTCTATAGAGGACGCATTAATTATAAATGTGATTGAAAGCTCAGCAGTAAATTATTACAGTTTCATTTGCTTATATTTTAATAACATTTCCGCTGCATTTCGTTTCCTGACGGCCATATGTTTTGTTCTGACAACTTTGTTGTTATCAATTCCTGTCATACATTTATATTGGAAAGTATCCGCGTATGTTTGTATTTTTCATTTTCACACTACAAACATATTTTATTAATGGACAATGAATGCCGTTCGTTAAAAAAAATCTCTGGTATGTGAGTGACTGAGTCTGCAACTATGCGTTTTGTTTTTTGCGATGAATAATGTGTATCGAAACTGTATGAAACTATCAGTTTTTATTTAATTAAAGCACAAAAATCAACTATTCTATTGGTGTTTTTTGAACCAACTTCAACATTTTATACAAATCCAAGACACAACTTCTCACAAGGTTCTTGACACTTCAAAATGCAACCTAAAATAGCCCTTGCATATTTAAGCACAAGCAAACGTTCATGATGAAACTTAATGTCTGCATAGGCGGTGCTAACGGCTGAAACAGTTTCGTTCTACCGTATACATGTACTTATAATGTATATGTATCTGTATACGGGAAATGGGAGAGATGCCGACGAAATAGCCTCACGATCCGTTTTGGTCGTGAATGCAAATTAATCTCTCTAGCCGCTCGCCAATCGCCTGTACTGTCTTCTGACTCTGAATACCAAATACTACTACTAATACTGCTACTAATTCGTAGTGAAACGCTCTAAGAATATTGATACTGGACGGTATTGAATGCAAATGTTAAGATGCTAACATCTTGAACCATGATGAATGCTGGATTTGTCTTTTGACGTTCAAAAGCATCTTTTATGGGCCTATTTGAAATATATACTTTGACTTAATTTGTGAAAATTTAGTGGGAATGTTTTAAAGCTGTTTTGAAAATACCTTTACACTGCTGTCCGCAGCTGTCCGCTGTGCTGCATCCGGTTAGACTAGAAGCTGACCCCAACATTGTTGGGAAAAGGCTACACGTTTGATGGCTAGACGTTTGATGGTTGTACAGCAGCACTTAATAGGTGATCTACGAACTCCTAAATTAAGCCAAGCTTCTATTTTGGGTATTGGAAATATTGTCATCGTGTAGTTTTTTTTTATGTTATTCTACTAACAGTTATAAGTCAGTGATGAAATCTTCAACTCACAACCGAGCACTCCGTCACCGCAGCAAAATAGTGTCGTCAAAATATTCGACTGCAAACAACAATCGATTTGATCATAAATGGAACATACGAATAAAAAAACCCCTGCCCTAAGCAGAGAATAAAGAAAGGACCTTCCAAAATAAATTTGAAGATAATAAAACCAACATAAACTAAGTTACGAAAGCGCAAATCTTACGAACGAAGCAAGTCCTTACATATTTGGTTAGACAAGAAAACATTTCTTAGTTAGTTACGCAAGTTTGTAAACTCATAATAGATTTCAACGTGGATGTAAAACTATTATAATTAGGTTTTCTTATGCAAACAAAGGGTTTTGTGAAGTTCACAAGGAATTTGTTTTGGAGCATCATTCTTTGAAATGAAGTCTTTAGGGCCTTGCGACGTCCATTGCATACACATCCTAATGTACTTGTCCTGCTTTTATATTGCGAGACCATGTTGCTTACCTAGCCAGTTTTGCTTAAATTCAATATTTTTTCGCTTCAGATACAAGGAGTTACATAACTGTATACAATATTATATAAATAGGTATTTAAATTAAATATAAAAATGTTAAATTGTTCTCAATAATTACTAAGTAGGTGCTGATTTTATCACGCCAGTTACATGACAATCTTTAACGTCCAGCCACTCTAAAAACTTGAGCCAAAAGCGTCTAAAATGATGCTTAAGTGACAAAATATTCCGTCGATTTTATCTTTTATAACATATTCTCCGAAAACCAGCATTTTTCCCTCAAAATCTTCCACAAACGTAGTTTGATATCTGTAATTGCAGCAGAACTATTTCACTGGGCACTTATTCTCGCATATCTAGGCGACAGATCGAGACGTTTCACCGAGCGAATGTGTTTGCTGTGTCAAGATCTCCGTCGCTTACATATATGCAGTCACTTACTCCCTGTACGTTCATTTATACCGGTAACGACGTACTTAGAGGCTAAATTATATGCAGATAGGTAAGTTACAGGAAGGTAAATTTTGTAAAGTAAATCTTTGACAACGAAAACCATTTGTTTCGAGTTTATTTTGAAGGATGCAAATTGTTTTGTTCGATATCCAAATTATTTCCTCTGTCCATCATTTCGGGTTATACAGGCGTGATTTTATGTTGTTTTTGCAATCGAAGCCTACGCAGTAAAAGCCCATGGATTTTACTGCGTTTATTTTTCCTGAAAATTGATGATTCATTTCGTTTACGTTTAAACTTGCTGAATATTTTTTTTTACAACGCAAATGGCCGGCGACTCCCCTGTGTTAGCCGAAGGGATAGACAGATAGAGGCACACATTTTGCCGAGCCTACACTGAAAATATTTTACAACAAAATCTATTTGCAAAATATATTTTTTACACGAAACATCAACTTTATACTATGGGTGCTTACATATTGATGCATACCTACGATTATACATAAGAACGTCAAAGTTTAATTTGAAATTCTAGGAGGTTCTTGCTGAATCTTTTCAGTAATTTTCATTAGCAAATATGGTCGGGCGCGAGACGTCTTTATATGAATAAAATTTACATCTGTTTTTTCTCCCTGACTTTGGGTTTGTTATTAAATAAAACTAACACAATTAGAGGTTAAATAAATGTGGAAAAACATCTGGTGAACTTCGGTTTGTTGCTAAACATGTATTAAAAGAAGACTTTTTTATGTGATTATGTTAATGTTGCCTAGGAGTTGTAAAATTATTTTGTCTGCAAAATCATGTTATTCCGATTGCCTATTTACTCGGAATAACAAGATTTTGCTACTTTCAAAATAATAGAGTTCAAAAGGTGTGGATCTTGAAAAGAGGTTAAACGTTTTTCGTCAGTGTCTTTTTGCCATAGTCGTTTACATGTGCATTTATTGGTAAATTAATAATAACTATGCATATAATGTATACAGCTAATTCTGTTAATTTTCCACATATTCATGCACCGTCAAGTTCCATATTTCCGGTATCAACCATAACATTTTATCCAAACACGATAAAACGATACTCTAGTTCTACAGATATAATCAAACATAATATTGCCAGCGTTGCGATTCAGCGCGCTGTCAGTGGTGTTGCCAAACAATTTACGTGTATGAATGGGGAAGGTTATCCGAGAGATTTGTTGGCGAAACGGGGCGTCTCAGCCCTCGATGTTTCGCCTTTTCAGCTAAAGTGACGAAACATGTCTTGCGGCATACCAGCCACTGTTTACATTACCCTCACGTACGCTCTCCGCGACCGACGACGACGATATTCCAAAATAATGTGTGATTCCGCGAATAAATTTATTGAGACGGGAGACAGCAAAACCAATAGTTGCATCGACAACGAAGGCGCAGAGTATGCCAGTTTATTCATGGTACGTTCTTTGTGACAGGTTTGTAAAGTAAACAGAAACGCTTTGAGCTTTTTATTTTTACTTTTTTAATGTTACGACAGCATTGACATAACAGAATTCTAAAATTATTTTAGTATGTGCTCTGTAAAGCTGCTTGTATACAATTACTTTCAGTTTTAATTAAAGGCTGGCTTGTAACAGCACTTGGGAGCCAATCATTACCCAGTGCGAGCAATTCTTGTTTGCATTATTAGCTCGATCGGCGCTTGTTTATATAAAGCGAGCTAAGGAAGCGCCGCTGGTACAGCACTAAGGACAAGATTACCCCACAACAATTATCCGCTTAGACTACGCAGCGCTTCAACCAGAATTTCCGTTAAACATATTTTAATGAACGGTAATTTATTCAATAAAATCTCTTTGTCGGAATGCCATCGTCACGAACGGAAAATGGAATATTGATGGCGATCGAAATTGGTTTTAATTTTTTCTTTTTTAATACGTACTTATGCAATTTGGCTTATTCCTCAAAATGTAAATAATGTCGTCAATGTTTTAACAGTACCAAAATACTAACTGGCGATTTAGCTGAGATATAAAAGGAAGTTATTGGTGAACTTAGTTAGCAATTTGAATATGCAATTCCGCGAGCTGAATCGTTTTTATTTGCATTTCAATCTGGTTTTTAGAGCGTGTTCACAACACGTTCACATCCAATGCGCATACACTTTATTTTACGACAGTTTAAAATATTTACACGGCGTAACGTAAATGAGGTTTTCTAAAGAAATTCTAATAAAAAATAGTCCTCTAGCTAGACTGAAATTCGGTCATGGCGGCTAATCTCAGAGGAGACTAGCCATCTACGCAGGAATTAGTATAGTGCGCAAGTGTGTGCGTAGACACATGAGCAATAAAAAAAAAACACTGGCACTCCGGTAGTGCCGACAGAAGTGAAAACTTGAACAATTACGAGTGTATTTTGTGAATCGTCTTATAAACAAAACACGCGTGTTAAGGTGTGTTCCTTATTTTATAGGGTTTTTTGCAAATCAGGTATGATGACCAAAGTGACTGGTTTATTCTTCTCGTGAAAGGAATTTATTCAGATTTACAAATAAGCACACAGGATAGACTTCAGTTCGTGGTGTTGGTCGCGGCAGTGGTAAGAGAAGCAAGCCGCTCGCATAGAGCTCGTCGTCAGTTATATATCCGTGGTTCAGCGCCATCTCGTCGTTGTTGGATGAACTACGTAGTTAGTACGCGAGGCCCTCGTAGTTCTTCCCGATGTGCATAGATGGCGCTGTCCTCAACAACGCGATATCCGTGGTTCAGCGCCATCTCGTCGTTGTTGGATGAACTACGTAGTTAGTACGCGAGGCCCTCGTAGTTCTTCCCGATGTGCATAGATGGCGCTGTCCTCAACAACGCGCGTCTTACGTTTTACGTCTGACGTTTTACGTCTTACGAATTTTCGATCAGGGTCACGTGACCTGACGCGAATTTAGAAGTTTTTACCCATTCCAAAAAAAGTACACAGCGCCGCTAAAGAAGTTTTCACTTCAAAAAATCTAAAGAACAAAAATTTCTTATTCTCTAAAGAAATTCTAAAACGAGTAGGTACACAGAGTAAGAATAGATACATTTCTAAGTAAAATGTTTGTAAATTATTTTGTTGTATTCAACACAAACATATGGCATTCAGCCGCCTCGTTGAATAGATTAAGAAAAGTTACTCTGTCACTTATACGAAATTCTAGGAAACTCTCGCAGAAGTTACTGAGTTGGCAAAAAGGTATGTGAGACAAGTCTTACGCACAAGTTTTGCCGGCAAGTGTCGCACAATCTTGGGATAGACAGGGGTTTCTAGCGTTACTGAGAAGAACATTTATTATGGCATACTGCGGACCGACTTTGTTGTTCCTTAGGTAAGTACAGAAATCATAATTTCAGCCAAAAAACGTATACTGCTGGACATAGGCCTCCCCCAAGCACCTCCACTTCGACCGGTTCTGTGCTTCTCGCATCCAACGGGTTCCTGCAGCCTTCACAAGGTCGTTACAGGAATACTGGGCATTATTTGTTACATTAAGTGTAGGTCACGACATGTATGAGACGCATCTGAAAGAATTGATAAAACCTGGCTGTTTTTTGTTTTTACCCATGTTTATGACTGCATTTACTTCTTTGTGTTATTTCAACAAACACACTTGTTGTTCCTGGTCAAACAATAAGTTAAACTTAAGAGAGGAGTATCGTCCGTCGCGGTAGAGTCTATGGAAGCGAGTGGTCGTCGGGCCGAGCCGTATCGCCGCCGCGCCGCGTCTCAACTCGCCGATGACGCGCTGATCACGCTGCCTACGCATGTAGACAACCTGCTGTGTTGGGTTCGATTCTCAACACACTTTACCTCTATGCCAACGTTCTGTAGGGTCTGCATACAAAAATTTAACCAAATATATCTAATAGTTTAGTCACTAAGGTAGCCAAAGATTTGCAAAATCCATAGTCGGACAATCACCATTGAATGTTTGGACAAATCACTCTTTTTTTGACATTGGCACAAAGCCTGCTAGTGCCATAATTATAAAAAAAAAAAAAATCACTCTTTTATATTCGGCAAAAATTTAGTTTTAAATGCCACAATAAGTTTAAATAAAAAGGTTATATTTTGCTAGTGTTTTCAGTTATTGTTCTTTTGTCATATCCACTTCGTATAATATTTAAACGGGTGTTATGTTATGATTTATTTGATATATCAATTAATAATATCATCAATTACTACAATACTCGGGTGACCTAGTGATCGTAGCAGGGCTCTGTAGTTTCTGCTTATAGAGAAGAAGGTGTGAGTTTATGTTATATTTATGTAAAGACGCCAGCACATCAAGCTACTACAATCTGACAAAATGTCTTTAATAGATTTTCAACTTTATCGCTAAAGCTTAAGGTTCAAAGTTGACTGGAAATTTTTTACAGTTTCGGTTAGCTTGATGTGCTGGCGTCTGTATTACAAAAAGTCGTCACAAATTAAGAATGTAGTACATAGTCCGTTCATCGCCGCCACCTTGGTAAGCCCAAGATAATAACATCACGTATTATTAAGGACATGCTGTATCCGTGGAACAGTAAAACAAATTGCATGGATTACCTACTCGTGCCGGCTACGTAATAAAAACTTTAATGTCATAAAGCTCTCTGATAAAAAAGTTCAAGTAAACGAGCAAATGACTCTGCTACGTATCTGAGCCGTTGTTTCTCTTGAAACTGGAGTGAAGCGGCTTATGTTAGGGAAAATAATTGTTAAGCAAGTTGACACCCTACGTCAGGTTGGCGTGTAATAGCTATTTCATACAACGTTCAAAGAATGACAGTCGTGATTTCCATACAGGGTGGTACGGTCATCGGCAACTTGTTACCATGGACTTAATACATGATTCTGAAGTCGTCGGTACGTTGAAATTTTTCGTCAGTTATTTAAAAAAATTTGCTGTTCCATACATTTTGACCGCGTGGGTACACACACACACACACACGCACACACACACGCACACACACACACGCACACACACGCACACACCCCCGCACACACATACACACACACACACACACACGCGCACTTTTCGATGAAACAGCAGATTTTTTTTTATATCCATCTAACAATTCTGACGCAAGGGAGGTCTAGAATCATGTGCTGAATTCATGTTTACAGTTTGTGCGTTGATATCTGCCACCCTTGATACGGACAATTTAAGTCCATAGTCACTGGTTAACAAATAATTTTCCCGACTTTACAAGAAAAGGCGTTTCACGTAATAAGCCGAGTTTATTTTTTAGTTCTAGTTTCAGTCAGTTCAGTTGCTGTTTATTCCTATCTTCACAGGCCGTTAAGTCGGCTCAGAAGAGCTTAAAGCTTCATTTGTATATATTCCGAAAAATATTCTGCCACGGTTCGTGTATTTTAGATAAAGGCTTGTAACACGTGATACGAAAAGTTCTACGTCAGTTCTTCTTTAGATCGAAACCATTGAATCACGAATCTATCAAAACTTTTCCCACGCCTTTTTATAAAGCAGTCAAAAAGTCACGTTTATCTAAAGCTAGCAAGTCCAGACTGACGAATTGACAGATTAGACGCGAAGACAGAAATCGATTCTGTCTAATAGAAAACCAAAGTTTGGCCGGGTAAGCTTAGATTAGTCATGGCATTGTACGGTGGACCAAGTTAATGTCGCTAAAGACTTGCAAGTTCCGAATGTTAGCCACTTGGTTAACACGATGAAATACAAAGTGGTAAGTTGCAGCTCGCGGCTTAGACGTGTTATTTGATGTTATCGGCTGTTTGACAGATGGGTGTTTCGTTTCGTGTAAGAAATTTACGCGAGATTTCTTCTTTTCGTTTCGATGGTAGTCTTCTTCAAGACTACACATCTACATCTACATGCATCACACTAACGTCACGCAAAATTTTGTATCGTGCAAGCAAAGTTTTCCGCGCGACCAGCATCTACAAAAAAAAAAACAGTGGCACTCTGGGAGTGCCGACAGAAGTGAAAACAAAACACAAACAGAATACTTTGCCATCACTCACTGACATTAAAACCGAGTACATCCCGAGGACAGCCGAACACATCCGAAGCGGGTATTTTTTTAATCATCTTATAAGCAAAACACGCGCGGTGTCGCGTACGGTAACAATGGTGCGAGTTCAATGGTTTTTTTGAATCTCAAAAACTGCCCAACACGCCCAAAGAGGTTTTCACTTCTAAAAAACTTTTTAATTGAGACTTTTAAATCCATAGAATTTTTTAACAACTGAAGAAATTTTTTAACGCCCCTAGAACATATGAAACTAGTGTTAGTAGTAAAAATAAACATTATAATTACTTATTACCTAATGTGAGTATTAACCCAGTGCTGGACGTAACGCGTTTCCAGCCTTTCCGCAATAAGGCTTGTTTTCCACCAGAGATGGGCGAGGATGCGTAGCGAGGAATGTGGGTAAATGTCAAGAACAATCAAATAAAGTTTTGGGTGTTGCTTTCTTTCTAACTTTCAATACACAAATTTAACTGAAATCAGATTATCATTAAAATGTAAGTACCTTGCCCGTACACTTTTTTTTAACCACTGTTTATAAACAAACTCCAAGTAAGTAAGTAAGTTTACAAGTAGGACAAGCTTTTCCGTAAAATGAACAACAAATTCATGTGTATTTCCTAGAATTTTGTAGGGTAACAAACAATCAAAATAGGTTTCAGCGCAGTTTCATTCAAATGCGGGAACGAATTTCACACGAAAACCTTATTTTAATACCTGCTATTTCAAAACCATTTTCAAGAATCCCAAAACTAAAATAAATCACCCAAAAATATACATATCCATGACCATTTATTTCCATCCCTAATCCTAAAAACAGCTCATAATTAAACACTGGCGAATTAATTTAAACTTGTCAGCTCTGTCCCTAAAAATGAAACAAAACGCTAAAACGAAAACAGAATACAAAGAATCCAACATTGCACAAACAAAAAAAGAAAATTAACACTCCATGATGTTTCCAGCTCCGTTCCTTCCGTCCGAAAATTTCCGTTGCATTTTTATGTCGGCTGTCAACCACTTCGACTTGGCTACAAAGGACTGATCACACGTGCTACAACCACACCACAGCGCACCGACAAAATGTGTGCAGGCTGTGGTTACGTGTGAATATTGTTGCTGCAGCTTCTTGCAGTCGCGTTTTGGTAACCTCAAAATCAAATCAAATGGTCGCCCGGTCGACTCAACATTGTGTTTGCGATGTGACCGGCCGTTAGTGCACGTTCTCGTTCGGGGGTTGCGCTGTAGCAGCAACGTGGCCTTGATGTGGTCGGTATTATCCACACGCTTGATATTAAGGCCAGGATCTTCGAGCGTAGTAGGCATTTAGCGTTACCTCCGTCCTCGCGTGGCAAATGCCGCGAAAGCGCAGTTCGAATGAACTCGCTGACCCCTGTCACGGTTATTTTTATAAGTAATAGTATTGTGAATCGGCCCTATTCTTGAAATATAGGGCTGCTCGTCTACAGTATTTTAATTTCATCATCCTACTTTAGTTTCTTTCTAGTTTTGTGATTGTAAATATTATATTTTTAACCGACTTCAAAAAAGGCGGAGGTTCTCAATTCGGATATTTCTATTTTTTTTTTATGTATGTTAGGGGGGGCATAACTCCATCGTAAATAGACAGATCTGCAATTTTTTTTTTGAAGTGAAAACTTCTTTAGCATCGTTGTGATGTGATTTGAAAATTTTATGAAACGAAAAAGCAACAGTAAAAAGAGACATGAGATTTAACGTGGCAGAAAATGAGATAGGAAGCATTATACAGTGTTTTTGTTTTTTATTATTACAAATGACATCACATTTAATCCTATGCTACTAATTTGTGGTGATGATGATGATGAGGATGATGGTGATGGCGATGGTGATGGCGATGGTGATGGCGATGATGATGATGGCGATGATGATGATGGCGATGGTGATGGCGATGGTGGTGGTGATGGCGATGATGATGATGGTGATGCGATGGTGATGGTGATGGCGATGGTGATGTGGAATTTGATGATGGTGATGGCGATGGCGATGGTGATGGCAATGGTGGTGGCGATGGTGATGGCGATGATGATGATGGTGATGCGATGTTGATGGCGATGGTGATGGCGATGATGATGGCGATGTTGATGATGGTGATGGCGATGGTGATGGCGATGGCGATGGTGATGGCGATGGCGATGGTGATGGCGATGGTGATGGCGATGGTGATGGCGATGGCGATGGCGATGGTGATGGTGAAGGATGGATGGATGGATGGATGGATAGATGGATGTTCTTTAGCATCGTTGTGATTTGAAAGTTTATGAAACGAAAAAGCGACAGTAAAAAGAGACATGAATTCATAAGATTTAACGTGGGAGAAAATGTGTTAGGAAGCATTATACAGTGTTTTTGAAGGTTTCATTTCTACCACGTGTGAATTGCACACATGCTGTTTTTTTTATTTTTGTAAAGATCTGATGATGACTTTCAGAGACAAACAACGGAACTCTTCAATAAATGCCAGCAAATCAACCGCGATTGCTGCTATAGCATATGTAATCGCAATCACACAACATAACATCACGCCTGTACCCTTCAAAGGGTAAAGCAGATGTGTTCAATAGCTTTGTTACTGATATTCACATAGCAAGTAGTGACATATGAATTTGTTTGGGGTAGGTAAGTACAACTAAAAAGTGAAAAATAAAAACTTTTTTACAAAAAAAAAACCGACTTCCAAAAAAAAAAAACACTACAAAGTGAAAAATAACTTTAGTTTCGAAAGTCGGTGTCAAAAAATGAAAATAAATTCTTCACGTTGTAGTGTTTTTTTTTTTGAGTCGGTTGTTTTTTTTGTAAAACACTTTTTTTGGTTGCTTGAATTCGTCAATAAGTTTTTTTAATTAAATCTACTAATCAAAAACACCACAATACGTATTTTTATTGAACTCTTCCTATTTCATTCACAACGAATTTCATATTTTTCAATAAAAAAACAGCAAGTGTGCAATTCACACGTGGTAGAAGTGAAACCTTCAAAAACACTGTATAATGCTTCCTATCTCATTTTCTCCCACGTTAAATCTTATGAATTTACATGTCTCTTTTTACTGTCGCTTTTTCGTTTCATAAACTTTCAAATCACAACGATGCTAAAGAACATCCATCCATCCATCCATCCATCCATCACCATCACCATCGCCATCGCTATCACCATCGCCATCGCCATCACCATCGCCATCACCATCTCCATCACCATCATCATCATCGCCATCGCAATCACCATCGCCATCACCATCGCCATAACCATCGCCATCGCCATCACCATCGCCATCACCATCATCATCATCGCCATCGCCATCACCATCGCCATAACCATCGCCATCGCCATCACCATCATCGCCATCACCATCGCTATCACCATCACCATCGCCACCACCATCGCCATCACCATCGCCATCACCATCGCCATCACCATCACCATCGCCATCATCATCGCCATCACCATCACCATCACCATCGCCATCACCATCGTCATCGCCATCGCCAACACCATCATCATCACAAATTAGTAGCATAGGATTAAATGTTGTCATTTGTAATAATAAAAAACAAAAACACTGTATAATGCTTCCTATCTCATTTTCTCCCACGTTAAATCTTATGTCTCTTTTTACTGTAGCTTTTTCTACTGTAGCTTTTTCGTTTCATAAAATTTTCAAATCACAATAATGCTAAAGAAGTTTTCACTTCGAAAAAATATAATATTTTACCTATACAATCACAAAACTAGAAACACAAACTCAAAAACTCAAATTTTGCAATTGAATATAAACCTTATTCCGTTGTAGTAAAGTTGAAAATCTATTACAGATATTACGATAATTGTAAATTTATGGTACCGACCTGCTACTGCTAGTACTGTGACGAAAGCAAGAGAACCTATACAACTACAATATTATTCTGTCGCGTCGTCTTATAAGTGGGTAGTTATAAATACGTAGAAAAATAATAATCAAAATTACCTTATTTTTTTTAAGCTTTGCTGTTCAATGCTGAACGTTTTTTTTTCTTTCTTCTGTTTTTATTCCCCATAATTTAATCTTAATTATCACTATATTACAACTATATTATAACAAACTAATATTTAGTTTAATTATTAATACTAGAACCTAAACAATATTTACAGACTGAATTTTGAAACTAATACACAAACACGGAAATTAACTAACAATATTATAACGTATATTTCGATCGATTAGCGGGAACGCGGCGAGCCAGCAAAAGCGACACAGGTCCTACCTCGGTAACGCCCGGCGGGCTACTGAAGTGAAGCGCGCAGGCCGCCTTTTTAGATTATATCTTGTTAAGACAATAAAAATCAGTTTTGAGAAAAATTAACCGTAGAATGTTCTACTATACATCATTGCCTATTTTTTCATATATTTTTTGCGAGTAAAAGTTAAGTCTACTTCAAATGCGACTTGAAAAACGATTAAAAACTTCGCTGTTTTCGATTTGTTTGCGATTTTTTATGATCGAGTGAAGTTGTAAATATCGTGTTTTGAACCATAGAATAATCAAGAATGTTAGTTAAACTATGCCATATATTTTTTTCAGATTAAAACAAAGAATATTTGATTGTTTAATGTTGAATCAAAAATAGGTCGATTCCGAGATTTCCGAGAGTCCTGGCCTTAACGGGAAATGTGGTCCGTGTGAATCCATATCTACTAATATTATAAATTCTAAAGTAACTCTGTCTGTCTGTATGTTTTTACCTTTTCACGCCTAAACCACTAAACGGATTTCGATAAAATTTGGCAAAGAGATAGATTGTATCCTGGAGAAGGACATAGGATAGTTTTTATCGACATACCTCGCGGGTGAAGCCGCGGGCAGAAGCTAGTAAACTATACATTTTCATTCGAATGAGCTCCCGTCAGCTTGGTGCCGTTGTGGTGTGGCGTGGCTGTGGTACGTATGATCAGGCCTTTGTAGCCAAGTCGAGCGTGGATTACGTCAAAAATAGTACCTCCTGAAATACTCGTGGCCTGTCTATCTGTTGTCAAATTTATCTCACACGTAGCGCGAGTCCGGTCGAAAGAATCTCGACTTCGAGTTTGCTCCGTGTTACTATTTCGCTTTTTATTATCTTTGTTGAGCATTGGTTTATCTTTTTAAGTGTGGTTTGAGGAAATTGGAAATATGAAATTGTTGTAGTTTTACTTTAGTGCCTGTTTGGTTCTGGTTCTTTGTAGCTATTTGAATTACGTAAGAACCCAGTGGCTATGTTTGTTAATAAATACATAACTGGGAAAATCAGGTACCTATACTTGACATCTCTACCTACTCCTTCTTAACAAAAGACAAGTGGAATCAAAAAAAAAAAAACAAAAAGACACTTTTCTCTCGCACTAAAAATAATTAAATTGACTTGTATTAGTTACGGTGTAAGTTAGGTACTTACACCGTGCATTTTACCCTTGCGAATATTTTGACATCATTGCATTGTAGAGAAAAAGCAAACATATATTTTTTTAAGCAATACATGGTTTGTTAGTCAGTTAGTTATAAGTGAAGCTAATGAAAACGTGTTAAAAAGGGTTTTAGTTACTGGAGACAAAAGTGGAAACACGTTTCAGAGAATTCGAAAACAAAAGTCTATTACATATTTCTGTTTCCCAATTCTCAGTGACAGTTAAGAAATTACTAATATCCGGAAACCCCTATCTCTAAATCACTGAACCATTTAGATATTACATCCAATTCAACTAAATCAATGTCTTTATTAGGCCAGGTACAGAAAGGATAGCTCAGGGATACCAGAGAATGCAGCGATCCTACAAGAGATCGGATGCCGCTATAGGGTGTTTTGAATTCATTTCCGGCCCTGTACGGAAACGGAGATAGAATGGAGTATCGCCGGATGCTGCTCAATGCAGGGCCTGTGACCACTTGCTAATAGATTACGGTAATGGTAACTTTGCGATAAATTGGGCTACATCGGAAATCGGACTTAGATTATACCAAAGCCACTGTGTAGTAAATAAGGCAAAAACAATATTGAGATATTGTATCCTTTGCCCTTAAAATTAGGGCTAGCTTGAAAATGTAGGTACTGGATTAATAATCCAGATTCCAGAAAACTTTTACGTTACATAACATCTCATGTCATTTCAGTCGTATAAGTGGTTCTTGAGTTATAACTATACATAACATACAGACATCCCAAGAACATAAATGTTATACGTAAATCTAGTGACCCGCCCCTGCTTCGCACGGTTTTAGGACTCAAAATCAAAGTCATTTCTATCAAAATTATTATAAGACAGTACTCCAAAACGCCCGTCCTTCACACATATATAAACCTTCAAGAATAAACTCTCCAAATGATGGTGAAAACCGCATCTAAATCCGTTGCGTACCTAGTGTAAAAGGGCAATGCGGTCACACAAGCAGGCACAAAATGCGAATTTAATTTGTAATATGTAAATAGTATGATAAGTAGATATACATATCTACTAGGCGTAATCTTCACATCTATACATATACGTATAGATGTGAAGATTACGCCTGAGTTAGTCATATAACGCACAGCAACTATATTTGAATTACATATATGTATGAAAATAAATATTTATAGAACAACTGTGAGCAAGGCCAATTCCCGTAATTAAAATCGTTCAAAATCTAGTCGCAATCTTATCTCAGCGATAATCAATGTCAAAACTTGTCAGAAATGTAGCGAAATTAGAGATATTTTGTTCAGATTGAGACTGAGATCAAACTGTTAACGATCTTAAAATTACGAGAATTGTCCCTCTGATTTTCACGTACCTACTCATAAGTAAAAAAACTAACCCATAATGTCCACACTAAGCTTGTTGACTTGAACTAAAATAAAAAGTGTCCTTGTATACCGTCTTCCGTCTTGACCTCAACTGCCCACATTAGCTGGGACATCGATTTAAGTTGTATGTTTTTTCGTGAGCTGTCAGAGGAGACGACGGGGACAAAAAGCGGTATACCTACCTACCTTAAATAGTAGATTTATAGTAACAAACTTTTATGTAAGCTGATTTGAAATCCAAGACTTGGTCCCTCCATCTTGACGGTCACAAAAAATGTATATGGCTACAAGTTGAGGCTTATATAGAGCTACAAAGACTTCACAAAAAACTAAATAAATTAAATTCAATAAAATACACGCACCACGCCTGTATTCCCCGGAATTTAGGCAGTAGTGTACCTATAGTACGACACCCATATTTCGCCAATTATATTTTTAATTATAATAGGGCAAGTGTATTGCCGGACACAATAAAAGTTATTATAAAACCAACAGTATATGTCAGAAGTTTTGAGTGTTCTGTCATTGATGAGCGTCAGCTTAAATTGATAGTACCGTCTCTGCAGATTTTCCAAAACTATTTTAAAAAGTTTCATATTAAACCCAAGAGGGTAACACAACCCAAAATGTTGATTACTCCATTTCAATTTCAAACTTGTTCATTAGATAGGTACTATAATATTCTTCCCTCGTTAGTCTCTGTACTGATTATTATATCAACAAATATTACGAAAGCATCCCCACTAAAACCGGTGTCACATTATTATAATGGCGTGTATCATTAAAACAACGCAATTATAACGGGTTCGCAGTCCAACTTGAATTCTGAAGGGAAATTAATTATTTTATTTCTGCTATAATCCCTTGTTTATGCTTTCAGTTAAGAGTTTTTGAGGCACAAAGTTGGACGATAAATTTCTGCAATAAACAGCTGGTGATATTATTCATGACGTTTGTTAAGTTTGTTTTAAGTGCCCCACCTTTTATAATTAGTTTATAAAGAATTCTCTTATTGTTTGCTTGAAAGGCTGAGATATTGCCTGCACTTTTAAAGTAGGCGCATTTTATTAAGTTTTTCCTTTATAAATGTTTTTATTGATCGAGATAGGGGTTGTGGAACACGCAATTTGGGACATTGCTTGGGCCGATTGTGTCTCTAAATGGTATTGGTCGGCGACTTAATGGCGTATTGCTGTTATTTTTACTGTGTTTAGTAGAAAAATAAACAGACAGAAAAGCGCGTAGCTAGAGCGTGTGGGTGGACTAGATATTTAGTTGAACAAAATAATGTTTTAGTATCACCACTGTAATATTTTTAGTAAATCATAGTGTTCTTTTGTGGAGCTATAGCTAAAGTAATTTACGATAGTACAATTTGCTGCTTTTACTTAGCGTTTATTTGTTAACCTTCGTATACATAAAGAGATGGGAAGGTAACGCGTATTTTTTCCATTATTTTAATAAATGTCGCTCTCTGTTGATATTGATATAGCAGGATAGTATTGTACTTAGATGTATGAACAAAATATGAATGCGTCAATCGGACGCACAATGTTTTTATTAAACTAATATTAATTAGGCACTGGAAAATGACTCGCGCACATTAATACTTATCACTTTATTGTAATTGTTTCATTTCAACACCAATTTTGTTAGACGTAAGCAAACAAAGATGAAATATTATAAAATATTTATTTGGCTTTTATGTATATACATAATAACCAGAAGCAGTTAAACCAATCCAGTTTAAACCAGCTGACGACCTGGGCCGACCATTCAGCTGCGACATAATGTCGCAGCCAACTGGTCGGCCCAGGCCGTCCAGTTGGGGGTTACGGAAGGATCGTACGTTCCCGCGACTCTCGGCGTAGGTGTGAGATGGAACAGCGGGGTGGTTTTTAGTCAGTAATAGTCTGACAGACCCCGCCGCCCGCCCCAGGGCGGCATACATCCATGAGGATTTTCCACCCCGGAAACAAAAAAAAATGATAGAACTGTGATCAACCGCGTGCGAGCCGAGAGAGCGAAGCGAGTCGAGCACTACTTCCAAAGGCCAGGCGGTTAACTAAACGGCTAATTAAACCAGTTGACTGCGACATCATGAGATGTCACCAAAGTATTAAAAAAACAAATGAAGATGTAAAATATTTTAAATGAAGAATAGTTTATAAAAAATGAAATATAAAAAGAGGTTCAATACCTTCTTGTCGGCTCTAACAGCCATGCTGCACCATACAACAATGATATTGTGATCCTTGACCGCACAAGTCTGTTTCTTTGTTGCTGTTTTGCGAGCAGAAAAAGAAAAAAAAAAACAAATGACGGCGCCACAACATTCGTAGAAGCAGTAGAAAAGCAGCAGAAAAAAGGACATCTACATATCGCACGGTTGGTACAAACCGTGCGATATGTAAATGTCCTTTTTTGACGAGAATAAAATACAGCATGTTCTCTCATGGGGCCTTCGTTACTAGATGGCTTTACGAGGCGACTACATTCTGGTACAGAGAAGATTTCCCGGCGGTAACGCATATTTTATACGGTTTGTAATTTAAGTGGCTGCTCTCTTATTATGACGTCTATGTTGAGAACGTGATACCTCACCTCGATATCGCATTTGCTTACTTGCCTACTTTGTTACTCTGGTTTCTTAAACATGGCCGTGTTTTAGGTAGTGCGCATGCGTGGGAAGTTCTGTAATTATTATCATTGTTACGTACTTACTCAATTATTTTCATTAACTTGTTATTTCATTTAAAGTAATGTTTAATGAGCAAGAAACTTATTATCAAACTTCAAAACTTTTTAAACTTATTAGCTTATCGATTAAAAAGTTTCGTAGACGACCAATGTCAGTGTAATAAAATAATAATAAAAAGCTTGCAATTACAATGTTATCTTTTGTTACGGCTACATTGTCGCGATAACGCGATTACTGTTCTCGGGCTCGCTGTTCTACAGCGAGACGTCGAACGGTGTACGAAAGGGAGCCCGCCAAGTGTAGTTCGCGTTATCGCGACAATGTAGCCGTAGCATTTGTCATGACACGCACGTGACACCTGTATTTTGAATTTCTCATTTACAAACTCCAAAAATAATCGAAGTCATACAAAAACCCAGGTTAAAATAAAATCTTAAAATAGTCTACCATCAATCGTTTACAGAAACCCCTTCAAGCGCCGTCTTGATCAAAAATATATCGAAGGGTTTTTTTTATTGTTTAGAAATAACCCTGGAAGGGATAAATGCGTTTATTTTTTCACCAGGCACGCACCCTTGTCGTGTCTGTGACATAGAATAATGGACCAGGCGTTCGCCAAATGGAAATCCGGATTATGATAAATCATAAACTTTTGAAATTTGGCTCCTGTACCTCTGATTTATTTGCCGACTGTACACAAAACGATGTGCGTTTGTTTTTTGTGCGTCTGTCGAGAACTCTAAAATATTTACAAGTTTGAAGTTTTATGCCTGTGTTGGACGTTTCAGGAGGAATTAATAACATTATTTCCATGGTTCTATATTGAGGATTGAATATGAGCAAATGGATTATTTATACACAGCTTATCGCAGTCTACTGCTGGACATAAGCCTTATAGAGGTATGAAGAACAGGGTGTAAAGTTCACTCATCCTCCCTGGAAAAGGGAGGATCCTCCGACCATCCTCCGGCTATTGGTTCTGGCCAACTGCTCGATGATTCACGTCGGGCCGTCGTATCTATGCTAGTTGCGCGGTAAACTCTGCTTGCGAGATGCAGGATTTTGCGTGACGTCAGTATGACCCGTTGTTCGCATGTGGCGTTGTAGATACCGCTACAGCCTCTCCCAGGCTGCACCCCAACACCCTCTCCTCCGCCTTCAGCATCCTGTATGTCCCAGCGACCTTCTTAAGGTCGACATTCCATCAAGCAGCTTCCCACACTACGCTTGCCGATACGCGGGCTCCAATCTAGGAACATACCACCGGATCCTACCGCTCCCGGCAATTTTCAGGGTTGATGCGAAAAAAGCATAAAATAAATATTATTTTCATATTATATTAAAATATGATTGCAAAAGGACAAAATATTCACTTGTATGTATATAAATTTGATTGTACTTGTAGTTTATTATAAAAGAAAATTTCAGCCACCGCTAACTAAAAAACAGAACGGGAAAAGAGTTTTTTAAACGTTACGAGTTAGTCATAAATCAACCACCAAACTTTGGATCATAAAAATGTCTTCCGTTTTATTACGGTCCATTTCAAATAAGAAGTATTCATTCACAGGTATCTATCAAAAGCCTTTGCCACTTTTATTTTATCAATTCAGATGAAGCACTATTGCGATATTAAAACCTCAACCTCGTAAACCGTCACCTGTTCCTAGTATTAATTACATCTTGGAAGTAAAAACAAAACACAATCCCATTGACCTCACATCGTTGTCATTCTCTGTCCATTTCTCAGAAGTTAGTCACAAAAGACATTGACAAAATTTTATCTAAACGCCCAAAAACCTACCTAATAGGTACTAAAATAACACTAGCTACGTCAGTTACCGAGATATAATCAAACAGAGTATCGTCCGGTAATGGTTGTAATTTGGCTTGGCCGAAGACCGGCCTCCCTAACAGACGGAAGATCGATTTCTCTTCGAGTGGTTCCAAACGCAGATAATTGGAATTTGGATCGAGTTCACGTTCAAGGAATCAAACACTTAAACACACACGATATGCATGCCTAATTGAGAACAATGGATGCCTAGCAGATGGTTCTAATGGCTGAAATAGGAGATTGATAAATAGGCTGCCGTGTGTGCTGGTAAGTGAAATGTAACATCATAATTATAATATGCTTGCACTATAGAATCTATGGAGAGGACAAAGATTCAGTAAGGACTGATTTTTCCATCGCCAGATAACTTTTATTCGAGTAATAAAATTAACGTTTGACAGTTTTTGTATGAAATAACTGTCAAAATTTCAAAAATTATTCCTCGAATAAAGTTATCACATGATTGAAAAATCAGCCCTAAGACAAGCAGGAAAAATCCTACTCTAGGTACTGTAGAGGTTGTCTGTAAAAGGCGACCGTATGTCATGCAGGCTGGCAGAGAAATAACACTGGTTGCATTTGAACATTCAGGCGAATTTAGAATTAGTTTTTAAATTATTTTTATTAGGGTTTCCTTGGAATAAAAATAATATTTTATTATTTAACGGCCCTACATAATGTTGCTCTACTGCTATCACTGTTCTAGTGCTACAGTACCTACACGGAAAAAAAAAATAGTGTATATTCAAGAATATTCTTATTGGTCAAGAATATATTGTTTCCTATATGGGCAAAACGATATTATTGTTCAATATAATCAAAAAATGTCTTGACTTTTTTTTATCCAGTCAAGAATATTTGTTTTATATTAATAAAATAAAGTGTACAATGAAGAAAACAGTCATTTCTTGGCTTGAGATATACTACAGTTCTTGCTGCCCAAGAATCGTTTTTTTTATACTCTAATAATAATTTATTGTTCATTCAAAATAATATAATTATTGACTGAAAACCATTAGTTTTCAATCAAAACTATCTGTATCGTAAAAGGAAACTCTTTTGTAAAATCAAAATACAGTTGTCTCAAATCAAATATAAAAATATTTCTGTGAAATGTTTACATTGTTCTGTTAAGATATGGAAACTAAGTCAAGAATTTATATTCTTACATTAAAAATAAAACAACTGAAGTTAAGGTGTCCATTTATTAAGTTGAAAACAATTTTGTCTCCGATAAAGAGTTAAGGATACTCGAATCGATAACATTATTATTACGTAGAGAATGTTCAGATCTTGTCAACAATTTCAATTATTTTGTTCTGATTCGGTAAATTTTTTCCAAGAAAACCACATATTCTTTACTTGAGAAACATAAATATTTGGGCGAGCAATAAAATGTATTGCGTAAAAAGCACTTTTGTCTCGAGATAATAATTTATATTTTTGTTCAGACTCAAAAGGGGTTTTGTATGAAGATCAGATAGTTTTCGCTTGAGAGCTGTGGTAATTTGCACAGACAATTTATTTTATTGCAGCAAAAGTACTTTTGTCTCGAGATAATAATTCATATTTTTGTTCCAACTCAAAAGGGGTGTCTTATGAAGATCAGATAGTTCTTGCTTAAGAATTTTAATAATTTGATCGAACAATTTAATGTATTGTGACAAAAGTACTTTTATTTCGAGATAATCATTTATATTCTTGTTTTGACTTAAAAGAGGTTTCATATGAAGATCATATAGCCTTCGCTTGAGAGCTGTGGTTATTTGCACAAACAATATAATGAATTGCAGCAAAAGTACTTTTGTCTCGAGACGATAATTTATATTTTTGTTCTGTCTCAAAAGGGGTTTCGTATGAAGATCAAATAGTTTTCACTTGAGAACTGTGATTCTTTGATCAAACAATGTAATGTATTGCGTCAAAAGTACTTTTGTCTCAAGATAATAATTTATATTTTTGTTATGATTCAAAAGAGGTTTCGTATGAAGATCAGATTAGTTTTCACTTGAGAATTATAATGATTTGAACTAACAATATAATGTATTCCGTCAAAAGTACTTTTGTCTCGAGATAATAATTTATATTCTTGTTCTGACTCAAAGGGGTTTCGTATGAAGATCAAATAGTTTTCATTTGAGAACTGTGATTCTTTGCTCAAACAATGTAATGTATTGCGTCAAAAGTACTTTTGTCTCAAGATAATAATTTATATTTTTGTTATGATTCAAAAGAGGTTTCGTATGTAGATCAGATTAGTTTTCACTTGAGAATTATAATGATTTGAACTAACAATATAATGTATTGCGTCAAAAGTACTTTTGTCTCGAGATAATAATTTATATTCTTGTTATGACTCAAAAAGGTTTCGTATGAAGATCAGATAGTTTTTGCTTGAGAAATATTAGTCTCAAATCAATAAATCATTTATTTTAGTGAAATACTGTTATTCCTTAATTTGAGACAGTACTAATTTTAAACGAAGATATTATGTCTACAATTAAGCATATCAATAATCTTTATTCGACAAATAAGCATGTTTTCAATCGTACTGTACTATCCCAGTTTACAAGTTCATATTTTCTTCTAGTTTAAAATTGGGCTCGCACTACACTAACATATTTATAAGAGGAATGTAGATAATTGATTGCTTCCTTTGTATATAATGAAACAATCAATAATGCCAGCCCAATTTTAAACTAGAAGAAAATATGAACTTGTAAACTGGGCTAGTACAGTACGATTTAAGACATGCTTATTTGTCGAATCAAGATTATTGATATGCTTAATAGACTTACATCGTGTAAAATTAATATTGTCTCAAATTAAGGAATAACAGTATTCCACTAAAATAAATTATTTATTGATTTGAGACTAATATTTCCCAAACAAAAGCTATTTGATCTTCAGACGTTGAACCTGAAACAGAGAGGTAAATCATATTATTGTTTTTATTTTTAATAAGCTAAACGATCTGACCTTCTATTTCATAAAAAAAAAAACAAGTTTTACAAACCAAAAAATTTTTTATTTCAAAACATTAAGATAACTAAGCTTTCTCACACTGGGTATATGATATTAAAACAATTTGTCTTTAGATAAATTAAACATCTTTTTTTTAGTTAAACAATGTAAAAATTATTACTAAAAAGGTACAAATGGAAATTAAGGTCTATTGAAGAACAGTCGCAGCAGTTCCTACAAAAGGAACTATGCCACTTAGGCAATTTGAAAAATCTCACGTGAGATTAGGGGGGAGGGGGTCGAAAAATCACCAAAATTGCCTCACGTAATTAATTGACGCCCCCTAATTTTGACAAATTAAATAATATATGTAGTCAATCACTGAAAAATCTAATCCTTTAAATTTAATAATTCAAAAGTTGTAAAACGAAATTAACGTCTGCTTAAATAACCATGCAGACTGTGAACACCAATTTACAAATAGTTCGAGAACAATTAGGTACCAAAATTTTAGATATTTCTTAAATTAAAAACATTATGGTTATAACTTGACGAACATAATTTAACAATCAGCAAGTGCCATAAACTTATCAGTTCTGATCGTAATGTAGCTGCGGTCGCTACCAGTTGCCTTTAAAATAACTAAAAATAAAACTACAGAATGCTAAATAGATTTCAGTCACAAAATGTCAATGTTGGTTGAAGTTTCAGCCCCAGGAACACATGAGTTTGTGGCATTGGATCAAAAAATTAGAGCTCCAACTGACAGAGCTAAGTCGTGTACGTTACCCCAGCAAAAAAGTAGCTCCTAGAGGTATCATGAGCGGAACGTATAATTAGTGCGTACTCTGCTGTAAATTGAGCACCAAATAAAAAAATTGTGCGCTTTGTGCTTTGGAAAAAAAAGATTTCTGCTGGAGTAACGTTGTTCCAGCAGAAAAATTCTAAACGAATGATCGGAGAGAGAAATATTGTCCATGGGCAGAGAGCTTATATTTGTGCTAAAATGTGCGCTGAAAAAATAATTTTTGCGTCTTCAGGTTTTCAGGATATTGTATTTTCTGCTGGAACGAACGTTTTGCAGAATCGCGTTTCTCTAAAACCATTGCATGTGCGCCTGTAGAATAAACAACGAGTAGCTCTTTATTTGTGCGTATTTGTGATGTAATTAGATTTTAGAAAATATTTATAATTTTGAAGTAATCGCGCTTTTTTGAAAACCTTAAAAAAATTCGCAGCGCCTAAATGAGAAAACATAACGTAGGTTAATACAATATTAAAAATAAAATATTAATAAAATAAAAATATATAATATAAAATATAATAATATATAAATATAATATTTCTCTCCCCGATCATTCGTTTAAAATTTTTCTGCTGGAACCACGTTACTCCAGCAGAAATCTTTTTTTTTCGTTTTTTTTTCCAAAACTACAAAGCGCACAATTTTTTTATTTGTCGCACATTTACAGCAGATTACGCACTAATTATACGTTCCACTCATGATACCTCTAGGAGCTACTTTTTTGCTGGAGTAACGTACACAGCTAAATCTGAATTCTAAATGGCTCGAAAATGAAAATCGCAACGATAACTGTAACTGTTCGATTCGTAGTATTCACAATTGTCGAATTCGATACGGAATATCAAATTTTACTAACAAGCTTCACATTGATAAATTGTGAATGAATATCACGGATCGAAGTTCCAGTTATCGATTTGATTTGAGTTAGCCATTTAGAACTTCAAACCCTGTAGACACTGTTTCTTTTTCAGGATCATCTTAAATTCAACTTCGTAAATCAACATATTGTACATAACCTATATTATGAATAATATTAGGCGTTATACTGTAACAGTTCCGTAAAGTAATTAGTTTATTCTTATTGCTATTTTCTACAACATATGCCATATAATGCGAGGCATAACCAACAGTTTCCAAAAAATTACACATAAAATACACTTCGCTATGATCCGATTCTTTTAACAAAACGTTTTCAATTTTAACAAACAACGGTTCATCTTCTTTAAATGAGTACAGCATAACATTTCCAGAACAATAAATGATCCCATTGATTTCTAACAAATTTAAAGAATTATAAACACCACCGTCTATATTAACATTACTTTTTAGTATTTTTCCGTGACTGTAATTATTCATAATTCCACTTTTACAAATTAGCCTATAGCTGTTTGCTAACTGATGTCTCGTAACGAGTGTTAACGGTAAATTTTTGCGGCAAGCAATTGACTGTGCTATTCGTTTTAACTCCTTATGTTTAGCTTCAAACTTAAAAGCACTAATTAATATTGGGGGTCCGATTGTTTTAATTATTCTGTGATAATGAAGAAGGAAATGATGTTTGGGCTTTAAAGAGAAATTAAACAAGTATATCGAATTTGCCATATAACTTTCTATCAGATGTTTCATGTAGTCTAACAAATCTGTAGTAAAAATTTGTGATGTTAATATCTCTGTTATTTCAAGTAAATTCAAGTAATGTTTCCAAACTAGATCACCATCTGCAATCAAATCTCCTACTATATATCTAAAATTTCTTACAAAACACAACATTTCTGAAGCTGAAAACATTATTTTCCCATTACCTAAGTGTTGTTTTGTGATTGGCGGTGGACAATTTTTTTCCGATTTTAAATACGTGAAATACTTTACTCTAGAATTGAGGTTTTCCAAATCAAATGTGTTTTTGTCAATGTAATATTTTACTATAAAACACATGTCATAGCGGTGTACACCTTCACACAAATCGTGCATCACATCGCACGTTAAATTGTTATAAACGTGAAAATAATTAAGTGCATGCCAGATACAGCGCTCTTTAACTCCTACATTATTGTCATAATGTGCATTGTAGTCACATTCATTACGAATATTTTCAAGTCTTTCTTTGGTTTCTGTTTTCGCATCTTCTTTATTTGTTGTACAGAATCTACAGTAGTAATTTGACGAGAAGCTTTCATGAAAACCTAAAATTGAATGTAAGCCTAAGTTATCTCCAGAAATATTTGCAACACAAAATCTAATCGTCGTGATAGACTCATTATATTTTACTTTTATTCCTTCCTCTCTTAAATAGTTTAACTCTTCTAGAACAGGTCTGAAAACGGGTTCATTACCAAAAGTTATTCTATCCTGTGTATAAAACACCAATACCAAGAAGATGTTATCTAAACGATTACAATATTGCGGCGGTATTGTACCGATAGTAACATATACAGTACCGATTTTTTGATTGCCCGCATGACTACCCAATGGATTTCCTGATTCAAAATCGTCATAATAAATTGTTAACGGTATTAATAAACTTTCGTGAATGTTACAGGAACTCATAATTTTTTGCCAAGAAGAGCCGTGCACGATATTTCTAAGAACGTTTGTTTCTTCAAATAGTTTTTTTTGATGGTTGATTATAGTGTTAAATACATCCTCAATTTGAAGAAATTCCTTTAAACTATCACGCAAGGGAATAAAATATGAAAGCCTATTTTTCAATACCATTTGAACAGAGCCATTCTCTCGTCGGCTATCTTCAGACGTTCCAATCGTTTTTGGAACAGGTTGGACATAAGTGTCGTGCTGTTGGAAATACTTTAGCCTTTTATAATCAGTTTCTAAATGTTTAAAGGAATCTTGTAATGATGACAACATAAATGAAGCTTCATTATTTGCGTCATTTAAAGATTCTTTAAGTATGCAAAATGGCTCTGATGTTAACAATTGCGATACTAATCCAATTATGAATTGAATGTCACTTCTTGGCAAATTCGACATATTATATAACTTAGAGACAAACACATTAGATGCACTTGTTACCTTTTGCTGGTAGGAATCAGATGAAACTATTTGTTTCTCTTGAACATTACATGAAGTTTCAGGTATTTCTAAATCACTAACTGAATCAGAATCACATTTTACATTGTCACTAATATTCCTTTTAGTAAAATTAGGCTCACTTAATATTTTATGATAACTAAGTATATGTTTCTTTAAAACATTTTTGTGATGATAGATTCGATCACAGAGTTTTTCAGGGCATTTGAAGTAGTTAGTTATATTATGCGTATAACGCAAATGGATAAAATATTGCTGGAAATTATCATATATTTTATCACAATTAGGACACTTCATAGTACTGTATTGTAGTTGTTATTAAGCACTGGAACGAGAATTACACTTTAGCAACAGTCATAACATCAGCAATGTAAGGAAAGGTTTTATCAAATTTAGTTTGAATGTCGTAAACGCAATTTTGTATAAGTAAATATAAATGTTCAGCAGCAGCTGGGTAGGTCGCATTAAACGTGTGATAGCTTTTAAAAAGCGTGTCAAATGCCTTCGCGGGCGAGGTGAACTTGTACTTTATGTCGTCTATAACAAGATAATAATTTTTTTCACTACTTTCTGATCCACAGCTGAGAAGGTAGGGTTGAACATTCTGCTTCCGCCGCAAGGCCTTTTGTTTAGCTTCATTCATTTTAAGGTGCAGATCACCGGGCTTCTAAAAAAAAATATACACGATAAATATTTTCTACAAACATTAGACAGTCTACAAAAAAATTGGGCTATCTAGGTTCAACAGGAATATTTACCTCGACATCGATAATAAAATTTTCAAGGCATTCAAGCGTAGAAAACTTTGTTCGTTTGTTCAGTCTCCCTCGAGGAGGAATTAAATAGCACAGAAGCTTTATTTGATTTGGTATTTTATTCTCTGGAAGAAGACATATATGCAAATGTTACGCAAAGTGTGTAATTTTTTTATGATATAGGAGGTAGGTAGGATAACACACAATGACAATTAAGCCACTTAAATGCGCATACAGGGCACAAACGCTCAAAAACAATAAGCTACTTGTAGCTTATGGCGGAGACAATATAGCGGCCAATTCGACAATTTTGTTACATTAGCCAATCACAGCCGCGATTTTTTTTCAGTGACCCGTGAACAAAGAAGAAAATGATTCATAGACTCTCAAGTGGCTTTATCCTCATTGGATACATACCTATATAGATACACGGCATGCACACAACAAGCAAAGGACGCACGCATGCACACACAAAGATAAGCAAGTACGCACATACACACAGACACGACCGCAAGCACGCAGGTATGTTCACACAGAGGGACGCATGCAAGCTCGCGACCACGCATTCATACGCACACGTTGTAACGTTATCCTAACTTTTTGGGCAGATTAATGTTTTTTAATTGGCTTGTTGAAAGGTTTTTTGGCAATTCGATTTATTTATTTTTTTTGTAATAAAGATAAATAATTTGTAGCATTATCATACAAACAAAAAATATCTCCTCTTTGTAATATTAGTATAAGTATAGAAGTAGACATCACATCTGAAATTTGTCTAACCACTTCGGCCTTAATACGTTTTTGTATGAATTTTGAAGTAAAATTCTTGACCTACTGACAAATGACTCCTCAATTTTAAAAAATCAACTGTCAATCAAAGCCAATAACTTAGCTTTTAAAAAAAAAATAACTTTTCCCTATTGCTGGTAGAAAACCCAAATTTGGGTTAAGCTCGCCTTTGTACATGTTATTTTCTTTGAAAATTGTAAAATATCTGTTTGTGTACAATAAAGAATAAGAATCTACCCAAGAAATTAGGATAACGCTACGATTTGATAGCAGCTATCACAGATACGACACTTGACTTTTGTTGCCAAGGCTAGTCGCTTAGACCTATGCCACTAAAAACTGACTTCTTCATTAGACTAGACACTTATGTAATTCGCACTATCTTCATTTTACTCATTGGACACAGCCACGCAGCGTCTGGATAGACACAGCAGGTACAACTAGGTATCTAGGTAAGAGAGTTTAATGCAGCACCACTTTATACTTTTCCTATATATGTACCTACACACACTATATCACATCCTCGAACTTTCACACCGCTAGTTGTCAACAGAAATCTGCTCCCACAATGCAACATCGCGAATTTTGGGAAGTGCACGCAGGGAAGTGCCTAAATATGTATGTATGTGTTATATAGGCTGTACTACATTACCTTGATTTTGCTCGTTTTGAATTTTTTCATTCAAAGCTGCTAATATATCATCACACTGTTTAGGAAATTTGATGCTTATAATTCTGTTTATAAATATTTCCCAATTATTAAAAAACTTGCTGGACGAATTTGGGTACATCATATTAAAATCTAGATTAATCTGAAATAAAGGTTTAATTGTAGAGTGATATACAGTGTTTTTTGATTTTCCATATTATATATAGGTATAATAATATTTCCTAACAGAAATCCATTTGTAATTCCTACCTGTATGAAAATAATATACTTACTAAGACTTCACTTCTGGGGTCGTTCAGTATACGCCACCCCTCAATGAACTCTGAAATGTTTTTATATTCAGTATCTTTCCGGATGATAAAGGTATCCTGCCAATATTCTAATATCTGCGACCATGGCTCATTATTATTTTGAAGAAAATGTATCTTGTCTGTGTTTTTATCTACAAAATATTATTGAATGATAATTTGATAATGATAAAAAATAGACCTGATGCTGTAACATACAAAGAATAAGTATTACATACTTGTTTAACTACTTTAAATGACCGGACTATTATTTAATTTTAATAAATTATACCATCAGTCTATCAATTTCTACTAAGCAAATTCAAAACTAGTCACAAGTTATATATAACTACTAAGAACTACAAAAGCAACAACAAATACTAATTGGTAACCTCTTTCTTATACACTGGTGAAACAGAAAAGTGTTTGGAGTAAAATAAACAAAACAGGTTATAAAAAGGACAATCAGTAGGTAAGTAAAACTAATTGTCCCACAAATTAACGTTTTCTGAGCGTTTTTTTAAGCTTTGTAAAACATGGACTATTAATAATTTTCTGTTCCCCCACCAACTACTATTAAATTTAGACCTTGAAGTTCACTAAGTCTTTTTTTCTTTAAAGAGTTTTCATTTTCATCAGGGGATATTTTTCTTTTTTCTCCTGATTTATATAAAGTGTTCCGAATTTTATCAACTAATTTTCCTTTGGAAAACAATGGTTTTCCAGATATAGATTCCCTTTTTTTTACTGGAGGTACATAATATATTCCACTATTTTCTTTAGGGAACAAAGAAATTATTTTTGAGGTGATTATGTTGTATTCCTCGGATGTTATTTTACTGTAAGCAAAATAAATGTTGATAAAATATATAATGTGGATATTCTGTAAATTGCAAATCTGTTAATTAAAAACAAATGTTGCTGTGTATTTAGCTTAAATTTTGGAGTACAGTTTCATAATTTAATATTGACATATTTAGTGACTCTTTGAATGGAGCCACATAATATGCATAGTCCAAGCTGTTCCCTCAGTCTATTAAATGGATGGATATGAAACATAGCTATTATTTTAAACATAGACTCGTTACTTTACAAAAAAAAAACATTAAAATCGCGGCGTAGTGGTTTTCGATAGATGCTCGTTCAAACGGACAAACAGATCGCCCTCAACTACTAAACGAATTTGATCGAAATTCGTGGACCTTAAACACAACCTAGAGACATAAGTTACTTAACATAGGATCATTTTTCGAAATCATGTCGTTTTTCGAGCTCCACGCGGGTGAAAATACAGGCAAAAGCTACCTAGTTTTTCATAAAATGTTCAATGTATAAACTCAGCCCCCTCTATAGTTATTATAGTACCTATAGATATTATGACTGATGATTATTATTGTTCTTATTAGGTAAATGACTGATAGTTTATAAATAAATATCCAGTTATTGCAGACTATTGCAGATTAAATAGGTAATACTGGGAAATACAAAAGTTAACATCAGATTTTTTTTTTTGTTGCTTATCATCATCAACATGTCATCAGCCAATTGCTTTTTCTTTTTGAAAACTTTTTAAAACAACAACTTTTCTTCATAAGTCTTTGTGTATCAAAGAATCAACTATTTTTGTTATGTTAAAGAAATAATATATCTACTCACTGATTCACTAGACGAGTAAAGAGATGTCGCACTATAATGTCTGTTAATTGATTTCTATGTCTATTAGTTAGAGTGCTATGTGATGCATAATAATTTAAAATGCTATTGCCACATGGTGATGTAGACAAAAGTGTTTTTAAGTCAAAATCTGGTAGTTCGGGTCTTGGACAAAATAAACTTGAACATATTACATTGTTTATGTCCTCTAGTATTACATCATCATTCTCATCATATTGGTTCAATGTTGTGGAAGTTGTAGCTGTCACTGTATTAGTCTGAAATCAAAAGTGAAAAAAAAAATTCAAGACAAATGTAGAAACATCAAAAAAAATATTTGATGTAGAGACAAGAAAATTTTATCTTGAATTTTTTATAACTTTAATTTTATTTTTTAATTTGAATTTTTTTTTAAATTTTGTGACTGCTGCCGAGCAGGGTGAAAACAACAAATTAAGTTATAAAAATAATTGAAGACAAAATTTTCTTGTAGAAACATCAAAATTTTGTTATGTTCGCAACTGCTCCGATTTTAAAATAAGATATTATTGTCTTGGAAAGATCATTTCTTGTTTGATAACAGGGCCTAGATTCTGTGAACTAAAACACAATATTGTTCTGTCATTCAGCTATTGCTATCTAATCTTTACACATTTGACTCAAATGTGTGAAAATTAGACAACAATAATCAATGACAGACCATTATTGCATTTTTAATTAGCAGAATTGGGCCCCCAGTACCTACATATATTTTTTTTTAAAAGAAGCTCTTTTTCTTAATTTGAAACAATATCAATCTCAGAAAACAATAATTATGAATTGGGTTTCTTGCAGCATATTTGTTTTTCTAAATTCCCAACCATAAATAATATAATCCTATAATGTGCCTCATATAATCCTTGTTTATATGAGGTGAAATTTTAAATCTTGCCAGGCCCCTGTAATCTAGCAGATGAGGTGAGCGGTTAGAGGTAAAGTAAGAAGTGAAATTCCAACCTCCTCATAAATAATTACCTTAGAAGTAAGATATTCATTTATTCTATTTCGCAGCTCAATCCTTATGCCAACTTTGGGGCAGAGCTCTTTCAATAACTCATCAGTTATTGATGGTAAATGTTGCAATTTAATGTCATTTGCTATAAAAAAGAAAACATTATTAATTTAAATAATAATCAATTAGTGCATAATTATAAGACAAATAAATTTACTTTTATAAAAAAAAGTAAACAGACTTCCAAAACTAAAAAGAACATAATAATTTTCATAACACACAAATACACAAATTAACATCTTCTGAAGTCGAGGTCTTTCATTCTTTAATATATTTTGGCTTAGCCCCGACTTCAGAAGCTGTTAATTTGTGTGTTATGAAAATTATTATACTCTTTAGGTATAGTTTTGGAAGTCAGTTTTACTTTTTTTATAAAAGTTAATTTATTTGTCTGTTTTGAGTGAACTAAGCAATAACACAAGCCCAAGACAATCGCAAAACGCTTGTCACAAATGATTTGCTGTTAGCCGTTGAGGAGTTCTGTTGTCATCTCCGAAGGGATTTTAAATTTTGTCTCGGAAATATATTCTTTCAAAAAAAAATAATCATCAAACTCGATCGAACATACATACAAAAAAGAAAAAAAACATACAGATGACTTGAGAACCTCCTCCTTTTTGGGAAGTCGGTTAAAATCAGGAATTTTGATTACCTATTCCAAGTTCAGTAAGCATGAAATGCCTGTGAAACTTTCATAAATACGAGTACATAGCCAACTCCAACATTTATTCATATTTATTGTCGGCTGGAATGAATGGTTTTCTTTAATAGACTGGATAACTATCTAAGTAAAACACCTATGATAAGGCTTAGCAACATTTATTTAATTTTATAAGCTACTATTCAATGAGTTTAAAAGAGGAGAGAGTCAGCTAGTGTGATAGCTAGGTAATATAATTTTATAATCTGATAGTTAACCAGTAAAAATTTACACACTGGAAGAGTTATTGCAGATAGGTGTATTTGCCGGTCAGTAGCTTATGAACTCGCTCAATGTAGGTAATTGAGACTAAGGAAGGGAAGAGATAAGTAGGTACCTACTATGAACACCTGCGACCATTTTCACATGTAGGTATTTCACAGACCAGACAATCATGGTTGGGCACCGCCCCTAAGACGACACTCTGACCCAGACCAGACAACAAACAAGGAAGTGGAGTGCTCCGAGTCGATTCTGTGATATTTAAAACCTCTCAGCCAACAATAACCGTAGTATTATCACAAACTTTGTGGGCATTATGTGAAAATCATGTACCTACATACTTAGCTAGAGATACCCAGGCTACTTAACCTAAAGGTGCGAAAATCGCATGGGTTTGTTAAAAATGCTGGGGATCAAGATTAATACAGACAAACGGACATCCCTGAGGTGTTAGGAGATCCATCGGAGACCATCCATTAAAATCACATAGTAGAAATTGAAAATTGCACCTATACTTACCGTGAAAGTTTTCAATCACTTCTGGCGGCAATCCGTTCAAAATGAATTCGAACTCTTCGTCTTCTTTTTCTTGCATTATAGATAGGTAATTAAAATATCAATAACACCAATTAAACACGTTCCGATTTCCGAATTTGGCCGTTAAAGAAAAAAACTCATTCATCAGACGCGGGAACAAACAGCGCGCTGCGCGTGGGATGATGTGTTGCCAGGTAGTTTAAAGTCAAAACTCCTCATAATATTTTTTTTAGGAAAAAGATTAATTTTACACTAGGTTAAAATGCTGATTGATGCTGTTAAATGATTTATTACTTATTTTAAATAAAGATATTATACATAACAACATAATGTAATGAAAATCTAATCGTGGCGAGATGTGTATGGAATGTAATGCACCTAATATTATAATACTATAATGGAGAAGTTTCATGATGTTAATACTGTGATGGTATTAAAATATAGATTAAAACTAATAAAACACTGACATTTAAGTAGGTAGGTATGGGTGAACATTTTTGAACTTGGCACTGGGCCACTTTTTTAATCACTTGTCAATTATCATCCACAAATGATGCTATAATATAGAAATGTATAGGCATACCTAACATAACATAGAAATTCGAGCGAAGTTACAATATTTTGTTGCATCTTTGTAAGGCCATTAGTACCTATGGATGGTATCCATCCATAGGTATTAATATTTTAAATCTGAAAGAGTGTTTGTTTGTATCTTCTTGACGCCTCAACTAATGAACAGATTTAAATGAAATTTGGCACAGACCTTAAACACAGCCTGGAAAAGGACATAGTTTTTTATCCCGATAGTACGTTCCCGTGGGATAATATTTGGTTATATACGAGTACATACTTACTAATACAATAAATACGAAAATGTTTTTGTTTGTTAGGTTATTCCTTCTGGACGCCTTAACTATTCAACCAATTTCACTTTAATTTGGCACAGCCCTTAAACACAACTTGGAGAAGGATATAAGATACATTTATCCTGGTAGTATGTTCCCGTGGGATAATTTGTATTCATATTATAAATCTGAAAATGTGTAGGTAGGTATGTTTGTTACTTCTTGACGCTTTAATTACTGAACCGATTTTAACAAAGTTCAGCACACAATCAATAAACACAATCTGGAAAAGGACAGGATATTTTTTATCCCGTTAGTATGTTCCCGTGGGATGTTTTTTTTCGAAATGAGTCGTTTTTCGACCTGCACGCTGGTGAAGCCGCGGGCAAAAGCTAGTTTATAATAACTTCTTCTTTGTCCTCGTCACTTCCCGCTACGCGGGCTCGTCTTTCTTAACTTGAGGCGCCACTTGCTCGGTTGGTAAACGTCGTCGATAGATATAGGTCGAGCTCTTTCATGTCTTTCTGGACATTTGTCATCCAAGTGGTTTGCGGCCTACCTCGCCCTCTTTTTCGTATAGTCAAAGGAAAGGCACTTCTTTACTACATTCTTATTCTTTATTGTACACACACAAATACATTAGATATACAGTAGGTCAATATAACCTAATTATTACTTTACCAATTTTCCAGGAACGTAACAAATGCATGGCAACACCAAAGTAAAACTCATAAAAAACGAAGAATAAAAATCTTGAACTAAAACATGTCTTTTCAAGTCAAGAAATTAATTGTTAGTTTAAGACAAGCAGTGTTGAATTAAATTAAACATTTCTTCTTTTTAAAAAAATCTTACGAAGACAATAGGTACCTACTCTGTTTTGTTTTTGATAGTTCTAACACGGTAATATTATAAGTATTATATTAGTATTACATAACATTACCGTGGTTCTAACCTTTATTTCATAACGTCAATGATTCGGTACCTATATATGTATATAGGTACCTAAATCACATAGGTATTATTTCTACTCCGTGCCTAAATATTTACCTATAATCTATGTTTAGGTACGGCGGCTCCGGACATATTCCTTGGCTCCGGACTGGAAGAACCAAAAAAAAAATGGCTCCGGACTGGATGCCAGACTGCCAGTCCTTTGTCCAGAGTCATTTGAGTTTTATGACTTTTATGTTTTTGGCGTTCGACTTTAGCAGGAATCAGACCTAAATCACCCGCCAATTCTGCAAATTTCAAACGCTAGGTATATATTGATCCGTCACACTCACATGCCAAGACGAATGTTAGGTAGGTACCTACCTACATTGTGAATCTTGAAGCTTGTTCTCAATTTGAGTAATTTGTTCTTCATTTTAGACACATTACCTATGCGTGTGTAGCCTAGGTTCAAATATTTGTTTCTTAACTTTACAATAAGAATAGTAACTTGAAAACATTTCCTTCTTGTTCGTACCTACACTAACAATTTTTTACGGAAAATTGACGAAGTTTTCTATCAAGAAATTGATTTTAGGGAGTAAGCATTCGAAGTTGTTAGTGTAATATTGAACATGTTTTTAATAAAAGAACGATAGATAATATTCTTAAACTAATTCTACAATAGAGAGAAAAATCGTCCACCATCAAATCAATTTATGTATTGACATTATATGATCTTATTTTCAGTTTGACATAGATAATGAGACAGTTTTGAATTAAAATACTTGAACTCCTGCTTCAAGTATAATTTTTCTCGATTTTACATTATAAACAACTACTTTTAAATATTTTTTTTCTTGTATCTGCACTAATATTTTTTTGATCAAATAGTTATAAGGTTTTCAACTAAGAATATTAATTAGGTACTTCGAGACAGTCTTGAACGAAAATACTTAAACACGTGTTCCAAGTAAGTATATATTTTCTCAACTTAACATTAGGAGTACTACGTACAAAGCATTTCTTTCTTGTCTCTACACTAATATATTTTTGACCCAATAGTGAAAAAGTGTTCAACTAAGAAAAATTTTCAAAGTAAGAATTTAAAGTTGTTAGTTTAATATAAATATATTTTTATGAACACACAGTAACATTTTTTAAATATTTTTACTGATTCTTCAATAGAGTAAAAAATAGTTTTCAATCAAGTCAATATGTTGTTGAAGTGACAGTCTTATTCTTAATTTGAGATAATAAGACAAATTTGAAGTAAAATACTTACGCATATTACTACAAGTATGTTTTTTCTCAACTTTACAATAAGAATATTACAATTAAAACATTTCTTTCTTGACCTTACACTAATACAATTTTGACCGAATTCTCTGAAAAGTTTTGTCTAAGAATATCAATTTTAGGAATAAGAAATAGAATTTGTTACTTTAATATTAATTACATTTTAATAAAAGAATGGGAACATCTTTAACAGTTTGTTACTGATTCTTCTGTAGAGAAAATTATTTTCCATCGAATGAAAATGTTTCTTCAAATAAGATTTTCTTTTTTTAATTCAAGTATAAGAACTTCAATTGAAACATATATTGTTTTGATCGCATATTCATAATTGTTTTGATTAAATGCTCACAAATATTCAATAGAGAATTTCAATTTTAAAAGTAAAAATATCCGTTTCTTATGTCAATGTAAATAATGTTCTTAATCACAGAACTATAAGTTTCTTATTGATACTTGTTCTAATAAAAATATTAGTTTGAATGGAAAATTTCATTTGTTGTAAGAAAAAGAACTCATGGTGAATTAGAATTTGGAGAATATTTTTTATTTGATACAAAATTTTGAACTTTGAGATTATAGCTGTCTTGTAACAAGAAAATATATATTTATATTAACAAAAGTTAATTCTTCTATTAACACAAATGCAATAATGCCACGATCGAAGTAAATATGGTTTCATGCCAAAACGTGTTGTATTTAAGACAATAAACGATACTTACTTCATTTAAGAATAATGACTTTTCTTCACTTGACACCTCAAAAGCGTTAAACTAAAACAGAAATTCTTGACATTAAACAATAACTTAAGAATAAATTATAATTAATTTAAGTAATGTGAGATTCTCATATCAAGAATTTATTTTTGAATGAAGATAATATTTATTTAGTATTAAACAATATTTTCAAGAATAAAATTATTCTTGGTTGAAAAAACGTCCCAGGCCCATTTTTTTCCGTGTA